>OZ025253.1:29687371-30140263 GCA_964019135.1 Arenicola marina | reverse complement strand
TAATGAGCTAGCAGTGATATTGCCTAACTGAGCCACTGTCAGAGTCAGAGTCAGAATACATTTATTTGACCAAGAAAAATATCCATTTCATGACAGACTTAAACAAACAAATAACTTATCAGTACGCTACCAGTGATGCTTATGAGCAACCAGTGATATCGCCTCACTGAGCAACCAGTGATATCGCCTAACTGAGCTACCAGTGATATCGCCTAACCGAGCTACCAGTGATATTGCCTAACCGAGCAACCATTGATATTGCCTAACTGAGCTACCAGTGATATTGCCTAACCGAGCAACCAGTGATATCGCCTAACTGAGCTACCAGTGATATTGCCTAACTGAGCAACCAGTGATATCGCCTAACTGAGCTACCAGTGATATTGCCTAACCGAGCAACACCAGTGATATCGCCTAACTGAGCTACCAGTGATATCGCCTCACTGAGCAACCAGTGATATTGCCTAACTGAGCTACCAGTGATATTGCCTAACTGAGCAACCAGTGATATCGCCTAACTGAGCTACCAGTGATATTGCCTAACCGAGCAACCAGTGATATCGCCTAACTGAGCTACCAGTGATATCGCCTAACTGAGCAACCAGTGTAATTGCCTAACTGAGCAACCAGTGATATCGCCTAACTGAGCTACCAGTGATATTGCCTAACTGAGCAACCAGTGATATCGCCTAACTGAGCTACCAGTGATATTGCCTAACCGAGCACGCACCGAAGTGGCTGGCCAGATCAGCCAATTATTTTTCATATTGTGTGTGTGTGTGTAGGAAGATGTATCGTATCCTTCTCATCCGTCGTTTTTCGCTGAATTCCCCGCCGCCTCTCCGCCTAACTAACTATCATGAAGGTCATCGAGAGAAAAGTGACGGGAAATGCCGAACCACAGATAGAATTTCCCCAGGCAGGGACCTGCGGCAACAGTCGTAAAGTTCGGCAAATTCCGAGAAGCGCTGGCCGCCAGCAGATTGAGACTGGCTGATTGATCAGTTCGGCGCTGAAGCTACGGAAGCTTCTTCCGCCGCCGCGGTCACTGGCGAATGGATACAGGGAGGCAGGCAGCGGACGTGTGGGGTGTATGGGGTGGGAGTGGGGTGGGGGGGGGGGGGGTGGGGGCGGGGGGAGGTCGAGAGTATACGAGGTGGTGTGATATGTGTGTGGTTTTGCGGTGAAAGGTACCGGGATGGCGAGAGTGAGTGATTCTAGGCAGGATGCAGATGTAGCAGCAATAAGTTCGACGAGTACATCTTAGTCTGCTTTTCCGTACCGCTAACCCCCCCCCCCCACCCCCCGGCCCCTCGCCTACCCTGCCCCCCCCCCGCCCTTTTCCCAGTCTCCGTCTCCGACTTTCTCACCCCCCCCACCCCTACGTCATCGCTTAACCCCGCTCCTGAATTTACGCATTTCATCAGCAAGGAGGTTGAAACGCTTGTGTGTGACATCTCCCCACCCCCCTCCCGCCATCCTCTTCCCAAACCCCGGCCCGGGGCACAGTCCTAAACCCCCCGACCCACTTTTCTGCTACCATGTTTGTCTCCCTCCTCCTCCTCCTCCTCCGCCGCAGCCGCCGCCGATGGGCTGATAGATCACCCCCGCCTCCTGGTAAGTGATAGGCAAGGCCCCCCCGAGATGCATTACTAATAGCGCCCCCGTGTGGCGGGAGAGTGTGCCTTCCAATAACGAGGGAGGCTGCCCGGGATCTCCATCTTCCCCGCCCACAAGTCATGCTCGAGCTGCCCCCTGTCGGCGCCCCACGACATGCGGTCCGTCTCACCCCCCGTAACCCCTTCCGATGCCTCCGCACCTTGGCAGGCCTCCCCACCTCCCCAGGCCCACCCCCCACTCATCATCCTCCTCTTCCTCCTCCGTCCAACCCCCACCCCCATACCCTCGTTGTGGGGGTCGCTTCACACTTTGCTAGGTATATATTTGTATAAAGACCACCAGGGGTGTTTGTCACTTCTTTAACGAGGTGAAACGAGCTCCACGTGGCGTCCACGGAAGCCAGGGGAGATGGGGTGGCGTGATGGGAGGGGGGGGGGGTGGAGGTGGCCATAGCCAAGAGTCATATATATATCAACGAAGGGACAATGCTCATAGAACCAATGTTAACTTCCCATTGATACCGTCACAAATGCCGGTTTTGATGCAAACATGGCTTTACACGTGTAACACGATAAATCTACCTGAACCCTGTATAACCGCCATCCTACCCCGTTGGCACCCCCCTACACCTTGCGCGTTTCCCCTACCGCCCTCTCACGCAGGTGGTCAATTGTTTACCGTTCCGGGTTGAAACAACCAGCACTTGGTTCGTGGTCCCTTCCTCACGCGCAGCGGCAAACAGAACGAAGAGTTACCCGCTATTTGCCTAGTCATAACTGAGTGACTGACAGCAGCTTTAAGCCACTTTTTAGCCTGAAGCAACACGTGATTTTTCTACAAGAGGACGACGGAAAAGTTCAAGGGTTAGAGTACGGGAGGGCATGCATTTTGGGAGAAGCCAGCTGGCATGATGGCCTAACCGCTGACGGGACTCACGCAGTTGCGTAATCACGCACAGCTCGTCTGGCTCACTGACTGGCTGTCAGGATGGATCTGTTCCAGACTGTAATGGGAAGCTATAGTTGGGCCGATAGCACGCGTATGACGCGTATATTCCGGACGGGGATTCACCTGGATCCGTGCGGCGAAGCCCACCAGCAGGCCGACATTCCTCTTTAGCACGAATCTGGCAGTTACCGCCACTCTCACTGACACCGACGGCTTTTAACCGATGAAAGATGTCGGGCGTCACATTTCTCTCGCTGTGTGGATGCGATGGATGTCGATTTTACCCACCTTTCCGTCACGCGCGTGCGTGGCTGTACCTACCTGGAATGGGTTGAACGGCTTGCGGGTGTGCAAAGAGAGCGGCTACCCCTATAAGAATGAGCATAGCTGCATGTTTTGCACGTTGCGGAAAAAAAAGTGGACCTTCAAGGCGCTTCTTTGAATATTTCCCGTTATGTTTTTAAGAATCGTGGATTGATGCATGTATTTTGATCATGTGTCGATCACATGTGCTTAGAACAAAATACCTCGTCTTAGCTTCAGGTTCGTTGTCCGACCCTATGGAGGAGCCGCGACCCGAGCGGCTGGATAAAAACTTGGGTGGGAGAGTGTCAGTCAGTCGAGCGTGCCTGTAGCTCTGATAGGGGGTGGGGGTGGGGGAGGGGGTTTATAGAACCGTTGACAAATGTTCGAAATTAGACTTAACAAATATATACATTTTCCTTTTAACGCTTTATCATTTAATGCACTCTTTGCCCTGTGTAATATATACGATATTTGTGCTTGCGTTGTCTAATCCATGATTTTGCTTTCCTGTAGGCGGTGGAAGACTACATGAAGGTGCAGTGCAAGTGCCACGGGGTGTCCGGGTCCTGCGAACTGAAGACTTGCTGGCGGGCCATGCCCACCTTCCGCGAGGTCGGCCTCAGACTCAAGGAGAAGTTCGACGGCGCCTCCGAGGTGGAGGAGCGCCGGATAGGCACTCGCGTCCAGCTCGTACCCAGGAACCCGGTCTTCAAGCCACACACCGACTCGGACCTCGTCTACCTGCAGGCGTCTCCGGATTTCTGCGAGAACGACCCGAAAACGGGATCGCTCGGGACCCACGGCCGACTGTGCAGTAAGGACTCGAAAGCCATCGATGGCTGCGAACTGATGTGCTGCGGGCGGGGGTTCAACACTCGACGCCGGACTGTCGTGGAGCGGTGTATGTGTAAATTCCATTGGTGTTGTTACGTCAAGTGCCAGCAGTGTCCAAAGGAAGTGGAGGAGCATTTCTGTCGGTAAAACACAAGCAACTGGACAAGCTAAAACAGAAAACAAAACTCGCAGACTCCAAAAACAAAAGAGACTCAAAGTGCAAAATTGAGACTACTTCCAAGACTCTCGCTGGTTTAATCCGGCGTCGGGAGGGCAAGGCGACCTGGAGCGGCAAGACCCGCGGAGCAGGAGATGGTCAAGTCGATTCTGGATCGTGAACTGGTGAAGCCAGCCTCATCGCTCCGTGTTTGTGCCTTAAACAAGTTGCCTCTCTGCCCTCGTGGGACTCAGATCTCGCTCACCCAATGGTGGACGCCCGGGATCTGGCTAGCGCCATCTAGCGAATGGTGTCACGGCAGGTATGCTGTGTGAGTGGTGCGACGCCTATGTTCTCTTCCATAGGTGACACATGTGCTGGGCGGAGCGAGCGTGCGGTGCTGATGGCCATCCCCGGCAACTTCTACACCATACCACGATGGCGCATGTTGTCTAGCTACTAGCTAGAATGTGCGCAAGCTGAACGATTGTTGCCCGTTGAACTGTATATGCATGCACTTCCGGTTAAAATGGCACACAAAAGCCGCCTATGGCTGCTCCAATGCTAGCGGGGTGTGACTTGGCAGCGAGATGTTCCGCGTCGGAGAAAACGCATTCGATAGGACTTATAGAGCGAGAACAGTAGCTTGGAATATCTCCAACACTGACCCCATTACACACCCTAAGTGCTTCTGTCAGCCCCCCCAACCGCCCAACTTCCGTCATCGTCGTGACTACGAGGTTGGATATTGCAATCGTCGTCAAGAATAGCCGTTGAGCGGCGCCACGTGTGTGACCCGTGGGATGGCATCCAGGGACTGGACGCCCCTCCCCTCCGCCCGTCTCTCCCTCCCGCGCCGCGGTGGCCGGGAAAGCATCGCTACTTGGAATAAGCATCAGTAATGGCGAGGAACAATGGGCGTCTCGCGTGAGGATTCGTCCTTGAACAGTTGAGCGTTCCTTCCGTCGTGAAGGGGTCGAGGGCCTCCGATGTGCAGATCCAGGACGGATGATCCGGAGAGCTTTACGCGTCTGTGGCTTCATCATCTTGTAATATATGTCTACCACAGAAACAAGGACTGATCGACAGCGGGAGTGTTCTCAGCAAGTAAGACGATACACGAGTTGGCCGCGTTTTTAGCAGCTTTTCTCGCCTTGTTGACTTCCTTCAAGGTCACTTGAATACATTGAACTTGACCTCTTGAACTGACCCATTTGCCTTCGGCGGTGTAGTAGTGGTACATTACATGCAAAATAGGGCTGCCAAGGAAATTTCGAAGGTGCAATTTTACGGAAAATCAATTTTTGAAAGGAAGTATTTAATATATATATGGACAGTGTAAAGTACTCGTTATGTCTATCCTATGTCTATGTATCTAAGCGTATTCTCCTGTGGTCTCTCCTACATACGTAATGATGCAGTACTGACAACAACTCGTAACCCATGTGAAGCTGATATTTGTGAATAGTCATGCAAGCTCGTTATTTAAGGTGTCTGTCTGGAGCATAATATGTCAGACAAACGTTTCAACAATTAACTGTCTCATTTACAACTTGTTCCGCAAATCAGATACGCATTTATTATTAACACACCGCAGCATTTAGCGACACAAGCAACCACGATACGCGGTTGCATTATGACAAGATATCTTAGTATTATGAGTATGACGATTACTTTGTTATGGGGTGTTTGTTCGTTTACACTTTAAGAGCACTCCTTTGGATCGATTCGCGGAGCGTATGCTACCAGGAGTGCAAGTCCCTTGGTATTTCCTGAATCTCAGATCCAGATATCAGCATGACCTCTACCAGAAAAGTGATAGTAAAAAGTGGTTGGACGGGGGAGCCGGGGGGGGGGGGGGCAAACCATGTTTTGTATAATATTAAGTTAACATTTTGTACATAATCAGTGTTATTAAATATATTTGTGAAGACGATTTATGTTGTTTCTCAATTTTATGAGCTGGCTTGTGATGAAACTTCGATGCGAACCGGACTACGATAGACTTGTTATTTAAGAGAAACAAATGGGACATATATATATATATATCCTGCACAAACATGGGCAGTTACACAGGTGAGATTCGAACCACGCACCGGCAGCTTGGGACGGCCTACTAGACCACACGTGACAATATAGCCGAACGCGCAGCCTACTAAGCCACGTGGTTAGGTTAGCGGTTGTGGCAACCGGACTGCACAGTGATCGATCACCTTGAATGCGGATGGATCTGAACTCCCCGCCGAATTAGTCGTAATTCCACTTTCAATATGGGACACAGCAGTAGATTGGCCGAGTAATCAGGACCCTGGAATGTTTTAACACGATAAGATGTAAATACGATGGGCCAAACCTATTCATTCCTGCTTTTCACGATATTAACAATAAAGTAAATTTGTCACAGTTGCATCGGGTGCCATTTGACTTAAAAGAAATCATTTAACAAGTTCATTGAAGCAGATTTCATGGAAGAGTAGGAGATCCCTACTCCATCCGATGTTGACTTGAAAACTGCCTTTATGCGTTAAATGAAAGGTATTGGAATAAATGTACATCTGATCACACATGTGATACTCTATGTAATCAGTAATCGTGTCATGTTCCCGGTTGCCTATATAACAGAATGATATCCATGATTCCGCCCTACTGTTAGATGATATCCCATACCTCCCCTACCCTCCCTTGCCTACCCTCAGAATTAACTGTAACGAATAAATTAAACTGACTGGGAAGCTATTCTAGTCCTCTTTCTAATGCCCTCCTTGCTCTGTTTGCCTTAGACCGAGGAAGTGATCTGCTCTATATGATAGGTATCGGTGCAATGTAGCCCAAGAAAATCGACATGCATTAAAGATATGTGGCGTGGCGTTAAGTATTTTTTTCTGTAGGATAGTTGGAACAGATCAGAAACGTATTAAGCTGCTGGCACTACACATGACAATAACGCTTTTCAGGAAAATGGAAAGGCATTTAGATCGCATATATTCGAAAACGTGGTATCTAATAAAAACGCCGTGATTTGCGGAAAGAAAGATATACACATGGTATGGGTTTATCTCACCACAACTTTCCCATATTTTGTCTGCGCCTAAAGGCCAGGATATGAGCTTCGTGCTGAGATAAACCCATCTCGTACGAGAAACAATGTGATCTGCATTTCCTCGGACACACCGTGGTCAAGTTTCACCGTGAGAGGTGACAAATCGAACATTTTGGACCCGGACCCGGACCCGGTCGGAGAATGCCGATGGGTTTTTTCCAGGTCTGGTGTCACAAATGGGCCGCGGCCAAGGGAGTGCAGAAGTAATGCATCTATGATATCGTGTGGTTTTCGAGTTCACGCAGTCAACCTTGCAGACAAATAACCCCCAGTGAGTAGTTATATGATACACAACCGACCCCACAGCTTGATGATGTATTACACAAGATCTCTAAAGGTATCCTCTTTTTGAGTTGATGTACACCATATATAATGTAGTGATACAAGGATCTCAGTAAATGATTTTATCCTGAAGTAACTGAAAGATTAATCACGACACAAATACTGAAAACACTGTTTGCGCAGCACGAGATGGCTTAGTTTTAAAATTTAAAGTTCTCACTCCTAAAATCATAACGTGGTCAGGATGAGAATCATAACGTGTCCATCACAATAATCATAGGGTGGTCATGACAATAATCATAACGTAGCCATAATGGACCTATGCCACATAGCTGAACGTATCATCGTGACAGCCGTCAGTGACGGAGGGACAATGGTTCCCATTTAATCCTTAATACAATTTTTACAAACCCTGTCTGTTTCCTGTCTGGTTGTGTCTATTGATTGCCACATGGCTCACATACTTTTGTGTTTAGAAAGTGAAAAGTGATACGTTTGCGGAATTCGTTTGCGGGACAACGTATAAATCGCCTTTCTAACGTTTTGCCCGTACGTATCACAGCCCAAGGGAATTTCCTTCATATCTTTTATTTTCTGCGAATGCATGTCTCGGTTTTTGCAGTTATCGGTAGAGAATACTTCACGGATGCTCATATATTGCAGTGAATGTCTTTAGACGAGGCAAAGCAAAAGAATTTGTCGAATGTAAGTGGAACATTATTACATCTGCGACTAAGACTGACTGCACTATATAGAAAAAGAGACAAAAGGACGATGGTGGGTTGCTTGTAATTTCAGCAAATCAAGTTTCGTGTAAACTTTTTCCTCGCAAAGAAGCATTACCAGTTGCAATTTCTTTCAAAAAAAAACAACATAACAATACCATTTTTTTAGGACTTCCTCTTTAGATGGCCCAATAGGAACTGCATGTGCAAGACTTTTAGACCACCCCCCCCACCCACACATACACATACATACCCCGAGCCATCCAAATGCTAAATAAATAACAGAAGCCTTTTGAAACTTTGCAAACATAACGCTACATAAACAGCATTGATGTATTACTTTTATTTATTCAGGTGTAACCATAATTCACCGCTACATTTAGAAATATTTTTAGCTAGGCCAGATCCTGATTATTGGTCAGGACCTACATTACGAATGATTGTTCAATGAAGATGCAAACTATTTAGATGGTTTCATATTTATTATATACGTGTGATTTCACTAAAAAGTTTCAAGAAATAAATTACTTTTATTTATTTAGGTGTAACCGTAATTCACCGTTACATTTAGAAATATTATTGGCCAGATACTGATTAGTGGTCAGAACCTACATGAAAAATAATTTTTCAATGAAGGTGCAAACTGTTTAGATGGTTTCACATTTATTACATAATTGTGGTTTCAATAGGAAGTTTCAACTTTAAATATGTTTGTTGAGGAACTGGTTCCACGTGACAAAAACTGTTCACAGATGTAAATGGAAAAATAAATGAATTTACCATTTACAAAGGATGTTTTTCTGGAAATGGCTACTTCATCATCTGCCTAATTCCATCACTGAATTAGTCCTAAAGAAACTGCTCCGTTACAGTTTGTGCTTTTGTTTGATTTAGATGTAAGATGGTGAAAAACCGAAACGTAAACGTATCGGTGCTAAGGGATCCGGATGCGTATCAGTGCCGCGGAAACGTAGTGCAATAACTCTCTAATGCCCCGCCTGCCGGCCAGCCAATACTCCCATTCCCTCCCATCTGCTCGGGAGCGGCTTTCCAGACATAACAATTTCAAAGTCAGACACTCGAGCCTGCCAGCTAGCCGCTATTACCACCCCCACCCCCCGTACCACTCCCATCTCTCGGCGGGCGCCGGGCGAAACTTCGCACCTCCGGGGGTGAGACTTCGGCGTGCCTGGGCAGCCATTTGAGGTGAGGCCGCCCATTCATACGGACTGGGAACATTAATGTGGATATATATGCACTTTTGGGATGGCGTGTTGCTCGGGTGTCAATGTGTTTGATGCATTGAGGTAAGAGCTTTCATAATAGTCTAATATCATCACACATTGGTTCTTTGTGGCGATCTGAAAACACTTCGGAAACACTTTGGAAAATTTCTGTACTTCAGCAGTGACTTCGGGCTTTTGTCTCCGCCCCATTTCGGGGATTTTCGATGTCGGTTTTGCTAAAAAATATGCTTATTTCGGCTAAATCAATACCATTGTATTTGCATATAAAGTAATGTGCATTACATCTCATGGAATATTTAATTTTAATGCCTATTTTTTTTTTTTTTCGAAATTGTTACTCAATACTATAAAGGTGCAATTCCTAGAGCTATCGCGGATATATTTACTCCAACGTCGCACGTACACAGTTACAACACAAGAGCGTCTACTCATCTGGGGGCACGTAAGCCAATGAGTACTTTATCTGAGAAGGGCATCTGAACCACTGGTCCCAGTATATTTAATAAATGGCCGAGAAAGGTTAATTTTTGCTAGTCACATTACATGGTTCAGAAGGAAATAAAACGTATGATATTAAATACATTTTATGATGAATAGACTTTTGCCTTTATTTATGTGTTATCCTTTACTGTGGCTAGCTGTGATAGACGTTATGTAGCATTCAATGGCTCTCATACTTTTATGTTTATTTATATGACCTTTGACTGCTCTTTTATCGCGTTTTTTCTTTGTTAGCTTGCTTGCAAATCATTTCCAGCTCAAAACAAGTTACCTAACACGAGCGAGTAAGCCTTTGGCTTCTGCTCTTGTCACGATAAATGTATTGTAAAAATATACTGAATGAATGTAATGTGTGTGTTCTTGTGGTAATAAACTGATTATTATAATTAGATTATGAATTCTGGTCATGGTCATCTTGTTATTTGTGGATATTTCTGCTGTCTCAGACTGCGTAAATTGCTAATGTCCTCTAATTTGACAGTTTGACGTTCGTTTATAATGTGTCTCAATATCTGCATTTTTACTGCAGTTTCAAGTTAAATAAATGAAAAGAACTGCAACACAGAGATTAAATGTTTATTCTTACACTAAAAGGAACAACCCGAAATAAAGCACACACATTTCACTGATTGTAAAAACAAATTAACTGGGTATCCTTTGCATTAATATGAAAATTAGGCGATACATGCAAATTCCAGACATTAAGTGAATTTTACCGTCATTGATTAGTTACGCAAAGAATAAAATGCAGTAACTATGCATGTTCTCGCCAAAATATAGGTATAGAATAGATCATTCGACAGACACACAGTTCGTACCATGGCTATTACACGATCAAGGGTCTGGTAGGGGTGAATGGCGATACACGATATAGGCATATTTGAAAAATCGACCATTCGACATGTACCCCCAAATTCCGAGACTGAGGATCTGAAAAAGTGACATAGCCACAGATATCCTCTAAAAGAGACCCGGAACGCCGCGACAAATCAACATTCGACACTGAGAATGTTGACACAATACACTGGACCCCTCCTTCCAGATCCCTATGATCCGTATATCAGAATGAAGAATACAGTGCGAAGACGGAAATCACGCTCCTAGTTGCGATATACGCAACATTTATATGTTACTATTTGTTTTATACGTTACGCACAGTGATCATCAGTACACGATATGCATCATGTGCCTCTCATTTAGTGGTTGAGGCTAATATTACGTGCATATCTGCATAGCTGACAACGTCATTATCTAAGTATTCGGATAATAACATGTTTATTATATGACCATTTGACCAATAATAGCTCATTCATATATATAATACAACCGTGCCTTATTTGACCGGTATCCAGTTGTTTTACACAACATATTATATATAGTATCATAGCATATCATTTATAAATTGATTTAGACTTGGTTTTAATAAGCCTGTCTCATGGGAATTACTGTTAACGACCAAAATGTGAAAAACATACACAGATTTGTTTTGACATGATTGGTGCAGATATTTTGATCAATATATTTTAATCGATTTAAAAACAATCCAAAGCTTTCATTTTATGCTTTCACGTACGTCTGTGTATCATTAATATATCTATATATAACATTAGAAAGCATTTGTTGATAATTCTAATTATAAAAACAAATGAACTGGGTATCATTTGCATTAATATTAAAATCTGACGATACATGCAAATTCCAGACATTAAGTGAATTTCACCGTCACTGATTAGTTGCGCAAAGAATTAAATGCAATAAGTATTCATGTTCTCGACAAAATATAAGTAAGGAACACACCATCATTCGACAGACGCACAGTTCGTACCATGGCTATTACACAATCAAGGGTCTGGAAGGGGTAAATGGCGACAAGCAACACAGGCATCTTTGAAAAATTGACCATTCGACATTGACCCCCAAATTCCGAGACTGAGGATATGAAAAAGTGACATAGATACAGACATTGGCTAAATGTTCCTATGATCCGTATATCAGAATGAATAATAAAATGCGAAGGCAAAAATCACGCCCCTACTTGCGATATACGTAACATATCTGTTATATTCTACTATTTGTTATATACGTTACGTACAGTGATATCAGTTCACGATATGCATCGTGTGCCTCTCATTTAGAGATTGGGGCTAATATTACATGCATATCTGCATAGCTGACAACGTCATTATCTAAGTGTTCACATAATTGCATGTTTATTGTATGATTATTTCTTCTGCATATGCTGCGATCGGCAAACTATTCGCGACATATGTTTTTCAGTTAGTCACTGAGGCCGTTATAACATTACTCTAAAGGACAAGCGGTTGAAATATGTGGAAGCATAATACATATTCACCAAGCTATACATCTTGCCTTATTGGTTTCTCCGTCTTTAGGTGTGATACTTCATATATATCTGCGTATCATTTACATATATATATCTGCATATCAATTACCTATATATATCTTAATTATAAAGAATCAAATGCATGATAACTTTGCCAATAACACCTCATCTAAGACATCCCGGGTATATATGTCCAGGCTGTTAAAGAATGTAATATTATAAGTGAAAACGAAGTTCAATTACTGAGTGAAAACGAAGTTCAATTACTGAATATAGACTTGATATATACGGTACTGCCTATACATTGCAAGATTCATATGCATAACAAATCGACGGGATATATACACGATACAAATGCGCCACGGCGAACAGTGCTATAATTCCATAAATGTGAGATACATAGGTGCCTAATGTGCCAAAATCCATGTAGCTCGTGGTACACTATCTTATGTACGCTGGTGTGAACCCAAGTAAGTATGTCTTACTTCTTTGAGCCAACACGAGCAAAGAGTTTATGCGAGTTATTATATTGATCTGACTCGAAATACATCAATTCATCAAAGATGTATTTGCGCTAGAGGTGTATACATGACACGTTCAAGCCAAATCCAAATAAATCCGTTGATTATTTTGCAAGATATTAGACAAAGCCCTTTTGAAAGTACCATGCATACTTCATTCTCGAATGCTGTAAGGACTATACTTTAGAAGCAGGTCTTGAATGACATCAATCATCATGCATTGATCATTATTATTACATTTCCGTAATTGCCGGTTACATATTGTGTCATATTGTCATATTGATTATGTTACATAAAGGATACAGGATTTCCTGCACGCACAAATGGAATTTTGAAGTTTCGGTAAGCCACTGTGATTACCTATCTCTGTCATCGTATACTGTACTTGTAAACCCTCACAGCCATATTGTTACTCACAGTCTGGATCACTCTCACGGCTTACCTCGCAGAGCCTACGGCACAGTTCATAGTGGCACGACATCAGCGATTCGGACGGCCAGCACCAGTCCGGCCAGTCGGCACGCCTGTTGGCCTTCTCGTCCTCCGGGAGGGCGGATGGCAACCTCCGCAGAGAGCGCGGGAAGATGGGGCGAACACCCTCTGCAGCCAGAAGAGGGTGGGCCACTGGCGAGCCCCATCCTCCTTTCTTCAGGTCGCTCGCCAGCCTCGCCATGTAGTGATGCACGCCCCTCCGTTCACTGCATGAACCACCGGCGTCTGGAAATTCTGCCTTACGCCCTTCCGGAAGACTGCCATCAATGACATCTCCCAATACGAGATATTTCACGTAGGCCGACCGAATGGCTAGCCACGGCTTATCTGGGATGCCCACAGCTTCTCCTACAGCAGGGTGGATTGCTGCGGGATACAGACCAAGGTACCTGGCATGCCTGATCATTTCCGCACACAGGCGACAGTCAGTCTGGAAGCAGGTCGCCTGACCGTTTGGTCCTATTGGCAGATGTGCCTTGTGTACCGCAGCCACCACTAGTGCAACCCTGCTCCAATAGACACCTTGACCAGACTCCCCTTCCTCTTCCCCTTCCCTCCTGTTGGGCAGTTGCAGAATCCCAGATCGCATTGATTGCTCCACGCAATCCACTAAGCCAACTAGGTCAACAACGCCCGAGACCGCCTCACCGCTACCAATTACTGGGACAAAGCATTCGGGTCCCGGTGCATCTCTGATGGCGTCCGCGTCCACTTGTTCTACAGAAGTCGACTCACCTTCGGCGAGCATCTCTCTGACAACGTTCTCTCCCTCTGGAACTTCGTCGGTCGCTCTTCCATCTCCGTGTATCTTCCCGATACCGTCGGCTTCTCGTTGAAACTCTGTCGGTTCTGGAGACTTGTGGGTCGCGTTATTGTCTTTTACGCTTTGGGCCGTTGTGGCTTTTCTTTCTTTGATGCCCGGCACACCCACTTGAGACGTGTGGACCGTCACAGCTGCGGATACCAGAGCCTCCAAAGCCTCTCGGGCTTGCTTTACGTCGCTTTGTTCCGGACACCATTGCAGATAATGACTTGACAACAGCTTTACCGCTCTGATCAGGTGAACCGATTCAGAGTTCGCCCCAAGCGAGGTCAGCGAACGTGCCTCCACCACTGCCGTCGTCGGTATCCATTTTTCTCGCCCTGGCACCAGGTGTGCAGGGTACGGTGCAGACTCAGGGAGCCCCGCCACTCTGAATAACGTGCCCATCGCATCCAGTGTGGACGGCTGAAGGGCGTCTCGTGGGATGCAGAAGGCTGGGGTGAAGTCGACACTGACGGGGGTCACCTCTTGCCACGTCAGGCGAGGGGAGGCCGCCGGACGAGCCACACCCATTCCGCTGTACTTTGGCGCGACCAGCCCCCCATGTGTGAGTCCATCTGGCGGCGGCACAGAGGCTAACTTAGAATCCATATCGTCTCGCCATCTGTCATGGAACGCTTTTGGATCAACCTTTCCCATGCCATTTTCTTCTCTGAATATGATGTTACGCTTCCCATTTCCTCCTCGGCAAGCTTTTAGTGCTTCACCGGTAACCCACACGCTCCATTCACTATTCTTGGTGTCCCTCCGTACGAAAACCCCCTTGCCACTCACAGTGACAAGAAAATCAAATTCGTTCGGAGAGGCGCTGACTCGTGTACCGTCATAGAAGCTTCCTACAAAATGAAGTAAAAGATCCTTCCACAGCGGATCGTCCTCAGCTATTGCCGTGCACATACTACAAACATAGTCATTAATCGCACCCTTTACATTCCGTGTATCAAGATGGTCGTAGTCAAATGAATCTCTCTCGAGGACTTGTACTTCTTCTTCGAATGTTGCAAAGACTCGATTGTCCAAGCGTTTCTTGAATGACATTACTAATCCAACAAACATCCACCACACCCTACAGACGGCTTGCTGCCATTTGGACGTTGGCCATGGCGCCTTACAGGTCGCAGTGACTGTACTTACAGCAGGTCTTTCTGGACATTTGTGTTGAACTACGACCTCATCGGTTGCAAAACTAGAAATAGAAATACAAATTAAGAATCATTGTTTTGTCATGAGTCGCATTTAATGTCTTTAATAATAAGCTTTGTATTTTATATGAAATATCTTTTTATACATGCTTTCATACAACACCAAAGATTGGTAATTCCTCCGAAAGTCAATAACATGCAATTCCCCATCTGCACCATGAACGCCCCCCATCCCCGGTCCCCCTTCCCAATGATGGTCACAAACCCCAGTCGTATGGTATAACTATATCCATTATAGGCCAATTTCAGATTTAGCACATATTCTCAAATGTAGCCAATTTCTACATGCCGGATTCGCATCCCCTAGGGTCACAATTGACTGTTTGCAGAAACCTTGCAAAATTATTGCGCCTCACTTTTTATGACGTAAAATCTACGATTTTACGGCATCTATCACTTCGTTCGTTAAGACGAAAATTTTCAATTTTCGTCTTATGTCGGTGTGTTCCGTTTTTCTGTCTGCGTGTCTGTCTGTTTGTCACATCACGCATTATCTGTCGAATGGCTTAAGATATCGACTTCATAATTCACAAAAAGATGTGGAATGACAATCGTCAGGCTAAGTTCGTAGATGGGCCATGTAGGTCAAAGGTCAAGGTGACAGGAATTTTTCAAAATTCGCTTAACCATTGAAAGATAGGACCAAAAAACGGGAAAATTGCTATAACGTTCGCAGTTTCATTTAATCACGCTGCAAATTATTTCACGTATTGGGCCCATTAGTACCTTCTATATCGTCTTTCGTTCGTGCAAATCGCCCATATAGTTTTCCTGCTAAAAATTCCCAAAATTTAACATGGGACCCTATGGGAGCATTTTGGCGGGAATCAGGCCTCCTTCATTTCTCCATGAAGGGGACATGTCAGACAAACGACACCTTGCGTGAGAGATGACATTAGTATTTTGGCGTAAAATATTATATTAATCATAGTCACGCTACCAAGGTCAAGGTCACATCAAGGTCAAGGTTACGAATCATGTTTTCCCGCGTAACTTCGTTAATATTTGGTCTTGAGATTCGCGATTTGGTTTAGAGTATTCTTCAGAAAGATGCGCAAAAGTAATGTGCCCTCAGATTTCACCTCACATTTATAGTTTTTGAGTCATTGGATGATCAATTTTGACATTGCCGAATATGCAAAAAATTCGCTGTGACTACATAAATGCAAGTAGATGACTCATATGTGGTGGAATATATACCCATATTACTGGCATCATGCTTGCCAAATTGCATCAAAATCAAAGCAGTAGTTTGGACGCTAGCAAATAATCACACTTTAACATGGCCAATCCCATTATAAAGCCTGGATACGCCAAATAACTGACGGCGTGCCATGCCAACGTCATGAAATGGGTCTTAACATAATCGAATTGGTCCCATAACCCCAATTTTCGTCTTCCTTCTCAAGCTCTGCTTGACCGTCTAGTTTATCTGTTTGTGTGTGTATGTGTGTACGCGCTCTGTAGGTCGCAAAACGCAACATTTCCGACCTCTGTCGCCCGGTGACCTGTCAGGGCCCCGAAACCACCGCATGCCGTAAATTGACAAAGCGCTACGACTCATTAATCTGCTTTCTATCAAAACAAACAGCGAGGCGTTGGACGATCGCGTGCGGTGCGAGTGTACTGTTGTGTGTGTGTGGAAGGCCGGTGGGTGGAGGGGGGGGGGGGGGTCAAGCTGGGGTGGTGGGATGATTGAGTTGTTTGCTATGAAACTAATGTGCTAAAGGTAAAAGAAAGTACCGGTTATCCGGCATTGTTAGATCCAGATGGCAATAGTATCTCCGATAACACAGGCAAGGCCCAACTGCTTAACGATTATTTTCTCAGCCTATCATCACGTGTGGGGTCGATATCAGATAGCCCCGAGCAGACCGAATGCAATCTCCATCCAGGTCTTCGCCAGCTAGCCGTAACTAAAGACGATGTTCGGGACCTAATTCATAACTTGGACTCAAATAAAGCTGCGGGGTATGATGGAATTAGTCCGAGGATGCTAAAAGAAGCTGGTAACGCCATAGCTGAACCCTTATCAAAACTCTTTGCCTTGTGTCTCGATCAATGCACGATGCCTCGACTTTGGAAAATGGCTAACGTAGTGCCAATCCATAAAAAAGGTCTGCGTTCCCAGGTCAACAACTATCGGCCAGTTTCTCTCTTAAGTTGCGTAGGGAAACTGCTAGAATGTGTGATTTTCAAGCACACTTTTAATTACCTACGTGATAATAACATCCTGAATAGATTCCAGTCAGGTTTCATCCCGGGGCACAGTACCGTTCACCAGCTTGTTGAGATATACCATTTATTTTGTGAAGCCTTAGACAAGAAAAAAACGGTAAAGGTAGTTTTCTGTGACATTTCGAAGGCTTTCGACACGGTATGGCACGACGGTCTCCTGAGTAAACTGCGTAGCATAGGAATCGATGGTCAACTATTTAACTGGTTTAGTAATTACATGTGTGATAGGCAGCAGAGAGTTGTTGTTGATGCAGCTTACTCAGAGTGGGGCTCAATTACTGCAGGGGTACCCCAAGGTTCGGTATTGGGACCTCTTCTGTTTCTAGTCTACATTAATGACTTAGCCAACGATCTTGAATGTAATATTAGACTTTTCGCTGATGATACCACTATATTTGTTGCCACAGATGATTTATGTGAGGCACACGGTATGTTCATGCGAGACTTATCAAAAATTGAAGCGTGGGCCAAAAAGTGGTTTTTAGACTTTAATGCAACTAAGACTAATGTCATGAACATTACGAATAAGCTCAACCTCGATCCTACGCAACTCAGTATGGGTGGAAATGGTCTTGCAAACGTATCAGAGCACAAACACTTGGGTCTTAATATTGACTCCAAGCTTTCTTGGTCCCCGCATATCAATGAAATATACAGCAAATCTATGAGAAGAGTTGATATTCTGTCTAGACTCAGTTTCAGACTTAGTCGTGGAACACTTGAAACAATGTATTTTTCGTTCATCAGACCTGTACTCGAATATGCATGTGTTGTGTGGGCCGGGTGTTCTCAGTATGAGTCTGACAAACTAGAATCGGTACAGATAAGGGCTGGACGCATTGTAAGTGGTGCAATCAAATGCGCAAGCCGCACTCAGGTGTACAAAGAGTTGGGTTGGGAAACCTTGTCACAAAGGAGGGACAGATTTAAACTCATTCTGTTTCACAAATTTTTTTATAACCAGGCACCTTCCTATGTGTGTAGCTTACTTCCTATGTCCGTGCCCGACCGCACTCAATATGGTTTACGTAGTGCTAGCCCACTTAATATTACGCAAATAAATACAAGGTTGTCAACATTTTACAAATCATTTCTACCTAGCGCAATACGAATGTGGAACGAATTACCAGTCTCTTTACGCAGCTTGCACGACCCAAAAGCGTTTAAAGTAGCAATTTTAAATATTCATAAAACGGTGTCCGGGAATGCAACTGACAACCGCAAATTGTATTACTTTGGAAACAGAAGAGTCAATGTATTGCACGCGCGTATTCGCATGAACTGTAGCGCACTGAACTCTCACTTGTTTAACATGAATCTTGTAGACAGCCCGAGTTGTCGCTGCGGAGCCGAGAACGAGGACTGCGTTCATTTTTTCCTCGGGTGCCCACTCTATACGAACTTTAGAGATATTTTATTTCGCAAAATCCATGTTCTATCCTCAGTGTCAATTGGCGTCATTCTTTTTGGTAATCCGTCTCTATCAATGGACGATAACCGTTGTATATTTCAAGCAGTTCACGACTTCATTGTAGCCTCCAAACGTTTCCCTTAAATATCACGTATCTTAATGTTATGCCTGAATGTATTAATTATCTAATTTCTACTACATTGTGGTTTACGCAACTGTTATGTATATATGTATGTATGAGCAATTGATTCAAGTTCAGCAAGAGGAATTCACATAGGCAGTGTGCCTGTTTTCCAATTGCCAATAAAATATGTTTAAACTAAACTAATGTGCATGGTAGGAATGTAGAAACTAGAAATGTAGACCGAAACTGGATAAACGGGCAGTTTGGTTTCAGATGTCTACCGAGTGAGATCGTTGAACCTGGGGGCGAAACTGACTGAGTGACTTTTACTTTTGGGATGGGGCTAACAATTGAGAGAATGCTCACTATGACGACAGTTATGGAGCTGCTGGATCTGAGGGGTCCATAGTGATCTGAGGTATCAAATCTGGATCTAAGAGGCTAAATACGAATTTTAATGGATCCCAGGGTGTGTCTGTGCACTCTGTGTAGGCCACAAAATGTAACATTTCGTCGTGTAAATTTACTCATCGATATCTGAGCAAGTTCGTTAACGGCGTCTGTATGTCACAAGTCAAAGTCACAGTCAAGTCAACTGTTAAGATCAAGGTCATTGAAGTGGACCGAAGACATAAGCTGGCTTTTACATTTTACGTCATCTCACCCTACGGGTGACGCACTCTCGTTTTGATTCTGCGTTGTTCCGTGCATATACGACATACAGAATAGGCTTCACCCCCCATCAAACAATCATCACTTATATGTGGTATTCTTATTCAAATTGCTCAACACAATTCATCAACTATATTCGAAATGTGCCCAATTTGCATTTGCAAATTTCAACAAAAACTGACCTCACTACACGCTTGATGGCATCCATGATCTGTTGTCCAGAGAGCAAGTCAAACGCTGTTTTCCCCTGACGGTTCCTATGGTACAGGTCTGCGTCATGATTCAGGAGGTATTGAACAACAGCCGTCGTCGTTCGATGACTCTCGCCCAACTCAGGCCCCGTATCCTTGTAGATCTGTGCAAGACCACGATAATGTGGAAATAAGATTACGAAAGGTGAATATCGAATCAAATGCGTCTATTTAGGCTTGTAAGAATATCTCAAATATTCCAGAAACAATAGTAAATTTATTTGTCCAATTATACTCCCAGTGCATACTATTTGTCAACATTTTACGCATTCATACTAGTCTAAAAAATGAAAGTGGATATTTTGTTGCAGACCATTCGGTAATATAATCAATTGACCAAGTGATATATATCACATCTATGGTAATATCGCAAGAAAATAATTCCGCGTTTATAAGGATTGGATGGTATGCCGTGGACATACTATTTAATTCATCAACTAAAGCTAAATACACAATTCCCTGCTGTGCAAAGCATAGATTAAAATATTGCATCCGTGGTAATGACCGCATCTGGGGGTCAGCTTTTTAACGCAGATGTATAGAACACAATGGCAATTTGTTCGCAATGTCAATTTCGGTATGTGGCTTTCGGTATGTGGCAAAACGACGCTGACTCTACCTTAGCAATTTCCGGGGCACCAGTCCAGTTGGTGTGTGCTGTATCTGAGGCTCTGAGTGCCAGGTGCAGACAGGTATTGCCGTCGTCGTCCTGTGCGTCAAGCCGCGCACCTATAATCACACCAGCGTACATAGCCTGCCTACATAACAAACACAACCAGCGTACATAACATACATAACCAGCCTACTTAACATATATAACCAGCGTACATAACGTACATAACCAGCCCACATAACATGCATAGAAAGCCTACGTAACTAACATAGCCAGTCTACATAACATACATAACCAGCCTACATAAAATACGTAACCAGCCTACCTAACATACATAACCAGCCTACGTAACATACACGACCAGCGTGTGAACAACATACATAACCAGCGAACATAACATACATAACCTGACTACGTAACATACATAGAAAGCCTGCATAACTAACATAGCCAGCCTACATAACATACATAACCAGCCTACGTAACATACATAACCAGCGTACATAACACGCATAACCAGCGTGTGAACAACATACATAACCAGCCTACATAACATACATAACCAGCTTATATAACATACATAACCAGCGTACATAACATACATAACATATATAACCAGCGTACATAACATACATAACATATATAACCAGCGTACATAACATGCATAACCAGCGTACATAACCTATATAACCAGCGTACATACCATACATAACCAGCCTACATAACATACATAACAAGGCTACATAACATACATATTGCCGTCGTCATCACCTGCGTCAAAAAGCGCCCCAGCAATCACACAAACGTACATAACATACGGTACATTTATAAATTGGACACATATTTGATGATATGATGTATCTAGTCTGACCGGCCAACAGGTATAGCATGCGAACCAATGTATTATTGCTGTTGATTTATGGCATTTGGTACGCATGCAATCAGGGGGTTCAATAAATGATTATTGACTCCAGACGTGTATGAACCAGGCAACATAAATACAAGTTCAAAACCTAAAGTGAATAACCGTAACTTACCTTTACCAACGAGAAGCTCTATTATTGCGGGGTTGCCGTGGGACCATGGTGACGTTGCTAGTAGCAGCGCCGTCTGGCCGCGGTTGTTGCGTAGCTCCAGATCTGCCGCTCCCTAACCGGTACAACATCAACGAGTACAATTGCGAAGAGGAAAAGTATAAATGCAAACAATGCATGATGGCTTGCAATAAATACGACTGCTTTCATGGTTATTTTACTAATACCACCTATAATACCATTGTTGCCTCAGTGGTGCAGATGTGTGTCGGCACAATCATCCCCATTACCAGTGACCATAATGTGGAATTCATTATGAAGCGGCATCACAAAATGAGAGGCATTTACCATACGCCGCGGTTAGGTGATCAACATTAGGAATACACATTCTGCCCGGTAATTTGGTGTACAATCAGGTGACGTTCGCATGATTGAGGCGGGGGGGGGGGGGGGTGTTTGTCAGAGGAACACTAAGTTACAATTATTTACCCATCTATATAAAGATATGACAAAATTCCCGGGCAATTGCAGTTACAACGATCAATGCTGAGACAATATTTGATCTATGTCAAGTGGCATTGCATGATTAATCCTGACAAGGGTGCAGGTATAAATACATTCTGCACCACAATGAGCTTAATTTTGCAATAATGATATATGGGTCTCGCATGCTCTTCTCAAAGGGCTACTCAACATCGATGTCCACAATGAGGAACTGGTGGACGATGAATCGACTACGGGATGCATGTCCCAGTTAACAATCCAAAACAACATTGAACATGCATGCATTAAATGCCAATAATGTGTCGTGCATTAATGTATATGGAATAGTTACCTGTTCAGTCAATGTCAAGGCCACGTCATAGTGCCCCTCTTCCACAGCCAGGTGGAGTGAGGTGTTTCCGTCATTGTTTGGTGTGTTCACAGTCTGTGGTGCTGATTCTATGATCCTTTCAGTAGCGCTATATGGAAACAAACATTCAGTTTTTCGTTTCGTTTGTTCTGTGTTTTTCACACAGTAAACATGGATGAAATTCGTATGTGTGCGTTCGACAGCTAGAACAATGCCAGTTATTTTCTACTTTCTAACTTCATGTTTTGTCAACCGTATAAACGATGCTTACGACGGGTGATATTTTCGTTTAAAGTATGCATAGATCGGAGATCAGATAACGTCTCTAGTTAACGAAAAATGATAGGCCAACATTTGGATGAAACCGAGTGAAGCCATTAACAACTAATCACATGGTGTTTCCCGCCAGAGAGGCGCAATGTAGGACGGTGAGGCCTCCATTGTTCTTGATCGCAAAGTCGATGATGGGCTGCCGGATCAGCATTTCTATCGCCCCTGCTTTGCCTTTAATAATTGCGTTATGCAGTCCGGTGTTGCCGACGGAATCCTGTAAAAGCAAAGTCATATCTCAGAGCAATCCAAACCATCAAGGCCGAATGGGTGTAAACAACATGACGAGACAGGAGATTATGCAATACATGTTTGGCGATGCCGGCATGTTATTGGAAATTCAACATTTTTTATATCATCATGTTTCATTTCACAGAACAAATGCCGAAACCATGACCCAAACTAATAACAAACAAATCTGATGTCAACATGAATAGTTCAGGCCAGATACTTACGATGCCCCCTATGTCTGCCGCCTCAGCATCTGGGATTGCGCCCCCCACCGGGATCTGGTCAACATGTGTACTTGCAATGGGCTGTTCGCATTGGGTCCGGCGAGTCATCGAAGGGGATGTTGGTGGGGACGGGGTAGGTGACGGGGCAGGGGAAGCGCGTCCAGGGGCAACGACAGCGGAGGTGTCAGAGGCGAACATGTCCATTGGGTTCTTTGTCTGGTAATCCCTGTAAAGGTTAGGACCAAATGATGATCACAACAAGGGTGTCAATTAAATATCATTGACATTCAATTCAATAAAGGTTTGATTATAAAAAGAAACAACCCCAACCAACGACAAGACATCCATGTGATGGCGCTGTGCCAATATCTGAGGCGCAATTAATATTCAAATTGCAATAAACCCGTCGTCTTACGAAGACAGACATATAGAAACCACCAATCCCATCCTACGTGGTACTCATCGAGTCATACGCGAACAGCACCATGTAAAATCACCATCACTCAGTAAAATCCGTAGTTAAATCGTCTGTAATCAGCGTATGGCAGGCGGTGAGCAACCAAACCGTTGCGCTTTGAGCGCATCCGGTTTACATATTTTATTCACGATCATTGCGATCCAGTTTGACATTGGTGATGATGACAACCTCGCCGTTCTGAGTAGGATGTTCTTAATCATGACATCCTTGCTGAGATCAAGCGCCGTCATGTCCTTGTGGTTCTTGTGCCGCAGCTGGGCGCCATGACGCACCAAGTAGACGGCTATGGCAGCGGCATGGTGACGTCCCAACCCTAACTTGTCCACCAGGTCGTCGTGGATCTGCAGAAACACACGCATTAACGGACACACCAGAAAGATAGGCAATTTGACATTAAGTCATGTGGAACATACAACCAAGTTTAAATATACCAAACTAATCCGTGTAAGTACATTGTTCTTTTTATGTTATCATATCTGAAATGCCAAAGATATACAGGATTCATTTTTGCAGCAACTACTTGCAGATATGCGTGACCTGCGACATTTAACTCAAAGGAAACATGGTAGACTCCACCCTATATGCGCGTTCGCAACCTGCTTTCTCAATCTGTCAAACGTTTGAGTATTTGGCTGTGACCATCTTTTATTTTTCATGGGATTTAATCATTTCACAAAACACTTGAGGGCTTAAATGCGTCTATTTAGATTCCTTACATGTAGTATTTGGAAATAGTTGTGCTCCTGTTGGACTTTAATGCAAGTATTCTATTAAGCACTTAAGCGGCCAGGCAAAATATTGTCTCTAGAACCATGGCCAACGCCACGATTGATATATTCGAGCACACGCCCGTATTAACAGTAGACACCATACTGACGAGCTTTACCTCGTCAATGTTCGGGGCGAGGGTGAGGTTAATCTCCGTGGAGTTGGCCGCCATCAACGCCAGGTGAAGACACGTGTTTCCGCCACTGTCCTCAACGTCAAGACTCGCACCTACCGTGGCCATATAACACACATATATGCTGACAAGCGGTCCGTGTAAGGATAATCAGACCACTTTGAGTGTCGACCATCTCTATAAACATTTTATACAGCATGTATACTAAGTTAAACATGAAAACATATATATATATATATTAAAATGAACAAAATATAATTTTAGTTGCGTAATGTGCATAACTTTGATTCTACATATTTTGGAATAAATAATTGAATATCAAGACATGAACCCAGCCGAAGGGGATCCATCACATTTGCAGAAACTAGTTTCTTGCATTTAAGGGGAGCCCGGCAGATGTAAACGCTCGTGTCGGGTAATGTAACAACGGATTTCAGAGAGCTAACTCAAAGGAGCTGTCGATTTTTTCAGCGCAAGCTTTCCTGACGAATGCCAAACACCAAGTTGAATCTGGGCACATTAACAACACGTTTTACCTAATGACCCTGCTGCATTCAGTTTCTGACACGCGTGCATAATATTACTTCGTATATTCAATGTTATCTTTCGTTGTGATTAACTCTCTTTTGGCGATCCGCCCACCCCCTCCCACCCCCGGCAGCTATTTATGTACTACGATTATACCAAATGTTAGTGTTAGTGTGCACAATGTGCCTTTAAAACGCAACGACACCAAAGACGACACTGCCTTTAGCTTTGAAGAGGAACATATATGATTGTACCTGCATATGAACCTCTTCATGGCTACAGTACCTGATTTGGCTTGTAGTTATGTTAGCAGACTGGCTATGCATATATTACCGTTTGAGACGCACAGTTCTACGATAGCGGAACGCCCATACGCCGCGGCTAGATGCAAGGAATCCATGCCATCGAATTTGTTGCAAATGTTCAAATCAGCTTGACCCTTTTGGAAACATCAACGTAAACTTGTTAGTGTTACACCATATGCTTTTCGGATTTCATCAGCACCAACGCAGAAGTCACTACATATTGATGAATTAGAAGCTATTATGAGTACTTGGAATGTCCAGTTATGTATATTCCGCAATGAATTGTAGCATTATGTGGCGCATGGTTATGCAATAAATTATTTTAAAAAACAACCCACACGATATATTGATTTCAACATTACTTGCGTTATATCGGAAATATCAAAAAAAGAGAACGTGTCCCACTTTATTTATGGAGATATGTAAGAATACCATCTTAGTTTATTACATGTTGCTGCACTACGATGGTGCGTCACAAAATAAATGCATAATCCATAGTGTACCACAGATTCACATTATCAAACGTTCATTCTAGCGACAACAACCATGCGACACCAAATACAGCCACAACTGTTTAACTCACCTCCTTAATCAATGTTGAGGCTACATCTGAATGTCCAGCCTCTGCCGCTAGATGCAGAGCAGTCCGACCATTTTCACTTAGGACATCAACCAAGTGGTGTGCGCGCGATAGTATCCGCATTGTTGCACTGAAAACGCAAAGTTTAGTACATTTGTAGCACAACAATTTGATCAACCGTGGATTATCCCGTGCTGTAACTACCTAGTTATTCCTTCAATCCCTGTCAATCAACCAACGAATCAATTTATTATTACATGTTATAATGAAGAATCTGCTAAAAACCGACAGGAGAGATCAGCCGGTCTAATTCATGTCAAATATTCAGTGTTCTGTACCTTAGTAGTATGATCGCTTGGCACAATTCCACAGGGAAAGTTCGCTGTTGCAGGATGGCAACAAGATAAACACATTAAATAAGCTTGATAAGCATGTCAGAAATCTCCTCGGACTTAAGTAGTCTGTTCGAATTTCATCGCGTCCAGATTCTTAGGATAGTATGCTACTCCTCAAAACTTGCATTGAGCATTTCTGATATTTTTTACCAGAAAAAGCTTGTTATTTACAGTACCTGATAACATCGCAGCAAAAAATAAATAAAAGAAAATGTCATAAGGATCTGTTTGGGGGGGAATATGAGGAGGAATATCCCCCAACCATCCTATTTAAATTTAGCTTAGTCTCTTATGGGACTTAAAATTAGTCAGCCACATTTCTTCATAAAGAAGCCAGACTGTCAAACATCCTGATTTTTGCGCAAAGAGTACTTTGTTTTATGCTTACACAACACTTGGCGCCCCATATGTTGCTGCAATACCAGAACGAATGTGATGTTGTTATATTATAATATATTTAGTATAACATCAGTCTTTGGTATATTCACATACTTGTTGTTTCCAATGCGTGCAGCGAAATGCAACACGTTGTAGCCGCCAATGTTCATCACGGTGAGATCAAGGTTTGGCTGAGTAAGCAGGAGTTCAATAATTTCAAGACTGTTCAGTCGAATTGCGTGATGCAGTGCCGTATCACGGTCCAAATCCTGTAACAGTGACAATGATATGTGAACTAAACATAGAATAAATGTTACGTAAAGCAATAACTAGTACATAGTAAGCTCACCAAGCAACCATGCCGCATGCGTCAGGGCTGGGTCAAAAATAACCACCACGTTTGATGACAAATAGAAACCGTGACTTTGTGGCGGCTGAAACAAACTGACGTTGATAGATAGAATTAACGATATATATCATTATTATTTTTGGAAATTTGAGGCGTTTATGTTAGATTCTCAACTTCCCGCTTCGGTTCCTGAACCCGTGCTCCTTGTTATAGCTAGTCAATCATACCTTTTATCTTTTTTATTTTTATTTTTTTTAAATATATATTTATTTCAATATCAATGTGGATAATCCAAGTACATGCAGGTCATAATAAGTGGTATACATAGCAAACAAGCTTATACAGAAATCAGCAAACATTTTAAGGGCTCCCACTTCGTTTTTATACGTTTATATCGCGATGTTAAAATACCTTTTGAAAATTTCGTTACATGTTCTTCGATGTTATAATGATATCTTATAAATGAAAGAGCACCTTGACAGGAAATATTGGTGTTACAGCATTTACAAATGTATATATATCTCTTTACAATCAAAATAATATGATTACTCAGTAGCTTGTTATCAAAGGGTGCTAAATTTCCAAGTATGACGTTTGGTCCCGTTAAATCAACATTGAAATTACAAAGCGAGTCAAACACAATACTAAGCTCAGTCCATACAGCATTTACAACCGGACACTCCCAGAAGAGATGTAAGATTGTCTCAGGTTTATCCGCGCAAAAGGTACAAGAATCAGTGTCTAATATATTACATTTCTTAAGCCATAGTTTCGTTATCAGTGTTCTAGTCAGTATTAGATATTGGAAACTCCTCAATTTACTTTCTATTGAACATAGGTATGGCAGTTTATACATCTGCTTCCAGTTGATATTTGCCATGTTAAGATCTTGTTCCCACCTCTGTTCATTATTGCACGTGAATGGAATAGTCCGTACACGGTGTTGGTAAGCAAAAGAACATACTTTGGGAACTCTCATAATTGACTTTAGACATTCACAACCTTGATTATTACTTTTAAACATTGAACCTGCTTGCAGTGGTACGCTTCTAATCAGTGTTTCGTAATCTAAGAAGTTCATAGACATATTAAAGTTCTTTTGAAATTGTGACCAAGTTAAGAATGAGTCATTGTCATCTAATAAGTCGTTAACATACATGACACCATGTTCGATAAATACCTGTTTACGCGAAACAATATTAGAAGATGTGATAAAACTAGAATTCCATAGTGGATATTCAGGTACGGTTTGCTTTGATAATACAAGTATATGTTTATACCAGGCGTAAAACACGTCTTTCCAAAATGGGTTTTGGGTCTTGTGTCCCATGTGTTTAAGGGAGATTTCGTCTAATTCCCAACATAAGTTTTTTTCCGTGCAGACCACACTGCAGAACAGTTGTTGCCATTTCCCATCACCTTCGATTAATCGCTTTATCCAGCATATTTTTAAAGCATCAATAAATATCAACAAGTTTGTTAACTTTACACCTCCAAATTCAATATCCTGAGCCAATCTATTCAAAGAAATTTTACATTTTTTGCCCCAAATAAATGTTTTGAACATGTTTTCTAATTTCGTTATCACTGCACTCGAAGGGGATGGAAGCACCGATAATATATGTACCAATTTCGGGATAAAAAGTGATTTCACAATTGTAACTTTCCCGTGTAATGATAGTTTTCTTTTAGCGTAGATATTACAAAGTCGTGTTATTTCTTCCAATTTACGATCATAATTCTTAGCATACATGTCATCCATATGGGCAGAGAAAGAGATTCCTAACAATTTGAATTCTGATACCCACTCTAGAGATTCATCTGTACATACTTTGAACTTTGGCTTCTTTCCCAGCCAAACAGCTTTGGTTTTAGATAGATTCAGTCTTAATCCTGAGCATCATTCAAAGTTATCAAAGAGCGTAAGTGCTGATCTTAAACTGTCTTTCGTGCCGTCCAGTAGCAGAAACGTGTCGTCGGCGTAATGGCCAATCTTGTATAGAATATTTCTTATGCTGATACCTTTACACGATGAACAGTTTTGTACAGCACGCGAAAGTGGTTCAATCGCTAAAAGAAACAAGTAGGATGATAAGGGGTCCCCTTGTCTACAACCTCTAGTTATGGTAAAAAACTGAGAGAAAAATCCGTTATTTATAACACAGCTGCGAGAATCTTTCATACATAGATCGACATAAGACAAAAAATTCTCATCAAAGTTATGGACCTGCAAGACTTTTCTTAGATAGCGCCACTCTATCGAGTCGAAGGCCTTTTCAAAGTCAATTAATAAGAGCATACCAGTCATGTTTTTCCTGGATAATTCAAACATAACATCGTAAATTAATCTGGTATTTTCGCCTATGTATCTACCCTTAAGAAATCCCTTTTGACAATCACTAATCACAGATGGTAACACCTCCTTTAATCTCTTGGCTATCACTCCCGAAATTATTTTATAATCTGTGTTAAGTAATGTTATCGGTCTCCAGTTTTTCAGGTGCTCTCTGGCCTTGTCTTCCTTTGGAATACAAGTTATAATGCCCTGTTGATGAATAGTTGATAACTGTTTATTTTTTACAGCGTAGTTTATACTTCTTACTAACAAGTGTCCCAGGTCTCTCCAGAAAAAAATGTAAAATTCTGGTGGAAAACCATCTGAACCTGGAGTTTTATTTCGTTTCATCTTTGATAAAACGTCCTTAATATCGCTATCATTTATATCCGAATCTAGCTGTTGTTTTTGAGATTCGTTTATGGGATTGATATTTTCAGGGCATCGAAATTGTTCTACGATATTTGCATCCGTCTTGCGCGAAGAATATAGTTGTTTGTAAAACTTCATTTGTTCCTGAAGAATTGTTTCTTCATCGGCAATAGTTTTTCCATTTATATTTAGCTTATTAATGACCTTTTTGGTGTAATAACGTTTTTCTAAATTTAAGAAGAATTGCGTAGGTTTTTCACCTTCTTCATATATATGTGCTCTTTCCCTCAGCATTCTAAATTTGTATTTGCTGAGTCTAAGTGTTTCTAACTCATTGTGTTTGATTTGTAGCAGATTACCACAATCATTATCGCCTCCCTCTAGATCCTTAATTTCGTTTTCAAGTCTACTCTCTTTCTTATTATCTTCTCGTTTCTTGAACGAAGCATATGATATGCTCTTTCCTCTAATTTCCATCTTAAGTGTTTCCAAGAATATCTGATCATTAATAAAGAATGGGACATCTGGTGATAGAATGTCGTGCTGGGGCTGAGCGTATTGTTTAATGGCATCTGTTATACAAGTTTTAACGATATTAACATATTCTACATCTCCTAAAAGTGATGTGTTTAGCTTCCAAAAGCCTTTCCCCCTTCTAAATTCTGATCCCTTTAGCCTAAGTATTACACATGAATGATCAGTTCTATACCCGGGGATGATGTCACATTTTTTCGTTAAAGCGGAAATATCTTGCGTTACAAGGAAATAATCTAATCTCTTGGGTTTTCTTGGGAATAATCCAAGTGAAGTGCCTTTTTTTGGGATGTGATAGCCGCCAGATATCAGATAGTTCAAAAGCCTCTATCAAGTCTAGCACCTTTTGCCTAGCTTTACAATTGTTATTTCGCTTATAATTAATCGTATCAAGTTTATAATCTTGAACAAGATTCCAATCGCCACAGATTATGATCGAAGCATTGTCGAAATTATTAACTTGTCCTTGAAATCTATCATAAAAATCGGGTCGGTCATTATTTGGACCATATAGCGTGACAAGCGTAACCCTTAGCTTAGAATTGCATCTCGAATTGCAGCTAAATATACATTCATTTCCCCAGTCATTCTTGTACGTCTCTTTCAGATTCTCACTAATATGAACATCTTGTAAGCAGTATATAGAAGCTTTTTTGTCACGTAGCAATTCAAAAACATCGATACGTTTTTGTCTTGTGGCTAAGCCCCGTACATTCATACTATATATTTCAAATGTATCAGTCATTAATTATAAATATATAAAGTTTCCAAATTGCCTAATGTACATTGAATATTGAAAAGTTTGCGTGCATGCATTTTCACTGTTGTATTTAAGCTAGTTTCCATAGAGAAGAAGATGAATATACAAATAACCTGCATTGACAAGTGTATAAAGAGAGAAGGAAAAAAAGAGTTTAATTTAGGAACAAAGGAAACAAACAGAAAAGAATTTAAACTTAGCTATAAGATAAGAAATAGATGACAAGAGAAGAAGAGAGCAAAAGGAAAAGCGAAAAAAAGAGGAAGAAAGGTGTCAAAAAGCGTGTGACGAAGAAAGAGAGGCTACTTCGTCAGTGTAGCTTCACCCGTTGCAGCCCATAAAATAACATGTCGACTGGCGCAAGTGTTAGCTCTGCCTTAAATTGAAATGTATAACAAGAACCTAATTCGCGAGGTGTACTCGATTTCTCAAGCTCACTGCACAGTCTCTTTCTTGGCCCACACGGCCAGTGCTCTTTCGGTGGCCTCGTCTATCACTCGTCCTGCATTCGCCGTGCTGTTGTTTACGACGATGAACACAGTCACATTGGTTATGCTTGGGTAGTTTGCCTGCATCAGTTTCAGGACCCTAGCGCTGGCACCATATGCTCCGTTGTCTTGTGTGTAGTCCTTTGCTGCCGATGACAAGCGCACAGTCGCGGCTATATGGGATGACGTCATGTTGTCCGGCGCAAGAAACATCTTTTTGTATGCCATACGCGCGTCGTTGAGCGATGTGGTCGTCACGATGGTTGCTGTGGCCTTGATCATGCCCTCTCTGGCGGTGGCGCCGTTCAACAAGGGTATGGCCTCGATTGCTTGTTGCTCCGCTGGTGTAATGGACAGAATTTCACTCGGTCTTGGGGTAGGGAGGGGGTCTTTATACCGCTCGTTGTTAATATACAGTGCCCCACCGACGAGTTTGGATTTCACCGAAGCGTCTTTTTGCTTGGCCAAATTGGACTCTGCTGTGAGCTTTCGGTGTTTCTCTAGCAGTTCGTGTGGCGTTTGTGGTGTCAGAGAAGGCCTTTGATTGGGTAACCTTGCCTCTCTGGCACGGTGAAGGGCCTCGGCCACGTCAGAGTAGCGGCTGAGTTTTGCCACGATAGGCCTTGTGCCCCTTGCGCGCCTTGCTCCAAGACGGTGTGCCCATTCAATGCCAATACTGACCACATTGCTTAATTGTAGTTTTGCTAGGGTGGCCCTCACAATTGAAATAGGGTTTTCTCATCGGTCCTTTCTTCGTGCCCATGTAGTAATATATTGTTTTTCATCGAGCGATCTGTCAGATCCAAAACTGTCTCCTGCAAAGTAACTATGCAGTTCTCTTGTTTTATAACCACTGCTTTTAGTAGATTGAGCTCGTTACGCATTTCGCTCCTTTCAGTTTGCAAGTCTGAGACTTTTTTCGGCAGATCGTCTAAAGCGAAGACTCTTTCGATCAGTCCATCTTTATCGTAGATTTCATTCTGTAGTATAGAATATTCATTGCTCATAGAGTCTAACTTTTGGTCCAGCTTATGGAGGAGTTTCCACATCTCACCTTGAATAACATCCGGCGATGGTAATGGCGGACAACTGGCTTGTTCAGGGTTGTCATTTAAATCGGCTTCCATCCTTGGTGTTGAACAAGTATAATCCGACAAAGATGTATCCAAATTAATCTATGAGCTATTAGCTATCCGTCTGTATGTTTAGTTGGCCGACATCAGCTACATGTTATTGTTAATATGGTGTTTGGCTGCACGAGTGAAAAGCCCCGTCTCTCTACTCCGCCATGACACCGGACAAGGTCAATCATACCTAATATACAACTGCGTGAGTCGGGTTACCGTCTCTATATAAATAAACAACGCTTACGGTGACTTCCAATTATGAGAGAACATCTAGAGAGAGTTGGGCCATGTTTTGCGCTCTTGCTACGCTAAATGCATACCTGTAGATTAACGTTGGACTGGCGTTCCAGGAGCAGACTGACGCAATTTGCCTGCTGCATTTTGACCGCCAAATGTAGCGGGGTCTGACCCTGCTTATTGACAGCATCGACGTCCGCGCCCTGGTCGAGCAACATTTCTGTCAGCGCCATCATCGTGCTACTGCGGAAAGCAAATACAATGAAGGGTGAGAAAGAGTGTTTTACTTGTATAAATAAAACTATTTATATCTTCGAATCATATACGTAACGATAGTTGTGGTTACCTGTTTAACCTATTACATTCACAGCGTACCCACTTGGGGTTTAAATGGGCCCGGGTCGTTCAAGCATAAATTACTATTTTAATGTGAAATATCACAGTCATTAAGATAAAAAAAACTCACTGGTTTGGCTGTCCTGTTGCTAGGTGTAGCGCAGTGTCACCGTTTGTCTTACACAAGTTAACATCGGCCTTGCCCTACAGATAAGATAATAGGGGCACAAAGTAATATATATCTTCCAGAAATAAGCTATGTTGAATATGACGCGATCGATCAGCACAAATCTGCTCGTTATATAACGGCAACAACAACGCATTTCACATTATTATCTTCATTTCCACTCCCATATGATAGATGATTCAATTGGTGTACTTATAATATTGCTATATGGTACTCTGCGCAAGAGATATGTTTTGGTTCGTAGTGCCGCGAGACGCTCACTTGTTTAAATAACGTCGAGGCGACTTCAGTATGTCCATACACGACCGCCAAATGGAGAGCAGCAACGCCATCATCGTTCTGTACGTCAACCATCGACGGCACCTGCTGAAGTAGCAGCTCAGTGGCTCTGTAACAATGCAATGGTAAAATATTCATTTACCAAGCGTTTTGCTTGTCACATATACTTGGACATGTGGGAAACACTTTTCACGTATGTTTTGTCGGTCCAAGTGGAAGATTCTTACAACGGCATACATACAACGTGTAGACAGCTTTTTTGCTGTTTTGCAACAACCAGCAACTGCGCGACTGCAAGTTATGAACTTAAGTACCAGGTAAAGAAAAAAAAAAAACCCTAATCTGCGGACGTCGCATATCATAGTCGTATGATACTGCATAAAGACAGAACACAAATCAAATGGTGCGAGCAGGAATCTGACAACGGCTTCAATGAAATGTGCAGGTAGCTTTGTTGTTGCTGGAATTCTGCTAACCGGGCGAACGAACGACAACAGCCTCACGGATTTGATGTCATGGCATGTTGAACGTTTTGCCCTTCAGCAAATATCACTCCACTTATACTTGTATAAAATGTATGTGTTTACACGCCAGCGGAAGTAATGATTGTTGATGGTGTCATCTGTCATTTGATTTCAGCTCTCACGTCATTAGGGTCACAGAACGCCACGCACTAAACGGCAATGGATAAATCGAGGATAACATACAGTTCAATTGGTATCAAAACTCACCGTTTATCATCGGTTTTGGCGGCTAACTGCAGGACGTTGAAACCATCATTGTTTTCCAGCTCGACGTCAACCCCGGACTGACTGATGATCAGTGTTAGCACCTCCAAGCTAACAGTGCCGATGGCATTATGGAGTGCCGTGTTGCCACTGGAGTCCTGCGAGAGAGATCGAACTTTGACACAGACATATCTTCTACCTCGGCCGCGGCACAGAGTACAGTATCTCCGAAAATATCGATCTCAAGAATATAGATATATCGCAATTCCCTGATCACACACTCTCGGGGAACTCGATAGGAATGCCCCTATTACCTCTATGGTCCAGTCGCGTGCAGGTCGCATATGACGTATGAATCAGCGAACATGAAAATACGGGTTAGTGATAAACGAAAGGAGGCATTGTTTCCGATAATGAAACCTAAATTTGCCTAGATGAATACATCTTGTTTAAGCTACATACTAATTACGACCTGTGACATTTACTCTCAATCGCGGTGAATTTGTGACGACTTCGTAGCTTCAACGCAATGCATAGTGAGGTCACAACTGTGGTCTGAAGCCACCGGGTACACCAACACACTATGTAAAATGTGCTCCTTCAGGGATTTTAGTATATCGAATGTTTTATTTTATTGTATTTTATTTTACCATACTCAACCCCCTTACGGTTTACGAAGCTTAGCTTTTTCTGACGCTCGCTGTGGCTGACCTTTGGTTATCTCAGATAAGAGTATACGCTCGACGAAAACAACCCTTTACATAAGCCAGTGTTTATAGTGGAATGGTGAGAGTATTAAGTAAGTCGGGTCGCCACGGCTGGGTCACAGTCTCAGAGAGGCCAGGACATGACCTTGGATATTGTCCTCGCGTCTTTGGTTGCGGCTCAATGCTCGTGACTATCACATGATTAAGCAACAGCTGTTGTTCGATATTTTGGGGAACAATAGGGCCAAGTGGGTTGGGGTGAACCGCTGGGTTAGAGTGACCTAATGCTAGTTTTATATACAGACACTAGATTTCATAAGCAAGGCCTGGTGGGCGCACTTTGCCTGCCACCATCACGTGCTCCCGAGACCCCCGTAAAAGAGGGGTGGGGGGGCATGGAATTGTCCATGGTCATGTGACCAAATGTAGCCCATGTACAGCCGTATATAAGAAGCACCAAATAAACAGGCGGGCAGTTTGTCGATCGCCCGGCCTCAGATCGCAACTCACATTAGACTATCTTGTCTTTTGTTATTTTTCGAACTTGGAATCGTTTAATATTTATTTTTGTAAAACTCTTCACGCCGGGCTGAAGAATGGCATTTTTACAAATTGGCGAGCTTTGCCAGGATCTATTTTAAAATTAGTTTTCCATATTACGTTTTGACTTTTCAATGGTTCTTCACATATCATGAATGGTGTGCCAGTAGCGGGACAGGCGGCAGCGGCTGATGTGGCAGTAGCGGGACAGGCGGCAGCGGCTGATGTGGCAGTAGCGGGACAGGCGGCAGCGGCTGATGTGGCAGGAGCAGACGCAGACGCAGCGGCGGCAGCGGCACACGCAGCGGCGGCGCAGGCACTCTTTGCCTTACAAGGGGCGCAACAGGACGTGGTGGTAGGAGGTCCTGCCCCAGCCATGGCAGCCCCGGACCATGTCGCTGTTGCGGGCGCGAGGGAGATCGCCGACGCCCTCATCGCATCCCAGGCGCAGCTGCTGGCCGACGCCCGGCTAGCGCGCCAAGAAAAGAAGCTCTGGTCGCGTATCATCCCATGCGGCGGCGAGAGCGAACAGGTCTCCCGGGAGTGGATCCGGGAGATCGACGCATCGGAAAGGCAAGTACCAGGTGCGGGTCTGGAGGTGGCCTTGGTGACAGCACGTGGGGAGCTCAAGCGGGCGCTCCTCGGTCTGTTGGAGGGGTACCGCCCAGGTCAGGCGGCCTGGATCAACATCCGCCCTGGTCTTGTTCGACAGTTTGTGTCGGGGGACGAAGAGCGGCGGGCCTTTACAGAGCTGATGGCCATGCGGAGGTTTGCCGATGAATCTATTGCCGTGTTTTGGCGAAGATTTCAGATAACCCTCCGGGAGGCCCTGCCAGACGTCGGTCCCGATGATCTGAGGCGGAGTATCATCCCGGCTCTCGCTCAGGCTGTCGGAAATGACAAGCTGGCGCGACAACTCTTCGCTATGCGGGACCCTACGCTGGACGGGATCCAGACTCTTATGGAAAACTTCATGGCGGTGGAGGATCAGATGCTGGCGCTGCGGGGAAGGAGCAAGAGACCGGCCGGCACCATCAATCAGGTAGGCGAAAACACCGTGCCATTATCAACCGCCCTTGAGAAAATTATGACTAGATTAGCCAAACTAGAAGCTCGGGGTAATGTGCATGGGGGAACCCCCAAACGATATACTGGAGGTACTGGAGGAGGCAGGCATGTTACATGTTTTGGATGTGGGGAAATCGGGCATTTCCGGCGAGATTGTAAAACACAATCGGGGGACTTCCGAGCTCCTGGTGCCCCACAATCTCAATAGGGATATCGGGACACCAGGGCATTAAGAAAGTGTCTGCCTTGATAGACACAGGTGCTTGTAGATCTGCTGTCAGTTATGAGTTATGGACAGCCATAGCCGGTGGTGAGATCTTACGATCAGCCCCGAGCCTTTGCGGCCCGGGAGGGGAAGTATTAGAAGCCGTAGGTACGACTGTACTGGATATTCCGTTTCTCGGTGTACGCCGGCAGTTTATTGTTATCCGAAATTTGAACTTTGATATTGTTTTCGGGATGGATTTGTTACGTGAAGGTGAAGCCCAGGTCAATGTTAAAACACGTGTTTTCTCTTTCTTTGGTCGTTTATTCTCGTTAGGCAAGGCAGACCTGAAACAGGGGCAAATTAATGAATTGCATTCAATTTATATGAAGGAATATCCTTTTGTATTTGCTGATGAGGAATCACCCCTTGGTTATTGTGCCTTGGATCCTATAAAGATCGAAACCACTAGTCCTCCAATTAAACAAAGGGCTTACCGTGTCCCATTAAGCAAGCTTGAGGTCATAGAAAAGGAAGTGGAGGATATGCTTCGTTTAGGAGTTATTCGCCCTAGTTCCAGCCCCTGGGCATCACCAGTCACCCTTGTGCCTAAGAAGGATGGGTCCACCCGTTTTTGTGTTGATTACCGGAAGCTTAATTCGGTCACGGTTAAAGATCGATATCCTCTTCCGAATATTCAAGAAATATTCGACCAACTTAGGGGTAGTACAGTATTCTCTGTCATAGACTTAAAGGCAGGTTACCTTCTCTCTTCCATCACTGGAGCGGCATGAGGCAGACGTAAGGGCGGTGCTATCCTGCCTCGCTAAGGCAGGTTTGAAGGTCAAGGAAACAAAATGTAAGTTTCGCCTGCCGGAAGTGGAATTATTAGGGTACGTTGTATCGGCGGCAGGCGTCCGGCCGATCGCGGATAAGTGCCAGGTTATCCGCGACCTCCCGGAGCCCACTGACGTCAAAGAGATTAGATCTTTCCTTGGCATGACCGGTTACTACCGTCAGTGTATGCCACACTACGCCAAAACAGCAGCGCCTCTCGTGGCTCTGACTCGAAAAGGGGTACCGTTCATCTTTGGCCAGGAGGAGCGGGAATCTTTTCAGAGGCTGAAGTCTGTGCTCACGTCGGACCGGGTGATGGCCTACCCTCGGGTTGGTCACCCCTATAAGCTCTACACGGATGCGTGTGGGTACGCCATAGGTGGGATCCTGGTCCAGGAAGATGAGGTGGGAGTAGAACGGGTCGTACATTATATCTCCCACCAACTCTCCGGAGCACAGCTCAGATGGGCCGCGATTGAGAAAGAAGCATATGCAGTCGTCTATGCTTTATGCAAACTCCGTCCGTACATTTATGGGGAAGATGTTACGGTATACACTGACCATAAACCGCTGCTTTGTTTATTTACTAAGGAAATGAACAATACTAAAATTCAGAGATGGGCAGTGTTAATAGCGGAGTACGGTGCCAAAATTAAATATCGTGCGGGTCCTAATAATATAAGGGCCGACATGCTCTCACGGATCAAGGCATCCGAGAGCCAAGAGGGCGGTCAGGTAGGTCAGGAAGCCAATGAGGGTCAAGGACCCTGCATTGCGGCCTTTGGTTGGACCGCCAGCGAGAAGGCGCTGAGAGAGCGGCTGCTGCGAGCCGACCGATTGCGCAGTCGGTCGCTTGCACTCTCTCAGAAGGCTGAGTTCCTCGCGGCCTGGGAGGAAGCCCAGGAAGAGTCTGACACAGGTGAGTCATTACTCATTGATGGACTTTTATATTCCGTTGAAGGAATGTCACGGAATGGACTGCCGCGGCTTGTAGTTCCGCAGGCAGGTGGTGGGCGGCGCCGTATAGTTGAGCGCGCCCACAATGAAGCAGGACATATGGGGGCCCTGAAAACATACCTGCGAATTAAACCATATTATTACTGGCCAGGGCTCCGGAGAGATGTAGAAGGATGGGTAGATCGTTGTGGCACGTGTGCGGTACATTCGCGCAAAGTTAACAAAAATCGCATGGGGGAGATACCCATCTCATCTTTCCCCTTCGAGATGGTGGGGATGGATCTGATTGGCCCATTCGTTGAATCAGAAAAGGGAAACAGGTATGCTTTGGTAGTTGTGGATTACTTAAGCGGGTGGCCTGAGGTAGAGCCCATCCCTTCCAAATCGGCGGCAGAAGTTCAAAGGGCGTGGCAGGTGGCTGTCGCGGGTAGGCACGGTTGCCCCGCCATTGTCATAACTGACAATGGTGGAGAGTTCCGGAACCGTCAAATGGCGGCCTGGTTCAGCGCTGCAGGCATTGAACACAGGACAACGACCGCCTTACATCCCCAGGCGAACGGTAAGGTCGAGAAGACCAACCGGACTCTCAAGTCTGCGATTGAGAAAGCGGTTCGCAATCAACCGCGGCGGTGGGAGGAGGTCCTACCGAGTGTCCTCCTGGCACTCAGGACGACACCAGGGGTGACTGGGTATACACCATACTATGTGGTGTATGGCCGGGATGCGATTCTCCCGGTTTCTACCCATGCCGACGGTGCACCTAGCGTCCAGTGGTTACGCGATCTGGAAGAAGCCCAGGTGCGTGCCCAAATCGAAACAGACGATGGCCGGAAGTATAACCGGAAACGGCTGTCTGAAGAGACTGGCCCCGCCTTCCGGGTCGGGCAGTCCGTGCTGCTCAAAGCGCCACCCGATCGATTGACGTTTACAACGCGATGGGACCCAGGTTATCGTATAGTAAAGGTAACTGGGCCTGTTATTAATATTAGGGATAGGAGGGGTAAAAAGCAGTCGGTAAATAGAGTGAGATTAAGGTTAGCCCCAGCTGGCATTCGTGTCAGGCCACGTCCCAGGAGGAAGATTAAGCGGCGGTTGTGAGTGGTGTGTGTGTTTTCGCTCTACTTTCAGTTGGTGCGGCTCCTGGTGATGACTTCCCTGTGCCTCGCGTCAGTGGCTGGCCTCGAACCGACCCAACTTCCCGCGGGCGTGCGCGTCGCAAAGGAAGATTACGTCTACGTGAAGACCGCGGAGTGGAAGGTTCTAGTTTCCATGGAAACCCCCTCTAGTGACATTGATAACGTCCTCCAGACACTTGAAGGAATGGTACAAACAGCCGCCATTCCCCAGAGTATGAGGGACCAATACCATGGACGGCTGTTGGCCATCAGGGAACGTCCGTTGGCCTTTCGTTGGCACGCCACTGCTAACACAACGATGCGGAAAATGCGGGGGTTACTTAATTTTGTTGGTGAGTTAAGTCGCCAACTATTTGGCACGGCGACAGAGGCCGAGGTTGAGGAGCTGCGTAATTATATTAAAAAGAGCGCACAACATCAACAGGCATTATATTTGGACATGCAGAACTTAGTAGCGGTTGTAAACGATTCTGTGGCGGCCATTAATGTTAACACTCGTAACCTGAATTACCTAACAAGGCACGTGGGTGATGTTGTTCGGGGAACCGACCAGCGGCTGCGACTCATCGAGGCCATAAGCGACCTGGAGCGGGCCGCCTACCAGCGTGACCGCGAGGAGGACCGCTGGACGAGGGCGAGGATGGCGCTGGAGCGGCAGGTCCTAACGGAAGAGATCTTCCCTGCCGCCTACCTGCGCCGGTTGCTCACGGAAACCGCGACGGTCATCCCCCTGGAATGGTATTACCAGTTCGCCAGCGTAGAACCCAGGTGGGCGGAAACCGACCGGTTAGTGTATATGGCTACCATTCCAATACCTGGTCCTGAACTGTACATCCAATATAAATTGCAGGCCATCCCCATGCCCCTAGGAAATATGACAGGTCGGATCCAACTATCCCCCGTCATAGCCATCAACACAGCCAGTGGGAGGACCTTTCAACCGGCTGTCTGCGTGGGTCGTCATCCGGTGATCTGTGACCCCACAGTCGTCATGCTGGATGGTTTTCCGTGCGAACGAGAACTCATTTCCGGTGGTCATCGGACAGAACGTTGTCTAATAAAGGTGAGCTCGGGAACTAAATTCTGGGCAGCCGTTGCAGGTGCAGAGATGCTGGTGTCCACTCCCGACGTGACGGAGTATTCCTGGCATTGCCTGGGAAGATCGGGACGGACTGGTCAACTGACAGCCGGGGCATGGTCCATCCCCGTCCCTGGTGGATGTGAGCTGGAGATCGGGCCGTACACCCAGGTGGGCGTGCAGGTCCACACTGTCGGCCTGGTCCTGGAATGGCATTAGGTCAACATCAGTCTGCGGCCAAATGTCGACTGGGTCCAACAACTCCACATGGCGCCTCTGGAAACCGCTGCCACGGTGAGATTCAACAAGTTGGCGGATGTCCGTAATCTGCACCCTCTGCCGCCCCCACAGTGGCATCAGCGGCCATCACCTACCTGGTGGTGGGTGGCGGCTGTGTCCTGCATCGTGGCGGCCATATTGTTGCTGTGGGCCGCTTGGAACCTGCGGGGTCGCTGTCACGCTCTTTGCCTTCGAGGCAGGTCAATGGCCTCAGCGATTCCAGCTGAGCCGACGGCCTGCTTCGTCACAACATCCGGTGAGGGGCGCGGCGCGGCGTCCGTTGACAGCACAGTCGTCGGTATGTCCACATCCAGTTCTCCGGGGAAAGCCACGGAAGCCGACGACCCAGTGACGTCACCCGCGGTACCGACACGAGAAACTGTGGAAGCTGGCGTACAACGAGTATTCAATGAAGTGTTTAAGAGTCACCCTACCTTATCGCCACCCAAGATCCTGCTCGCATCGAAGTGACTCTAACCATTGTGACATTACCGGAAGTACAAATAGCTACTTCGATTTTCATGTTATGTTTAATATCTGCGGCTATGCAACATTTGCGTAATTGAGTAATATTTACGGTTATATAATATTCACCGTTGATGTTTTTGAGATTAAGGCGTTATGACTGTAAGTTTTTCTATGGAGAAAAACATTTTGGTGATGGAGGAATTGTAAAATGTGCTCCTTCAGGTATTTTAGTATATCGAATGTTTTATTTTATTGTATTTTATTTTACCATACTCAACCCCCTTACGGTTTACGAAGCTTAGCTTTTTCTGACGCTCGCTGTGGCTGACCTTTGGTTATCTCAGATAAGAGTATACGCTCGACGAAAACAACCCTTTACATAAGCCAGTGTTTATAGTGGAATGGTGAGAGTATTAAGTAAGTCGGGTCGCCACGGCTGGGTCACAGTCTCAGAGAGGCCAGGACATGACCTTGGATATTGTCCTCGCGTCTTTGGTTGCGGCTCAATGCTCGTGACTATCACATGATTAAGCAACAGCTGTTGTTCGATATTTTGGGGAACAATAGGGCCAAGTGGGTTGGGGTGAACCGCTGGGTTAGAGTGACCTAATGCTAGTTTTATATACAGACACTAGATTTCATAAGCAAGGCCTGGTGGGCGCACTTTGCCTGCCACCATCACGTGCTCCCGAGACCCCCGTAAAAGAGGGGTGGGGGGGGGCATGGAATTGTCCATGGTCATGTGACCAAATGTAGCCCATGTACAGCCGTATATAAGAAGCACCAAATAAACAGGCGGGCAGTTTGTCGATCGCCCGGCCTCAGATCGCAACTCACATTAGACTTTCTTGTCTTTTGTTATTTTTCGAACTTGGAATCGTTTAATATTTATTTTTGTAAAACTCTTCACGCCGGGCTGAAGAATGGCATTTTTTACAACTACACACATTCCTGTTGCGTAAGTGCGAGCTCCACTTATACGCAATCGTTCGAAAGAGTTTCAACACCTATGCAAAGTTGTAAGCATATAATTTCTGTCACATTGAGGGTGCAATGCGACAAATCAAGAAGCATGTACCTGTAGGTTAAGGTTAGCGCCGATTTCCACGAGTTTCTCGATGCTCGCCTTGTCCTGTTTATTGACGGCCACGTGTAGCGGGCTGCGGCCGTCATTGGTGACGATATCGACGAACGGCGTGTGTCCCATCGACGCCTCGACAGATGTTTGGGACTCGTCCCTATGGATACACCATGCACCAGGACGTGGCTTTCCTTTATTCATGACTGTGAGGTTTATTAGTTCGATACCATCAGTCCATTATTACGTTTTGACGATTAACATCGAACATCGAAGGTAAAGAACTACAGCAAGGCCAAGCAAAGTTGAACAGCAACAGCATATATATAAATATATTGTTGTTCACCATATTATGTTGAGCTTTTGGGTTTTAAGGAACAGTTAAATGTCATATTTTGATGATATGCTAAACATACGGCTGTTAGATATTGCAATGCTAGTTTTATACCAAGTCTTTTCTTGACGGAGAGTGTTGTTACGGTCAACTGAAAGCTTTGGGTGGAAGTCGTCCTGTGGACAAAGCGATCATTTGAATATTATTGCAAACGCTATAATAGTTACACAAAATGACTTGAATTGTCCAATCACATTGTTTAATATATCACACCCGTGCAAAATAGTACTGTGTTACACTTAAATATTCTGGAATCACAAATTATTCACTAGGCCATAAGAACCATTATGCAGCGTAATAACCAGTAAATGATCTATCGAAAATACAGACATGCCACGTTGCGCAATTGGAAACCAACCAGTCAAATAATGAATAATGAAGGTTCCAATAGGTCAAAATCCCGGAGTCACTAGCCGATGTTTAATGTGTAACTCATACCGTAGCCAATGCTGTGCTTACGTCGCAATTACCTTCGTCAGCAGTGCGAATACCACACCATGGTGGTCACACTCCATCGCCAGGTGAAGTGCAGTTCTGCCGTCGTTGTCCCTGATGGTCACTGTTGATGGTTCTCGCCGGATGATATGTTCTGCGCTCCTTGAATGGGTACGAGCATGTCTAAGGGTACCAATTTGGACCAATGTGTTTTTCCATCGGACGTGAGGGGTGAGGTTTGGGTGAGTGTGGGTGGCGGGTGGTTCAGATTGAACATATCAAATGGCGTCTGACAGTTTAGCCTAATGTTGCCAGCTGGCTGACAGATATGATCATTTGCTACAAAACTATACGGCTGAAAACATGACACTTACTGACTATCATCTTTCAGCGCGGCCTGGTGCAAAACGCTGAACCCTCTCTGGTTTGTGATGCAAAAGTCGACACCCGGATGACTGATCAGAAGTTCTTTGATCACCACGTTGTCCTTCGCGATGGCGTCATGCAGCGCGGTGTCACCTGATGAGTCCTGAAACAGACGCATACACCTATCACACAGGTTGGTTGGTTGTATATTCAGGACGCTTTAGCCACTATTGGTCATATCGCGTCAATGGGAAAAGGAAGGGAGAGAGGAGCCATGTACCGGGGGGTAACCGCCTACTCGTTGCGAAGGAAGACCTGGGATCTTTACAGCGCTGCTCGAAACACCGATCTACGTGCCGTTAGGCTTTCAGGTGGCCAGAACACTCAAGGCGAGCGTTCTAACCCACTGAGCTATCGGGCCGGCCCCATATCATACAGGAACGCCTACGTTGTACATACGCTGGTACTACGCCGTATCTGGACGTTGCGTGTGTGTCGATCAAACGTTGTAGTGATGTTTGGTCGACGTCAGAAACTAACGTTGGATTCAATGTGCAATCAAATTCTAACGTGAATCCGACGTCTATTCCATGTCATTACAACGTCAAGTGTCAGCTGGGAAGCAGCACGTACCTGCATATTGATGTCGGCTGCATGCCTCAGGATCGCCTTAACATGGTCAACATTCTGCTCACTCACTGCTACTTGCAAGGCGCTGTTGCCCTCACACGTAACGTTGTCGATGCGCGCTCCGTGTCTCAGCAACAATTCAGTTATCTCGGGATTGCCTCTGAAAAAAGTACCTATATATATATATATATATATATATATACAATATCCACCAATCGTACATCTCTCATAAATACACATTAATTATCATGGCAGCATTCCGTTAAATGTTGATTGCAAAGTGTCCTGCCAGCACATGGACGCATGCCATACCATTGGCCAAGGTAGCCTATGGACGCTGCTGATGTACCCTGGCTAGGGCCCGAACCGTACCGCTAATACTAGATTTGATACGACTAACTAAATGTTATATGTAATTATAATCTTGGTCTGTGAAATGTACCGAGCAAGAACGCTGTGCTATACACAACGTCACGTTTGACGAAAAACTATCAAATACCATTTCGAGCTTCGAGAATTCTGTAATTGCGCAAATAACTGATTTGATTCGATTTGATTGGGGCTTAATGGCACTTTCAGCCTGTAAGGCTATATGGTACCATATTGGTTCAATTTATTCTAAATAACTCAAGATTCAATACTAAAACCCTAAAGATCAATACATGTGTGTTTGAAGATAAAACAATTGCAAAAGTGATAAATTGTCAAGTAGATATGAATAAAACCATGAATGCAGTCAAATGTTGAAATGGTCAATAGATTAATGAATTGCGCGAATAGCACAGCATTGCACATCTCAAAAACAAATACAAAGCATATGCCGATTAAGGTAAGTACCCCGTAATAAGTCTCGGCAATTTAAAGAAGACCTCGGTAAACATCAGCAAAACATTTGCGGGCTGCAGCCCTGAGATTCTCCGCAGTTTTAATGAAACAAAGCACGAATAAATCACAGCAAAAGACGTGGTGACATAGGTAAAATGAATAGAGCACCGTATAATAAGCTTCGGCGATTTAAACCTCGGCAAACAACGGCAAAAATCGGCGGGTTCACTGCAAGGGGAATCCCCAACTCGTTACGTCATTCACTTGGAGATTCCCAATTTGTGACGTCATTCACGGAATAGCTCCCCGATAATGGCTCTACGTGATTAACTTCGGAAAATTGTGGCAAGAACTGTCCTGATTTTGCATAATTGCACTTTATTATTACCATTCTGCTATTTTTTATGGCTACTATTTACATTTGTTAATAGCATTCCTGCATTGCACTAGGTTTAAGCTTTCAAAAGAGCTAATACTGGTGACAATGACTTAATATTCAGCTGAACTGTAGTATTATGAACTAGTAGGTGTCAAGATTTAGGCATTTTGTGAATTGGGGCGAAAATTGTAAAATGAAGAATATTTTTAACGGGACGGTAAATATCATAAAGATTCACCAGAGGGTGTGTAATTGGATACACTTTCAGAAAATAATCACAAATACAGAGTTATTTTACTTTGCTACTGTGGGGTGCTTAACTTCAAAATAGATTATATTCTTAATCGAAATAAAGTATCCCGTCGTGTACCGAGCGGTAGTTTATTCAATTAGGCTTGTCAGAACACCCTGTTTATATCAAGCTCCGGATTCACACACGATCAGGTTGTAACAAGAAGCATCTTTCAAGAAACTGCACCCTTATCAGTTAGTGCGCGAATGCCTCAATGATTGATGGTATAAAAAAAGATCAGTGTTTATTATGCTACTTATTATATTGCACACTTGCCAGCTGAAAGGGCGTCATTCATAACGTTAGTGTTGAAGCTAACGTTTTACAGCTCTTTAAATGTTGAATCTTGCGGCGGTAATGGGATGTGCGAACTCGGGTTATTGGGTATATGAGAACCGCTGCTCAGATGCACATCGCTTCATCGTTTTGTAATGCTCTGTTCACCTGATGCAATACGTTGTAAAGTTCATTACAACAAACCAACAGCGACTAACTGTTTCTCATCGTCTGATATCTAGAGCAGGGTCTCGCCACATATATCGCTAATCCACAATTGTCTGGAATGGTGGGAGCTAAGTATCGCCATTGTCTTATTATATCGTATTTGATTGGTTTGGGGGGTTAACCAGCGTCTCTCCTTCAAGTACATGACCGGATGAACAAATCTATCGAAGCAAGCGAATAGCACAATAACATGCGGTCAGTTAGAAAGAATGGCGGTCGGCAGGCTTTCGAGCATCATACCTGGAAGCAGCATTGAAGAGTGCCGTGAGGCCCTTTACAGCAGTGAGGTGCACATTCGCCTTGCCCTAAAATAAATAATGTAGACGCATATACAGCTACTTGTCACTATGTGCCACTTGCAACATGTGGCTTGAGCGATATATCCGTATATAAGTATAAGTTAAAAAGACACGTTGATCAAGAGACAACAAGTTCCGACAGACTCCAGGCCACAGATTAAATTTTCACACTTGCTAATACCAAACGATAATGCCACGGCTGCGTAGTTCGTCCTCCTGCGTAGATCGTACAGGGTCATTGATCATGTTTAGTGTATTATGCCTTTTACCGTTGTAATCAAGGTCGAGGCGACATCTGTGTGTCCGTTCACCGCCGCCACATGGAGCGCTGTGAAGCCCTCATCCGTTTGCAGATCCACCATTCGCGGTGCTCGCTGCAGGATCAGTTCAGTGGCGCTGTAAGACAATACAACGCGATATTTTAAAATTGAAATATTTAATAAAAGGACGCTTTAACCGCTTTTGGTCAGATTGCACCAATGGGAGAAGGAAGAGGGAGTGGAGCCATGTCCCCGAGGGTAACCCCTACTCTTCGCGAAGAAGAACATGGGATCTTTATCCTGCGACCACACAACCATGGCCACCGCTGGGCGCAAACCACCGATCCACGTGCCGTTAGGCTCAGGTGGCCAGAGCACCCAAGGCCAGAGCACTCTAACCCACTGAGGTAAAGGGGCAGCCCTCGTCCTCACGGTGTGAGCTCGAAACGCCTGCATCTCGTCGAACGGTACCATAAGGTGGCGGGCAATGTATTAATGGTCTCATTGAATAGCATGCAACAGGCCTGATTGGTATTGGCGCTGGATTGGCACTGGATGCTTTTGTTTGGACCAGGATATGAATCCAGCTAGTTATAGCCGAAACGGGAAAGATTTCCGGAATCACCGAAGGATAAAATGTGCATTTTTTTTTCATCCGGTTAATTTAGAGATACCGATCCCAGTCTAGTATACGACTCTTAAACCAGCCGCCATATTCCCCCGGATGTCCCTCGTTGTTTCAGCGGGAAGCACTTGGCATGCAGAATGAATATGCCTGGACCCGACCCGGACGATACTGGGTGCTGGCGTTATGCGTGGTGTGCGTATTTGGGTTACAGCCGGGATATCTGAGCTACCAAAGATACGCATACCCTATACCGTATATGTACGTGTAATAGTCGTGCGCACGCATGTATCCAGCATGGGTACGTGCTCAACGGCAGGGACTTCACAATAATACTAATAATTAAAAGTCGATATCGGAGGAAACGAAGTGACTTGCAAACGAAACCGGAACTTACGCATTGCTTCCGCGTAACGCTGCGTGGTGCAAGGCGTTCAAACCTCGTTTGCTCCTGAGCATGAAATCGATGGTGGGGTGACTCACAAGCAGCTTTATCACTTCCACCTTGTTCTTGTCGATGGCGAGGTGCAACGCCGTGTCGCCATCCGAGTCCTAGGGCAGAAAGGAGATATATGTATGTATGCTTGTATACATATGTACACCTTCTGGCATGAATGCTTCAGTTGATAATTTTGTCTTTTCATGCATTAAGGCGGAGCCCGTGCAGATATATATCCCTAACTATATTTATATACATTACTGTAAATCTTTTCTTACTTGAATATGCAGCGCAGTGCAGTTAAAAAAAGGTGACGCATAGCGCTACCGGATGGATAGCTGCATTCCACCTTTTGAAGGGTCTAATGCTGACTTTGGGTCTGCATCAGATTTTGTGTTAGCTTTATAACGTAATTTGTAGTACAACATGAGAAGAAAACAATAAAAGACGTGGATAGGTATTGACCATTCGATTACGTATTGTATATATATATTTTTTACATACATGTCTACTTCCATTTTAAATATATTTTGCTATAATATTGTTTGCTAGATTGTGTAATATTATTTGTTGGATTTTATACTATGTTTTTGACAAGTTTGATAATATATTTTAGTACATTTTGTTACGTTTGAGTTTATATATTTTATGTTTTATTATATATTTTATAATATATATCGAAAGACATATATTTCCAGCTGTTCGTTGTTATGCTTAAACTCAGGTAAACGGTGTATGTTGAGGTGTTATCAATTTTCCAATGTTATATCTTATATTACATAGCATATAATAATAATATGCTCTAGTAAACAGCATCTTTTGAGTCACTATCAATTGTGCACCCATTTATTATGACAGCATTTTACGTATCGATTTAACAGAATTAAATGTTTCTCAGTCTTGACATTGGCCAGTGTAACATTAACCAACGTAACGCAAATTCCTGATCTTCGAACTGTTATGTGTAGTGTAATCATCAGAGTGGTTGACGGACAAGTGTGCCTCTTTCTCATTAGCTGAATACATCATTTCCGCGAACGGTTCCCATCATTTTAACCCCATCACCCATTAGGTAATTTACAATGGCGATTTGGCTTATTTTCTATCTGATTTGGATAGGCAACGTGCTTCCGTCTTGTGATATCTTGTAGAGACAGCGCATGCAGTCTCTCTCTCAATCTGTATGGTCATTTACCGTCGTTTATAAATACCTGAATGTTGACGTCCGAGCCATACTCAAGAAGTAATTGGACGCACTGCATGTGCTTTCGGGCCAAGTGTAGTGCAGTTGATCCGTCATTGGTCACAGCATTGATATTCGCACCCTGGTGCAGTAAAATGAAGACAAACTAAATCAGCATAATCATTCACAATACAAAAAATGATGATGGGTGTGTCAAGCCCAGCCTGTCAAGCATTTTGGTTAGTATGAACAACTCATGTTTATGAAGGGATGTGAATAATATCAAGCGCAATATAGTGACAGTACCTCAGTGCACAACATTGGAATCATTCCATGGTGTCCGTTACGCGCAGCCAAGTGAAGTGCCGTCCACCCGTCATCTTTCTTGGCGTCTACAGTTTCCTTTGCTCGCCGTAGTATATGTTGCATAGCGCTACAAAAACAAACAACATATTACAATAGCACCAGTTATATTATCTCTTACCCGTTATTGGTCGATATAGGATCTGTACGTGACATCACAGACAGCATGCGCTCACCTCCAGCGAATCCGAATTTGGGTACATGATACTTCACCGCCAGATATACAACACATGGGGGGCTCTTGAGAATGGCGTGAAACTCCCAGCCTATTTCGATTCAAAACGAGCATGGGTATGAAGGTACACCCTCAAACATTTACTCCATATGGTTTTCGACTCTAACAGTGCCTTTATATCCAAAGCATCACTGAGTCTAGTTTGAGGCCCATAGTAAAGTATAGGTACCAGCTGACGCGTTGTACCCAGAATGGTTGTTTATAGAGGTGAGTGCGCGCTGTCTGTGACGTCACTTACATATCTGCCGTGGAATTAGTCGTTTAGCGATTATGACTGGGATGATATAAACAGATTGATGTCATAATGATTATTTGTATTTACTTACTGCATGTTGCCTCGCAACGCGCTTTGTTGCAAGACGTTGAAACCTCGATTGTTCGCAAGCGTGAAGTCCACATCCGGATGATTGACCTGCGACATTAGTTGACACATGTAGTTGATTAACACGATGCAAAATGTACCTTAATGCAAACATGCAATGATATGCAACATTATGGGACATTGGCTTGTTGAGCGTCATGATGCGCCCGTGTAGGACATATTCCGCACGCATCCGCGACTATTATAAGTCATATTAATAATTGGGTACAAACCAATATTTCTATTGCCGTCATGGCTTCTCCATTAATAGCGTCGTGTAGTGCCGTATCGCCATCGGAATCCTGTAAATAAGAAAAAATGTAGCTTGGAGATTTGGCATACATGCGGGTGAAGTGACACGGACATGACGGGCTTGACTGGTATCGCTCCCATATAGTTTGTTTCTTGTGTCCAATGATTACTAAAGACAGATAATGGCTCATCACGTTTGCAATAGGAGTTCAGGGAGCATAATTTGCCGACTGGGGAGTAAAACGAATAAACAACAAAAAAACGCTGACTTACATGGTATCAACGCCTAATCGTGTAAGTACATTAACATACCTGTATATTGACTTTGGCACCTTCTGTGACCAGCACCTCGACACAGTGACGCTTAGATATTGCTACATGCAACGGACTCCGGCAGTTATTATTAAGGGCGTTGACATCAGCTCCTTCTCGTATCAATTGTTCCACAATTTCTGGTTCATTACTGGTACGACGGAATAAAACAGACACGAATAATTATAGGTTGTGCATGCACTCTCATATTTCGGAATATTTTGTTCATGTATTATTTATGTGCTTATTGTTTTAATACTACACGACGGGCATACGTTTGCAAGAAGCGCTGGAAAGAAGCTTCTGTCTGAGAAGAATCTGCCAGCGAGTATCAAAAGTGGAGAGCGAAGAGATCGCCTAAGCTCATGATCAATTACCACTGGTTAAGCCAGTGTTTGTGATAAATGACATATAGTCGAAGACCCAGCTTTGGCGGTACTCCAGTTTTCGTGGTATCACAATTTCGCAGGTTTTGCAGTGAAGTGTTGCTTCTTTCCAAGATGATAGGAAATCACACAAGCTATATGTTGACAGTTGCTTATTTCGTTCAAGACAAGGGAAAACAAGTGAAACTTTACTATCTACAAACATATTTAGTTGGACGCAAAAAAAAAATTACCACAAAAAGTAGGCCCTCATCCTATATTACTGCACACTAATATATATTTGTTATTACATTTCATCACATGTGATACTTGATACATATAAAGATTTTGTATATAACGTAAAAACACAAAAAAAAATGCATATGTTGTACACTTAGTCTTTAATCAGACAACAATTAATGCATAAGGAATCCAGTGCTGTAATAAATAAATGAGTGTCATATAATAACTTTTTCAAACCTCTTAGTTGCTATTGTGTATTATATTTCGTTCCATCAATTTAAATGACGAAAAGATCAGTTTATGACTAAAAAAATAGGACATTATGGTTTATTAAGACATAATATTCATCAACTTTGTTCTACATTAAGTCCACCCTTGGTGACAAAGATCGTTAATTTTTTTTTCTTAATTATTTCAAACGGAACAGGAAATCCGGATGGTACATTGAAACACACTCAATATAAATACTTAAACCCTACTAAGAAATCCATGTAATCTGGCCCATTTTGCTTTGGCATTTAGATGAGAACCATTGCATTCTAACTTATATATAGCCTTTAGTTTATTGACAAAAGTGGGAATCATTTGAACATATTATGCTTCAAATTATTTTGTTATCACAATCATAGGACATAACCTAGGTCCCGGCCACAACTAATGATATAAGAAAAAATGTAGGGCATATAAACATATGTACTTATCAACATTCCTATAAACGTACCAGCTATCCCAAACCAACTGCAACTGTAGCTTAAAAGACCTATAGCAAATATACATGTTTACACTGCACAAATTCCTGATCTGATGGATGACCCCTAACAGATTAATAATTGTTTAATCTCTTCCATTTCATTATGCACCAGTTTTGTAAATGTAGCAAGTTGTCAGTAATTTTCACCATCTGTGAATTGATGCAACTTATATTTAAACTTTCCGAATTACCGAAGAAAAAGAAGCGCTTAATTGTTTGCAGCATTGTAATTAAGAATTTTACAGAGGTTTCTGTATGCTTTGGCAGCATGAAGGTCCCCCGGTGCTTATGCATACTGATATGATAGGTTTTGAACTAGGCTACTAATGTATTACAATATCATGGCAGACTCGTATTTCCATCATCATGAAACGAATATAAGATGATTAAGTTATAACGTAATATACCATTAAATAAAACAGAAAAACTATTTTTTCAATGAGGTGGAATTGACCGAAGCTGTATTATTACAATTGGTGCGTTTCTGTTATTGACTGGTCAGTCTCTAGTTGTCGCCTCGATTCTGACACATATAATGTCCGTCTTGGTAATATACGTATATTTTCTTTTACATGAGAAGTCATATACACTTGATGAACGACGAAGAGGCCGCGCGACGCATTGCGTTATTCGCGGATACGCACTGTACATTTTATGTAAGATAAAGATGTAAGATAAATATGTGTTTTTGTTTAGGGTACATGCATAGTCACTTTTGGATTTCATACAACCTTGTATATACTATATGTTTCTCGTCCAAGTTTAAGCTTATTCTGTTCATGGTATTTCATATGCCATATTGTCTGATCCAGGGGACGTCCAGTGGTATCTCCGTCCGTCCGTGGGATCAGCGAACAAGAGTATCTTAGGCGTAGAAACCGGGGACAAGGAGGTGTCTTGGGCGGGGAAACCGATGGGCCAGGAGGCAGCAATATCTTAGGTATAGGAACCGGGGGGCCACGAGGCAGGAATAATTTGTAGGCGTAAAAAACCGGGGGCCCAGAACGCAGGGTATCTTAATTGCAGGAACCGGTGGGCCATGAGACAGGCGTATTGTTGGCGTAGAAACCGGGGGCACAGGGAGAAGGAAGGTCCTAGGTGCAGGAACCGGTGCGCCAGAAAGCAGAATTATCTTAGGCGTAGGAACCGCGGAGAGGGGGGGGGGGGGGCGGGCAGGAGCATCTTAGGCGTAAAAACCGGGGGCCAGGAGGCAAGAGTATCTCAGACATAGGAACCGTTGAGCCAGGAAGTAAGAGTAACTTACGCGTCGGAACATGGGGAACAGGATTCAGGAGTATCTTAGGCTCAGGAATAGGGCGGGAGGGGGTTGGGGGTGGGCAAGGAGCAGGCGTATCTTAGGCGTATCTTAGGCGTATACGCCTGTGGGCCAGAAGGCAGGAATATCTCTCATTGTTTGCATTATTTACATATTCTGGCTCACAAAGATATAAAGCCCACAGATTTATTACGTTACTGCCGTGAAGCTCACATTTCAGACAATGATCAAAACTTGATAAATACGGCTTGCTAATGCATCGCACTTGTTTTTGTCACAGTGTTCGGATGTATTATGCGGACTCCCTTACATATTTCTTACGTGTAGACTGATCTACACGATAGTTTTATCAATTGCCTTCCCGACTTGAGCCTCCTGGTATGAATATCATTTATTAAAATCCTATTATTGCAATTCATATTTATATGGCATTAAGACAACGCGAAATATATATGGTATTAAGGCAACGCGTTACCCTAAAATCCCCTACATTGTAGAACAGTTTTGGACGGTGTCAAAACAACATATATAGCGCCTTTGCCCTAATACCATAGGGTTGACCTAATTCCAGCCGTTGCTCATATGTCATCTACATAGTTATATGCATATATCTATTTACTTAAACAGCATTAACATTACAAACAACAATAAAATGATACTAATCTTCCATATATATGGTACATGTTGTCACTGTTAGTCCTTTCTCCTTATTTAACTACAGTCATGGCAAGAGCACCAAGACATGTTGCTTTGTGATTAAATCCCGTGTGTCGTAATAAATAAATGATGTCGTATCATAACTATTTTAGAGTTCTGCTCGGTTGCTATAGTATATATTATATACTATGTTTCATAATTTGAAAATATCAGTTTACAACATTTAAAATATAATTAAGCATTACAGTCAATAGGCTATAATGATTATCAACTTTCTACGTTCCGTGATGACAAACATTATTCATGATATTTGCAAATTCATCAATTTTATTTGAATATTGTCCATTTCTAGGGGTTTATGCAATTTGACAAATTTAAAACAAATTAATCATAGATAAAATCACATGTACCGTACATATTTGATTTTAATAAGCTGAGATCTACATCTATGTGTAATATATATCAGACAAAAACGTACAGTACACATTATTTGACATCAATATATTTTCTAAGTACAATTAACATGATAAAGCATTGATATAATGGCACAATATTTATGTTAATACAATTGAAGAATTTTTTTTTGATTTGGACAAACTAATAAAATCAGTCGCGGTAAAAAAACAATACATTGAGCTCAAGTGGCTAAATCATATCTCCTTATAATATCATATATCCATATGCATAAGTAGTATGATGCTAACAAACAGTGAATATGTGTTCATCAATGACCTACTTTGAACGATATAAATCGATCTATCGAAAGCTCCTAATTATGTTTTTTTCGCTTGTCACTTGTAATTCGTATGTCGACAAAACTGCCAGAGCAGCGCAAGTATCGGGTATTCAGCGGGTTGCATGACGCCAAGTTCACTGAACGCACATATTGATACTAAAAAATCCAATTCAAAGTGTCTTCCGCCAAAATATTGTAACTAGATAGTTAACAGAGGCTTATTTAAGTTGCGTACTGGTCCAGAAGGGACCCACCCTTTTTTCGCCGCGCCCACCGCACAGTCTGCCTGGTTCCACGTCCTTAATCGTGACCAGACTGATAGCTTTCTGATTCGTCAAGCAGGGAGCGATTGCGCTGCGCAGTGAAAGGTCGCACATAACGTCGTTGTCACCAGAATCCGATATCGTGAGGTATCGCACACCTTAAACGTGATTCACTCGCATGTCCTATTGGCCAAGAGCAAGGAATTCAGAAGATATCCATTCATGAACTGACGTGAAGTGGCGCCATCCATTACTTAGTGCTTACTTTGTTTGTAAACAAACGTGAAGCAACAGTTGATCGCCACCTGAATGCCCCTGGGCCATTGCCCCGTACGGTTACCCCGGAGCTAGCCTGGCGTAAGCTCGCCGAAGATGAAAACATGGCGGGGATCCATGAAGTATCAAATTTTAAAAAGTATATAATTAAAGCATTTCACGAGCATTTTCAAAGTTTGAGAACCAGCGATTAAGCATTCTAAGCAGCTTAAGGTTTGAACTGAGCGACCAACTTCATCCATAGCAAGTAGGTATTGTACTTGTATTATTATTAAATATCCTGTACGAGTTGTTTCTCTCGTTTAGTTTCAGCAGATATGTTTCATCACACAATTGTGAATTGTCTGGAGCAATCCATTACCTATGAATTGTCTCTTGAGCATGATCACAATTTGATTGAAATGTTATAAATACATTGTGCTATATACCACCAAACTGTATCGAGCATCTTATACGGATATTGCTGGATTAAATGCGCATACATCATTAACGTTACTTTTCTTTGCTATGGATAATCAAAGGTATATTTACAATTAGTGATCGGTACCTACACATTAGCTGTTTTTAACCGTATCATATATACTGTACCACATAATACGAGAGCCAGATAGTTGTTTTTGAACTCACTTGTCGAATGGGTTAGGGTGGTAAGGGGCAATGGGCGAGCGATACAGGGAAACCGTCCGCCACGCTATGGTTGAATGCACATGTATCCTGTTCTAAGAGCCTGAATGCCTTTAAGACGAAATAAATCCAAATTCAATACACTACTTTATGACTTGCAAGAGAATAACACGATATGCGAACACATAATGATCAACCTACCCTATGACGGCAAAGTGAACAGCCGTGTCACCATCACTGTCGCCTCTATCGAGCTCGGCGCCAGCGGACAGCAGCTGACGCACAAACTCAACATGACCCTGACTACTGGCTACATGCAGCGCGGACGTCGGATTCGCGTCATTCACCTTGAAGGATATAACAAAATAATACAATACATCTAAGTACAGGTGTTTGCATATCATGCGGTATATTTGGATCCTCTGACTAGCTGTTAGCATTGCGGTAAGTTATGAAGAAACAAGAGGGTATCGAATATAATATCATTCAAATGAGCTAAGTCGCTAACGTATGTCACGGTTAATGCGAACGGAGCCCTAGTTAAAATGTGTCTTACCTTGTCTGGGTACTTTCTGATGATATCGCCAATGACACCAGTAAATCCATGGAGTGCTTCTTGCATTATCATGCTTGATCCTGATAACTTGTGCAACGAGAACCAATACATTAGCACCCGCTGGAGGACACCTGCCAAGAAGACGTTTGCATAGCTGGTATGAGATCATGTAAGATAGTATGAAGTGTTATTATAATTTATTTATAAATGACGATGAATAACAAATAACTGCTGTGGCATCAATTTTCTGTCGCCAATCAATTAACTAAGCTGTTCATTAAGCAATAATTGCATTTGCGGGAGACATTCTCATTTCTATATCATGGTTTTTAACTCCCTAGATGACCTATATAGTTTCTTTTCTTTGATAAAGCTTTTGTAATACACGTTATTGTATATTTTCCACTTGCTCATGTTAATCACGTCGCATCCTTGCAATATAAAGGGACAATGATTAAATGAGAAATAATGAAACAATATATCCGTTCTCCAATGCGTTTTCGTCAAACAGTCAGCTGCACAGTAACAACTCTAGTGGATATTCCATTAGTGCGCTCCCTGTTGTGACGTCTGACAAATTCTGGACATTTGGGGATGGTCTGTTATTGTCTCCAGTACAAGGAATATATGTGTAATGAACACATTGCTTGGTCATTGTATATGCATGCCACATCCGTTTGGTTGCGCATCAGCTGATAATGGTAGTGGCTACGTATGGCTGCGCGAAAATTAATTGCAAGACAAATCATCAGGCGGTGGATTTACGGCAAGTGTAGCGAATTGGTAAGAAGAAGTAGGACGGTTAGTCGGCAGGGGCTGCAGGGGTGAGATTGGGTCGTAGACATCCGCCAGGACAGGCAAGCAAGAAAACAAGTTCGGGATTTAGACAATTAGAATATATAATAGCCAGTATATTTATGAATATTTTATTTATCATTTTACGCAAGTTGTTAAACACATTTTCTCAGCAGTGTGAAGGATATGGAGCAGTATGTCGGTCGCATTATTACGCGTAGCAATACAATTGCTTTAATTTTGGCTCATTGGTCAATTTAGGGGGTAACGTCACTGGAGTTAGCGTGCCGGGGAGGGACGTATAAAAGGGCCTGCATCACAGCCACAAAGTCAGTTGGAGTTGGGGGAACAGCACCAGCGCACTTCTCACTCTCTCTTAGCGCAGCACCCGAGCACCTCCTTACTCTCTATTCTTAGCGCAGCGCCCGCGCACCATTTCACCGTCTTCTCTTAGCGCAGCACTAACGCAACTCTTTGTTATTTTCTTTATAAGAGGGTCTTTTTACATATTTTCAGGAAGGTAGCATTAGGGAATAAGTTTGTCTTGGAAGTCTAGGCCAGAAGGATGTATTTGGTGGAATCGGCAGTGGAATATAAATAATTACCTTGGGGATAAGAGACATATTATGAGAGATTGATTCGACCAGCAACTAAAATTTGAATTCGTTATATCGGTGGTTCTTTGAGATACTGTTATCGGTATATTTACCGATATATTTGTATGTGGTGGCAGCGATTGGTTTAGTAAATACACTGAATAAATCATTTGAACTGTAACTACTTTCTTATTACCTTATTGCTGGATTGTTTAATCTGAGTTTAACTGAGGCAACCGAGATTGCTTAACAATAGCGTGGCATAAAATGCCCCCTTTCTGACCTTACATCGAAAATCATACACCTTTGGCACGCTACAGTTTTAGTTTCAGCGGTGCAAGATTTTGTCCCATACACCCTCGGCACGCTACACAAGCAATCCGCAGCACAAAAGATGCAGTGAGTCACTACTATGGCGCTGTCCGGTTAGCTGATATACTAACCCAAAGACTCGTCGGGGTCTTGTGCCTTATCTGTGTCCTGTGGTGCGTGCGGAGAGAAGGTACACACAGCTGGATTCAAGGTCCACGTGGAATTACACACGGAAACCCGTAAATCCCCTGTGCTATACACCTTCACAACCTTCCCCACCTTACCCGGGATCTGGTGTGAACAAAAATGAAACAAAACTAGGCAAGCTATCATCACCACACAGTTGGGCGCCCTTGTATTTCTAAAATCCTAGTAAATAAAGCAGGAAACAAAGCCACTATCAGCCATAAGCTGAACAGTTCTTGTACACAAACCTGCAGGCGAAAAGCGACCCTTGCCATAGATTACGTAGTTGATTAGCGCTTACTTGAATCATTATCGGCGGCCGAAAAAGGAGGTGCCCCTCTTTCAAGCACCCTGGTGGCAAACTGAACGTCATATTACATTTTTGGAAATCCATAAGCGTCCTACGTCAATCTTGACCTGCAGTCGAGCGCATATTTCGCAGCCGCCTTATGCCGAATTTCATCCTCATATCTTAAATTGTAACCAAGTTATGATCCATCAAAGTCCGAAACGCCTCTCAATGGGTGTTGACGTGTTGACGTCAAAACAAAACGTTACGACGTCGCATTACGCGGCAACGGATCCCACGCCAGCCAGAATAGGTGCTATTCTCTGCTTTTGACAACGAGGGCCAGGGAAGTTCGGCAGGGGAAGGGAGTTTGGCAGGTTCAATCCTGTCTAATGTTCTGTGAAATGCCAAAACCTCGTAGTAACGATGACTTCATCTGACAAATCTTCCGATTCTGTATGCTCAAAAATATGTCAGGTAACATCTAAACGGGCGAACGCAACTTTTTCTGATCAAATGTTACACTGTTCAAGAATCAAGTTTCCTAATGTAGCCCATCTATAATAACTATGCTATCGCCATTCATATTGCGTAACTGCAAAGGATTGGGGAAGGCCATGAAAATAATGCAAATAGACTTTGAATATGCCATTGAGGTGAATATACATGAACTTGATTTAAAAGCAAATGTAAATGCATGTGCTTAATTTATTTAAAGGAACTGATTGCAACAACTGCTGTATAATCACATATATCAGCCAAGTGGTTCAATGGCAGACTGTGTGATACACCACTTCATATGTAAACAATAAGGGAATAACACTATTGGCTAAATTATAATACTGCTACAACCATCAACAGGATATTTTACTTGAAACAAATTAGATTAAACAGATGAAACATTGAAAGTTAAAGTGTCATTTGCCAACAAACACATTTGAGTAATATAGTATAATTACTGAAGCAAGATCGTGCTTTAAAATTGGATATCTTCCTTACGCTCTTCTTTCCATTTATCCGTCCATAAGCGCCCTCATGAACTATGTCTAACTCTCGTATCTATGGCCGCTTATCTATGACCGCGTGTTGTATTGCAATAACAAGCTGAATATTGGTGCTGAGGAAGGAGCTGTCCCAGGAGTGATATTTTTAAACGAAGCGGAGTTGGGGTTGTTGCATGGTTGCAAGGCGGCTTGGGTTCGTACATCGTCCCAATGACTTCGCTTCAGTATGTAATTGTCATGGCAAAGAGAGTGACTGAAATATTGGATTTGACTCACTCTGCGCATCCGAGAAGTCCAACCACCGTGTCCCTTCTGCAGCTCCGTTACTTTGTCGACGTCTGCGTCGATACTTACAAAGTCTCCGACTTTTATTTCTCCAACCTATGGTAGTGGTAAATAACATACTTTGTAAATTATGGCCTGAGGTAAGTCATGTGTGTGTTTCGGGGTTGTGATGCCACGGTGTTTTCTTAGTATTAAGTGTGCCGTCTGTTAAGCGAACACTAACAAATGCAAAGTCTCCGACTTTTATTTCTCCAACCTATGGTAGTGGTAAATAACATACTTTGTAAATTATGGCCTGAGGTAAGTCATGTGTGTGTTTCGGGGTTGTGATGCCACGGTGTTTTCTTAGTATTAAGTGTGCCGTCTGTTAAGCGAACACTAACAAATGCATAGATATAAACGGTGCATGTATTGTAGACGGCACGTACAAACGTCTAAACAAACCTTCGCTAAGGCTCCCGAGTGTAAACGCCACGGGCGCGCTGTTCCATCGAATCGGACCTTGATGTCGCCCTGCTTAGTGATGCCACAGACGGTCCCCTCCTTTGATATGTACTGCATTAAAACAGTCATATATGACATTGCCTTGCAAGCAAAGTGATCGAAAACCGCAAATAAAAATACCAAAGCCGCGCATAAATAGGCCTACATGGGATGGTGTGGCCTGTGTTCTGCAACGTTCACTCACCCAAGACATTATCAATTCGCACCTGATAAAACACAATCGGATAAAAACAACGTTTAAGCCATGATGTTTTAAGCAATATGAAACTATGACATCAACAAATATACCCTCTGTGTCCAGACTAGTTAGACACGTACTTCCGCCATCTGCGGGTTCCATCCCCCATGACCATCCTGCATGGCCTGCAAGACGTCAACATCCAGGTCCGTTCGGACTCTGTCTCCGATCTTGAACAGGTCGCACGCTATTTCCTTTGGCTGCCTATCCGCCTTCTTCACCACAACCGAGGAGGCTTAAGCATAATGCAAGCATGATATTGGTGAACACTATTTTATCCAGACTATATATCACTTGTCTGGTATTAAAAATTACTCTTAACATAATAGGAATATGCAGCACGATTGTATCCATAACATATCACCTGCCCGGTATTAAAAATTATCCTTATTACAATATGAACATGTAGCACGATTTTATCTAGAGTATATCACCTGTCTTATATCAAAAATTATTGTTATTATACTATGAAGATGTAGCACGATAATAGTTAATCAACAATGAACGTCCACTTCTATACATGTGGCATTTTGAGTACCTGTCGCCAGCTTCTCAGTGATCTGGGCATTACACTTGTAACATTCTTTCATTCGTAGACTGCAGTCGCTGCATGTGATCCTGTGACCACAGGGCTTAAATGTCACGCTAGCTGACGCGGCCGAACAGATGACACATTCTGGAAACTCAAATGATGAATCGACGGCAGTCGAAGTCCACTGCTCAGTTGATTGAGGCCCGGTGTGGTTGCTATGGATTAAATTATACAATAAGTGTGAATAAACATGAAACAACTAACATGGTAGCCGAAGTTCTGGCATAGTATTTTGCTACGATATAACATAAAAGTGCGGGTGTTGGGCACAAAACCCTCACTAGCTTAACGCAACACAGCCACATAGTTTGTTCGAAAAATGTATTACGTCAACGTAACAGAACATCACATCAGTTATAACATGCCAGGTTGCACGGAGAATTGATCCTTGTGTAAAAGACAAGCCTATGGGTAAAATAATTTGTAAAAATTCTTACATAATGGACTCACAGAAGAGTAGACGAGTAAGTTGATATTTTTGAGAAACTAGCTAATCAGAAGGTGTTCGATGTGTCAAATCTAAAATATATGGAAAGCGTTCTGTAACGCTGTTAGCGACGGATATAGTGCGATCGCCCGACTCGTGCGTACCGTGCAACAACTCTTCAAAAGGCGAACCTACATTTACGTCACGAAACGTTGACTGACTGCCCTTGATTATTTCTTGATGTATTAACTCACATCGGCTAAAAGCGAATATTTCAAATAGATCTCTCTAATAAATTTTAATGGTATTCTATTTTGATGGAGTAATATACATGGATTAATATCTTGACAATTCCTTGAACCCCATAACGCGACCATAACAACATATATATAGCACTGATACGTCACCATTTGCTACGATTTTGCAACATAATATTAAAAAACCCATACAAATTCCACACACCTGGACACCGTCCGAATGGCTTGAATGACCTTGGGATCACCAATAAGGTCAAACACCGTTTCGTTTTTGCGATTTGGACTTTCCAGATCTGCACCGTGAACCACCAGAAAAGCAACGATGGCGCTTTGGAGATGTCGTCCCTGGCCTAGTTCGCCGTCCAAGTCGCTATGTATCTGACCCATTCAAAACCAAAGATAAGGCCACAACGCAAAGCTTTCGCAATGTCCATGTCCATTACATATTTATCGATATTATAATAAACGCGTCATCACAATCCTACGGGAAGTGAGTCAAGTTGTAGGCAAATCTCTACCATACAATTATGGTGGCGTTATTGAAGAGAATATGTCAAATTCAGAAGATTCATCCTCCCATCAAATGAACGATAACAAACTAAAATTATCTGTGTCTGATAATAAGAATCTGTGTTACCATAAGAGAGAAGAATACAGGCGGTAGTCCCCTTTACGTGAGTGTACTCTCTGTTGGTCGTGATTTCTTCCATTTTGTAGCAGCATTATCTGTCTTGTCTTTACATACCGATCACAAACGCCTTGCTCATATCGTTCAATCATGCACACGATAGAACAACATTAAATATTTTCTGGCGCTGCAGCCAAGTTTTTTGCACAGGTACAACCAAAAGGTCAACACCTAAGAGGACGTACCTTGGCGATACACGGTGCCTCAGCCAAATCAGTCTCCTCGGGTTCGGATGCCATCAGAGCCAGGTGAGCACAGGTGTTACCGTCGGCGTCTTTCTCGCAGACACGCGCACCTGTGCAAGTTAGAATGGACGAGCTTTCACAAATAGGATGTTTGTCCCCAAAATAAACGTCAAACAACCCAAGAGATTCAATGTGCATTAAGTAGAACTCGATCCCTTAAGATTACTTCGATACATGAATGAGAGCGTACAATCAAATACGTCGAAGCACGAAAACCGATGTACAAAATTGGGAAGAGCACCCTGAGAGCCCCGGCGTGGCCTATATACCTTTGTGGTAGGAATGCTGAGTTTTAATCATTTTACCATGATTATCGTAGTGTGCATACATGTCAAGCAATATATGCATTAAGATATGGTACTACATTCGGGTTACCTACCATGACAAAGAAGGTACTCTACTGTTGCTGCTCGCAGACGTGATACAGCCAAATGTAGCGCAGTTTGTTTGCAGTTGTTGGTAATGGCCAACTCCGCTTTACCCTTTGTAACATAGACAGGCATTACATGTAAGACTAGACAGCTTGCAGGAGGTCTACGGAAATAATTTTCTGTGACAATGATGAAATACAATGGGAAGCTGTAATACTCTCTAAGGTAATAACAGAATTTGAGTATCGTCTATGCTGACATACAAATAGAAATAAAGATGTGTTGAAACAATAGATAGTATTAAAGAGGTTACCTTTGCCACCAACGTTTGGGTCACGTTATAGTGTCCGTTGAGAGTCGCAAGATGAAGCGCTGTAAACCCGTCGTCTTTTTGTAGGTTCGCTATGTCTGGAGCTTGATTAAGAATCCGCTCCGTGATACTAGAACAGTAACACAAAACTATATTTGTCATAGCTGTACACATCAAGACATATCAGGGATAATTTCATTCTTCGTAATACACAAGTCAACCTGCGTCAAAAGTTTCCTATCGCAATGCAAATGGTCCAGGTCATTGCAACGGTAATGTTCAAATTAACCTTTGGGTTTTTGGGTGTAGAATTTACGCGCAGCGCTGGCATCATAACTATCCGTGACATATATCTTACGCAAAGAGACGAATATGGAACCAGACTACCTGCGCAAGAGAAATGCGCAGATGGGTGAGTCTATTGCGGATCGCATAGAGATAATATTTAAGGTTGCATATTACTAGGTTACAGGTCACCGACTGCCACTGTCGACGTGTGCGTGTCTTCGCTGATACCGCATTTTATCGAAATTTACTAGATTGTGATCCATGAACCAAGTCTTCCGCCCGCGAAAGGCAGAATGACTTTTGTCGGGGTGAAGTGCCCTCAGGTAAATAAGTAGCATTGTTTGGAGGTTACCCATAGCAAACGTAGCATAACATTATAACGCACAATGAGACTATAACGACACGCAGCGTACTTTGCGCTCAGTACTTTTCTGATGCACATATACTGAAAAGAGAAGTAGCCCGAATCGCTATACCAGGAGAAAAAAAATGTTCGCCTTACGAAATGTGGGATAACTATGCGCATATGTGATTGACCGGTGTTTTCACTCAGTTCTTAAATCGGGACTATTCACTGTCAAGTATCTGCAATTATAGATGCATGTCAAGCCAATCATGTAGGTCACATGTTGGCAACTTCACGAAGACTCACTTTGCGTGTCCATTGTACGCCGCCCAATGCAATATGTTGAAGCCCCGTACGTTCTTGAGCATGAAGTCTGCACCTCGTTGTTTCAATAGGTGTTCTGTCATCATGACATGGCCTTCCTTGATGGCGTCGTGTAGCGCAGTGTCACCTACTCGGTCCTTCGGTGATCACGTTATAGGTCATAAATTATTGCGCGACAAATATAAAAAGCGAATAATGAAAAAACGATAAAGGTCAACATTATCTTACTGGAACAGCAAAAACGCAGCTAAAATGAACGTCCCAATAAGATGAAACGAACCACACGCGAAACATATTCAACTGTAATTAGACAGTATGATGAATAATCGAGCCAGGTTTGCAGGTTACTTTACGGAGGCTGAAAGGTGAGCTGTCAAATGGCTTTATTGAGGCGTCCCCAACATCAGTGAGAGAACGGGCTTGGCAGGTATGGCTTACTGCATATATTATATATAATATATGCATATATTAACTGCATGAATATATTTTGCTCAGATGTACCTGGATGTTGATACTGGCGCCGTGTTTGAGTAGTATGTCCACGCTATCCATTTGTTCTTTGTTGGCGGCCATATGCAATGAGCTCATACCATTGTTATTGACGGCGTTGACGGCGGCTCCTTGTTGTAATAGTATCTCCAAGGCATTGGCATTATGTCTGTGGAGGCATGTCAATGTAATATTAGTGATGCATATACCAACCGTTGTGAGCGAATAGTCACGAAATTCGGATATACAGCAGCCTTGATGTACGATACTGTAAACAGAATAATACTGCGATACAAATTAGCATATAGGATACAACTAGCTATATTTCAAGGTGCTATGACAGGACTGGTATTTGTTAAACTACAGCCGGATCCGTCCTTATTGGAGATGTGAATGAAGTTGAAGAAACGTGTTATTATGTCATAGTTTCAAATAGGATACAAAGGTCCAGTATGTAAGGATCTGGCTTAGACGATTCCTCCAAGCCAAGCAGGACAACTGAGGGTCACAATCACGAGTTATGGGGCAAAGAAATCCAGCCATTCACGCACAAGACGTGAGAAGGCGATATCATACCACTGAGCCAATCGCTAAATATTTTACCGCGAAAATTACAAGCAAAAGTTAAAGGCGGGTTAACCCATCAAATTATATGAGGTAAACTTGAATTAATAGTAAATTCGTAATTATATCAATAGCGCAGATTTGGCATGTCGTTATCGATTTCAAAGGCCATCGGGAAATGAAAGCAGCGGGCTGTTTGATTGATGTCAGGCCAAAATTGCCCAAAACCCAGCGCACGTGCGCTATTGTTATATTAGCCTGACCCATTGATGCAATAGTGGAGCATCGTGTTGCCGTCCGTGTCCCGCAGATCCATGCTAGCACCTGCAGCTAACAGGTGACGCACGATTTCCAGACAACCTTCGTGGCAGGCGATATGTAGCGCAGTTTTAGACTGCGAGCCGTCCTAAAGTCATGAACCAGTGAACAATGAAACAAATGCTTGCATCAATATTTCTAAAGAAAACATTGGTTGTGTGTTACTCAAATAATGACAAACCGAGCAGTGCGTTATGTTCATAACGAACATATAGCTGCATGCATCGGCCATACTCCTGCCAGATCGAGTCCAAGCTAAATAATGCCACGATGTAATCGACGGAGCAAAGGCGAGCTAGCTGATATTATCAGAATGGCTCTAACTAGTACGTAAGGTACCGCAGACTTTACATGCGCTTACTGGGTTATATGGCGCCAGTGTAAAAATGATGATCAAATAAATTTGATGAACATCTGGTGCTGATTTATCACGCATGCCACCGTTGAGTTAATGCCCCTCGTACCTGGATGTTGATATTTGCTCCGTGGTCAACAAGAACCTTGCAGCAGTCGACGCGATTCTTGTGAGCCGCGATGAGCAGAGGGTACGATCCCTTCCGGTTGACTGCGTCAAAGTTTGCACCCTTTTCCAGCAAATGTTGAAGTACTGCAGGTTGATTTCTGGAACATTAACACCATGCTATCTAGTATATATATGCAGCTTTAACAGTGAAAATAATGCTGGACAAGACCCGTCTGCAGCAATGCACATTGTCTGAGCGTAGAATGTGAACAATTAGACAAATTGTGTCAACCGCCGCCTCTGTGAATTGATCATTTGCCGGCTAGTTTTTGCAAATTTGTTCGCAATCACTATATATTCATGTATCTACTCCACCACACATGATTTCACATTCTACGTTTATCTCAGTTAATGACAACTAAACACAGTAGCGTACAACATAAAATATAGCACACGAACGTTTTTTTGCCTGCAGTTTGTTTGAATTGATGCCAAGACGCGAATACCATTTTGCAGTATATATTGCATATATAACTTTTTTGTTAAGCTAAAAATAAGTTTTTATATAATCTTTACTTTAAACACATTTGTTAAGCATTGTCTATATTTAATTCATGTATGAAGAATACTTTCATTACTGAGCATTTCTCTTCTGGAAATATCATTGTTCGCTGAAGACTATCGTGTGCAAGTAAGGTGCTTATCAATTGGTACTCCCGATAGATTAAAGCGGGTGTCCAACCTAATTTAATCGCGATCTGCACCGAAAGTTTACATCTTAAAGTTAAATTGGCGAGTGTTAACACTTCGTTTCGGCCGACTGGTAAGGAGAAATAAATTAAGGCAACCCACCCCCAGCAATGTCGAGCAGAGCGCCATTTTGCGGGTAGCAGTGACGCGTATAGTGACTATTCATGTGGCACTGCCTTATGTTATCACTCGCGGAGAGAGAGATCAGGGCCCTGGTTTACAGATGAACCGCGGCAGTTCCAAGCCGCGCAGTAGAACATGATCTTTTGTTTTATGAAAATGTATCATCCAAACAAATTGATATAAGTCTTGCGACGATTGACTCTGTAACAATGCCATGATTTGAGTTAGAATCGCAGCTATTTATATTAGTGATGATCACGCGCTCTTGTTTTGCTCACACAATAGGGGCAATTTCCGGTTTGAATAAATTAGGAGTATCGCCTCATGATTGGTCAATCGCGGACACACCTCCAAAAAGGGCTGCCGCCTGGGTAGGCGGCAAAATCGTCACATCTAAATTTTATTGCGAGCTAAAGATAGAACGAAAAATTCTGTAATTTGGAAGATAGACAATTGGGTATTATATAAATCGGTAAAGCAGCGTTAGAGGCCAGGCTGGCGGTTCCCTTTAAGGAAATCAACATAATCTATATGCATACTGTTTATCATAATGTGATGGATTCTTTTACAATTGTTGGGAGTGTGAAATACCACAAAATAAAATGTCTTATTATGTAGAGGGCATTTGTGGTTTAAAAAGGCATGCAAAATAGACAAGGCCAGTAGTTTCTTTCGTTAAGGGTAGATGTAATGGTTTAGTCTCATAATGGAACACAGAGAAGACAACAATACAGGGGCAAAGAGAAAAACGGCGACAAAAAATGGTCATTTGGACGGTCAATATGTGTCCACCTAACTATATGTAGTGACTCCCCAACTCCCCCGTACTTGACTAGTTTGGTAGAGACGGACGCACATTTGGAGCACCAAACAAATTTGCGGACCAAATCAAGAGAATAACATTTGGCGCCCCATAATATGAGCATGCCTTTATGTCATAGCCGATTTCACTAATATTCGCTTTCATAAGTCACCAAACTCAAAAAATATATACCATTATTTTCAATAACTACCATTATTTTGAATAACTACTCTTATTTTGAATAACTACCCTTATTTTCAATAGCTATAAGTATTTTGAATAGCTACCATTATTTTGAATAACTACTATTATTTTGAAAAACTACTATTATTTTGAATAACTACTATGATTTTGAATAACTAATATTCTTGTGAATAACTACCTTGCCATTATTTTCAATAACTACCTACCGTTATTTTCAATAACTATATTATTTTCGGAAGGCACGTCCTTTATGAGACACGCGTCTAATAAACGAAATTGCGAAAATATGTTCTTACCCGAAAACAGAAAGACCGACATTCGTATCACCGTCTTCGTCAGTTAAGTTGATGTCGGCACCAGCGGCCAGGAGTAAGTCGATGATTTCGGCAGCACCTCTGTGGCTTGCCATGTGCAACGCCGATTGTCCTGCTGACTTATCCTGTCAATACACATCTATTTTACGAACTCTGACAATCATTCCTGGTTATCATTCGCATACAGTAAAAGCTCTCCAACCCTAAGCTTGGGTATACAGTAAAACCTCCCTGCACGACCACCTTCGTAACCCGATTGCCTCCGTAACTCGATCAATTCCAGTCCCGGCGGTCAGCCTGTGCTTTAGTATTGCGACAGTATTCTATAGCCCGATCACATCCCTAATCTATAAGTACCGAAATAATATCAATGTCAGGTCTGTCTAAATATCGGATAGTTTCACCTAATTTAATAAGCCGAAGCTCCATGTAACCTGTCATGTCATTTCCCATATGACAGTGGCCCAATTTAGCCTGTATGCGCACAAAAGTGGCCTAAAACACCAACATTCCATTCCCATATGACAGAAAGAGGCTAATGTCAAGGCCACTCCTGTGGAGAAAGTCCAAGAATAATGAAAGACCCATTTCCTTGTATAGGGCATGTAATGGAACGAGTTACACGTGATGAAGTATGCAACATTCTGAACAAAAAACAACTTGTTGACTTGGAGGAGCTGGGGCTTCAACAGAAACGACGCAACGTGTATTCAACTGATCTACTTAGTTCTAAGCACTTACACTTCCTTAGAACAAAAGCAGGAGTGCGTTATGATTTTCTTGCATATTTCCAAAGCCTTTGACAGAGTTTTCCATGAATGTCTTTTTTCAAACTGGAAAGCATGGGCATTTATACCACTTATTACAATGGTTCTGCAGTTATTTGTGTGGACGTGTCCAACGAGTTGTTATGGAAGGCGCATGTGGTGACCTTGTGGGAGGTTTGGAATGTGAAGTTATATGTATGCGGATAATAATTTGAGATTGAAGTGAACTATTGCAAACAAGGTTTGAAACACTTAGAAAACGTGACCAGGTAACCCTGCTAGCTAATGTAAATACCTGATACAAAAATTGCTTTGGTCGGTTTGACGCTCGGAGACAAATATCAAAATACATGCATATATGCAAACATATGAACAAAAGCGAGTGACATCATCAATCTGGACATACAGCAAGATGAACTGACGCACTCGATGCATTTTTTCATAATATACCTGGAGATTGACGTCTGCACCGTTATCAAGTAGCACTTTGACGCAGTCTACGTGGTTGGCGCCGGCGGCTGCATGCAGCGCGCTATGACCATCTTTGTCAACAACATTGATGTATGCTTCGCGCTGCAGCAACAGTCGAATTATCAAAGGCCAATTGCTGTCAGGTAAGAAAAGATGAAACCGTTGACATCACATGGGATGGACATACACCAAACAGGTCTAATGTCTAAGGTTTAATAACAATTCAGTTTCACGTGTTCGAACGTAAAACGTCTAGTCACACTGGAAAATGAGGATCCGGTTTATGCTTCAATACTTCTGTGACGGTCAGGCCCCTCCCCGTACGCTCGGTAACACCCTCTAGTGAAAAACGGTAATCAGTTTAGTTGCTAGTGTCGCATGATGGTGATATGCAGAAGTTCGTTCGCTAGGTGGAGCTAGTTGTGAGTCTAGTGTGAATGAGAGAAAGCGAGCGCGATTTAGAGCCGCAACCTAAGTTGGGAAGCAGGTTACTCTCATTATCGCTCAATGGCTAGGAAGGGGACGCTTAGGGTTTAGGCTGGTATAAATAGCGGGGCGTCATGGGCTCACACCTGCTATGTCGTGGCCTGATTGTGGCAGCTATAGCAGGTCTATGGTCTATAGTAGGTGGGTGTGACGGTGTAACCTCCGGCCGCATTGTTTTCGGTTGATAGTGAGTTATTCCTCGTGCGCCTCTTGTGTTTTTCGGTTTTTATCTGGGCTTGTGTAACTTCCGGACGGCTTGAAGACAAATAGTTTCTTACGAATTCACAATAAAGACGAATCGGATTGTTGATAAGCATGTGTTGAAGTTGATATGCGGAGCAGTCGAGTGAAAGTAAGGTCCAGTGGGGTTCCTGTTTTAGAATGGATACAGCGCTTTGGTAGAAATCGGACCCCGTTTAGTTCAAGGCCTCCCTGCAACATATTTAGTTTGGGACATGCCTCTGCGTTTCAGGTCGACCCCACCCTCGGAGCGCGCACATCACCTGCCCTGTCTCCAATACATGCCACCTTCTTCACCTGCACCATTTCGAGATAACCGTAGCAAGTTCAGAATATGCGGTGACTTCTGAAGTTAAGTGTAGTAATTATACTGCCACACCAACGTCACATACATGTGGTAGATAAGACCTCAATAAGTTTTACAGCCGGTCGAAATTCTATGGGACTAAATTAGCGTCTTCACGCTGAAGGTTAATATAGCCATAACACTAAAATAATACACACATTTGTTCCCGTATGGTGCAATGTTGGAAGTTTTTCACGGAATATCTGCATGATCATGTTTTAATATTTACAGCCCAGTTCCGTTAATTTAGTTCCGGCTCAATGCAAAAACGTACCCCGCAGCGGCGTAGTGCAACGCTGTACCGCCACCGTGATCCTTCAGATGGAGATTGGCTCCTCTCTCAAGCATCTGAGTCACTACGCCCAACTCGCCATGATAGCATGCCACGTGAAGCGCCGACTTGCCTTGACTTGCATCCTGCAAGAAGTACACCGTGAAAATTATACTGACGACACATCGCATTGTATTTTATCAAAAAGGAATGCACATTTAATTGGTGGCTCTAATATTTAGCTCATTTCTAGTCTACAGTGATATTACCCAGGTAGCGAAATTAAATTTTGCACGAATTATGAAAGCACGTTTTTGACTTTGTTGTTTTGGCTTCTTTGGTACCTGGAAATTGGCAACCGCGCCGTGCTCAAGAAGTATCTCTGCGCAGGCTACATGCTCCTTGTGAACCGCCGAATCCAGAGCGGTTAGGCCTTTATTGTTGGTGGTATCGATGCTCGCCCCAAGCTCTAACAGCTGTTTCACCACTTCAACGTGATTTCTGGTAGGATCATGTATTTGAACAACATTGTCCTCTGAGTGGTTGCATCGGTTATTCAGAACGCTATAAAACCCGACGGATTCTCACAGCTCATAAAGGTACACTAAAACTACATTCCCACATCGTCGGTCGCAATCGTCGCAGCTATTAATATATTACCATGCACCAATTATTCATATTAATATTTTTGCTATATATTTAGAGCAGGCAATAGCGCCTGTAAATATATCTGATATGAATCATGTGTTGGCTTGATACAAATTTATAACGTATACGTTAGCGATGTAAACGGTATCGAGACGACGTTAGTATCTGGGTGTGACTAATATTGCACGCAAATGTTGCAATTAAAATTAACGCAAGTACAACTACATGCGAATGTTAATGGCAGCTACGTATATATAAATATGCAACGTCTATATGATATTTATATATTGCAGATAAATGCCATAGTAGATCAAACAAGTATATCCTTATTGTGATTACCCGAGAACTGCCAAATGAAGCATCGTGTCGCCGTCCTCGTCCGCCGATTGCTGATTGGCACCATACTTGATTAGAAGGCGAACGATGTCAGTAAAACCCCCGGCACATGCGGCTTTCAACGCTGAACAGTCGCGTGCTGTAACCGCTACAACCTATAGATGTATATATGAAAACACGAAAGTGCGTTATTGAAGTGTAAACGAGATTGTGTCACCCATATGGTGAAGATGACAAAAAATCAGGGTTATTATTTTATTCCGCTACACAGACAATGACCTCAACAATTGACCTTCACCCATCACATTTTTTCGGAGCTACAAGCTATTGTTAGACGAAGTCTGCGCCGTCTACCTCGCATAACGTCCGGTATAGCTGTGACCAATATTAAGGCAACTGTATACCCTGAAACATTTTCATATATACAATGACCTTGACTTTTAAAATTTGACTTTGACCTGTCAAAAACAAATCTCTTTTTTTCAGAGCGACAAGGTAGTTTTACACGAAGTATGTGCCGTCTACGTCATATGGCGAGGTGCCGCCTGATATGACCCTTTCGGATCCAAATTGACCCACAATATCCAAATTTGACCCTTCAAATCCCGATTTGACCCCTAGGATCCGGATTGACCCGTCAGATCCCGATTTGACACTTTAGATCCAGGTTAAACCCTTCAAGTCGAGATTTGACTCTTAAGCTGACCTTGACCTTGCTGTGACATATGGCCATATGGCCTTGATCAATATCTCGTTCACTCGTCGCTAATAGACACCCACGGATTTGATTAATACTCCACACACGCAATGGGCCCCGGGGGTAACCCACTACTCCTTGCGAAGAAGGTGTTAGGGGTTCCATGTTAAATTTTGCTCATGTTTGGTGACTATCCTTATTTTTGTTCTTATTCGATTTCGATGCAAATTGGCAGACTGCCAAAAAACGTCAGAGGACATTACGTGTATTGTCTTTCAACGCGTGACTTCCAAAATGGTTAAGAAAAAGACAAAACATCCTGTACAAAATTAACCTTTGACTTACATACCCAGCTATGTTTTGTGGCGTACAGAGAGGGCACAGACAGACAGAGACACAGACGAGATCGTCACCCACAGGGTGAATAATGATGACGGAGACTTTATGTTTGTTGATCTACAGAGGTGACCTATGCAAATGCACACACATATGCATCGGATTGACCCATCAGATCTCGATTTGACCCTTCTGATCCAGATTGCACCACTAGATCCAAATTTGACCCTCCAGATCCAGATTGAACCACCAGATCCTAATTTGACCCATCAAAGCCAGATTTGACGCTTCGAATCCAGGTTGATCCCTCAGATCCTGATCTGACCTTCTAATCCAGATGCAACCTCTTGGATCAAGATTTGAACCCCCAGATCCAGGCTGACCCTTTAGATCCAGATTTGGTCCCTTAGGTCCAGATTTGGTCCCGTAGATCCAGATTTGGCTCCTCAGATCCAGCATGATCCCTCAGATCCAGATTTTACCCTTCACATCCTATCGAGGGTTAAATGTTATTCGACGCTTCACACACAAAATCGGTCGAAGCTGTCCTTCCATGTACAACTGACCATTGAAGTTAATGCGCGTATCTCAATTATAACAATCAGAGAAATTTATGCAATATAAGAACAGCTAGACACTTGATAAACCAGAATGGTTGTTTCGTGAGTGTCAGTCAGTATCAAGCGACCTAATGTGTCAGGAGTGATTTACCATGTCGTATGACGTAATAATCATGATCACTCGCATACATGCATTCGGTATCTATATGGTTACGTCAAACGCTATTGATATGTAATGAGGCGAGTACAGTGGTGCTCCGTTTGTCGCAGAAATAGGGCATGTCAGTTCTCGCGGGTTCTACTTCCGGCCTGGCAGTTTGGAGACAAACGAACGAACACGTGCTTTCTGTTCAGTGCGCAGCCTGACTGGCCCCCTGCGTAACCATGGACACCGCGCGCAGTGGGCTGTTATACCAGTTACGACATAGGACGTAAAACCAGGCAAGCTGCTCGGCCGGCGCGGCGAACAAGGGGTGGGTCGCAATTCGTCTTCCGTGCGTCTTAAATAAATAACCTTAACTTTTTGGTGTCAATATGTTGGTAGATGACACTCTGAACATGTAATTTTCCATAATACTGGCCATGCTTAGTAAGCTTGGCGCACAACAGCTCGATGATTTCCCAATGTTTACACTGATCTGATCGGGTGAAAAGGATGGACATCCTTCGCTGTCAGAATTACAGATTTTTAATCCTCAATGCAACTACCATTCAAATAGGCAAATATTAAGAGAAAAACGTGCATTTTTTGTGCATTTTCTAAAATGCTTCAGTTCTTCTACATTCATAGTTATGATGGGTATTTTGACAAACAGTTTTATAGATACCACAATCTAGGCCAGTAATGTCACTTTTCCATTTCCACAGTATACAAGCAAGTTAACATGTACTTATCAGCTTATAATGATTTGGATCAAAATGTGTAGCATTTCTAATTTAAACTGGTGCGGCAAACTTACTATCCAAGAAGTGTATACATGTATGCAGTTGGCTTCAGTCATATACCACAGTTGAACCGGTCCTTTCACATATGCTAGCAAAAATAGATGATATATTTTCTTTTATATGGGAATTAAACCTTAATTTATAAAACAAAAAGTCTTCAGCTTTTTTAAAGTGGACGCTTGTTTTGATAAAAAAGAATAATTTGTATAGCTGATTTGTCTATGTTCATACTCACTGATAGCGTTAGTTCTGCATAAATCTTTTAATGTGACGTTTCCTTGTAATTTTGATTATTTAAATAACACTTCCTTTAGCTAGTTTTGACATAAACACACAAGGAAACAGATATTAATTTCCATTTTAATACAATAATTTTTTTTCGCAAATTGAAAAGGGGTTAGCCAAAGATAAAAACATATGTACCGTATATATTTTACCCATGCGCTTAGATTTATATCTATGTGTAATATATCTCAGACACAAATGTAGGCATAGATTATGTGACATCAAACATTTGATAATTACAAAGGGCATGATGAGGATTTATATAATGTCACAATATTTAAGTTACCGGTAATACAATTAAGTATTTTTTTATTTTATTATGTTATTCCTATTCAAAGCTTTATTCCAATAAAGCTTAGTTATGCATGTAATTGCTTAAAGCATTCATGATTAATTTCTGGATTTGGACAAAACTGTAATAAAATCAGTCGCTGTAAAATAACAAGTATTATTGAGCTCAAGCGGCTAAATCATATCGGGTTATAAAATCATCCATATGCATCAGTAGCATGATGCTAACAAACAGTGGATATATGTCCATCAATTACCTACTTTAAACAAGATGAACCGATCTGTCGAAAACAAGAGCAGTTTCCCCATTTCCGCTAATTATGGTTTTTCCGCTTGTCATCTGTAATTCGGCCGTCGGCAACACTGTCGCTAGTGTCAGGCAAGCGCAAATATTGGGTATTCGGCAAACCGTAGTGCACCAAGTCTACTGACCGCAGTTATTATACGGAAAAATAAAAGATCAATGTGTCCTCCACCATTATCTTGTCACCAGATATTTAACGGGCGCGGTTTAAGTGGCATACAGATCTAGAAGGGGCCCACCCTTTTTACGCCTTGCCCACCCCGCAGTTTGAGCGGTTTCACATCCCAAATCGTGACTAGAATGACAGCGTTTTGATTCGTCAAGCAGGGGGCGAGTGTGCTGCGCAGTGAACATGTAAGGTCGCATATATAACGTCGTTGTCTTCAAAATCTCATGAGGTATCGCACACATAAACCGAGATTCACTCTCATGTCCTATAGATAAACATCGATGTTTTGCCTCAAAATCCAACGCTTTCGACGGTCTCGTCGAACGGACCTCAAGCTTTATTTAGAGATAAATGCCTTATCTTTAACTATATTATGATTTTAGAGTTAGTGTGCCTGAACCAAAGCATAAGACATAGTTTTAAACCTACTCGATTCTTCATGCATAAACCGCGCAGCAAGCCGGTTCCCCAACAATCAAACGCTGAATACAATGAGTGCGCGCCATACACCGGTAGCAAGGCACCAGCGTGATGCGCACTCGTTTGTTTTGTTGGTCCCGAAAGGCCCTAAGCGGGAAATGGAACCCGCAAGAAATGTATAGCCCTATAACCGGACATTTTATGGATATTGTTAAAGTATAGCGTAAGTAAAGTTAACCAAAACATATAATCACGTGTAATGGATCTGCTCTTAGATAAAAACAAGCAAATAAAAATGATCCGATTATAACAGATATACGGTGCAATAACTATAGTCAAGCGATTTTAAGTGACTAAATGGAACCCGGCGGCGGAGTAGCTTACCATTTCCGGGTTCCCTGTAAGTATGCGCTTCATAACATCCAAGAATCCGCGAAGAACATCATCCATCAGCGGGTCTGATTGTGATTCACGAGACATCTGGACCAGACATCTCAGTATAATTGCAATTTCATCTGGAAAAAACAATATACGGGGACACTTCATGATTGACAATTTGTTCACGCAAAAAGGGATGGAAGTGGTATATTGGTGAGCGGCTATAAAACAAATCTAATGAAGAGGAAAGGCTATCGAAAATGCTAAAACTGGAGGAATGAATAATAATCCTTTTTTCTTAGGACACTTTCACATAGAAAGTATAGACAAAACGTTTTCGGATGGCGAGACTCTACTAATCTCTTTATCACCCCACAATCTCGGTCCTTGTACGAGGGCCAAACGTTCGTCAGCTTAGCATATAACAGAGGGTTACGAGCTCGTTATGTTACGTAAGGCGCCATCCAAGGCTATTAATTGGTGATTATTGTTTCGGGACTCATCAATATTACATCCTAAAGCCTAGATCAATAGACGCATGCCAAAGTTAGCTATAACATGATGGTCGATGATATTTGTATCCCGCGTTTGTGCTGCACAGATTTCAAAGCACAAACAAAGACACTGACAAGCATGACAAATTGCACATTTTCTTCTATTTTGTTTTAGGACAGGGCATGGTCTTCCTCTCAGACAGAATACATTCCGCGAAGACAGAATATTATTATTGTAAAAAAAAAATTATTGTCTTTTTAATCGATGACCGAAAGGAAAATGAAACGGACGGAGAAATGCTTCTTTCTATTGATGCTTATGAATCATGATATCGTCCAAACATCGAAAGGTTTCTGGCATGGTCATTGCATACTGTTCGATGTGTATGGTTCTGATATATTCATGATAAGTGTCCCTGTCTCGTGATGTCTCGATCAGATCCCGCGGTGACAGCCCTATACGGTTGTAAGCTACGGAACAGGATGTGACAGCTTACCTGACAGCGTAGTAAAAAATGGTGATTTTTTTTTGGACATTTAGGTTGAATTTCTAGCAGATGATAACTGAACACACCGCAAAGTTACTTGTACATATAGTACGCAATACAGGCTTACTAATGACCGGATGGCATCTCCTACAGTGTTAGTGGGGCCGGTTCGATAGCTCAGTGGGTTAGAGCGTTCGCCTTGAGTGCACTGGCCCCATGATATCTGTGGTTCGCGCCCCGCTGTGGACATGTCTGTGTGGTCGCAGGATAAAGACTCCATGCCCTTCTTCGTAACGAGTAGGTGGTTACCCCTGGGGACATGGCTCCGCTCTTCCCTTCATTCTCCCATTGACGCGGTATGAGCACATAGTGGTTAAAGCGTCCTGAATATACAACCAACCAACCAACCTACAGGGTTAATTCCCAAGGCTGACCGAAAGACTGTTGATGAGGATAATAGTTATGTGGACGAGGGGCAGTACAGCCAACATCTGGATGATGCCGGAGGGCTGCTTCCCGTCCTAGGAGAGGAACTCCAAAGCACTGTAACCCCCTTTAGAACCATACGTCTTTTAACCGTCGCGGGGGAGATATTCCAGCAAAAATGACAGATAACGTAGTAGCAAACAAGTACGTTGGTATCGCTTTATACAAGGAACATATGGTATTGCTAGGTTGGCTAAAACACGTTACTTACAAATCATCGTTAAGACGAAATAAAACGGAGAAGAAATTGGTGGTGCTGGGGTTGAATTAGCTATCATTTATGGATCGATTCTGCATTAGCTTGTTAGGTTGGAATACCGGGACGAGTTTACATCTAGCAATTGCTATTTTAAGTTTAAGATGCGGTTCACAGTACAATAAACGACATACATGCAGATAATAGAAGTTGGCGTCGTCACAGGTTTCACCAGCCGGAAAAAGCTCCGAAGTTAGGTTTGTCTGTATGTATCCACCCATCCTATCAGATCACATAGTTGCCGATCCACATTAAATCGCATGAGCACATATCAGCATCAGCACGTTCGACAATTGGTTGATATCAGCTATGCATTGCGGGTCTGCACCCTGGCAGTCGATTTTTCTTCCCAGAAAAAGACAGAGGTATGATAAGCTTCATGCCTATGATAACTCATATGATAGGCCATAAGAACAAATTACCCAAATTGTTTGGGTGGTTATCACAAACGTTAAACAGTTAAGCAGCTGCGTCATATATCTGTCATATATCAGTCTGCAGTTTTGGTGTATTCGTGTGTTTCTTATCAGCCAATTATATTTCACGCAACAGATCGCACCATGAGACGCATCAGACTAAATGGCCGTCTGTTGGTATTTGTGTTTTATTTCAAATCAACAATTCGACAACATGGTACATAAAGTATATAACAGATGTAAGCGGGGTCACATCCAAATGTCTATACGTGGGAATATATTTTCGTATATATGTGTATCATCCCTGTGGAAGGGATAGAAATATATAACGAGGAATACATCAATATATCAGGGGGCTGCTTGGGGGAAGTGGGGATACATGCTGTAATGTTTCCACCTACAGTTTTGCTTTATTTTTTAGGGGGCTGTGTTGGGCATGAACTCGGCTATTGATTAATGCATTCTGTAATTCTGAATCCACGTTTTCTCCATTGTTGTGGGCGGCTGAAAGGTAATACATGTTATAATTTCTCCGTATTTATTATATCAGGGGACTGTTGGGCATGTGCGTGGAAGTGGGGAGGGGATTATTGGGCTTGGAGGGCCTGTGGTGGGGGGGGGGGGGTTGCTTCATTTCTGGGCCTGCGTATCCTGCTGGTATTTTGTATATATAGGTTAAAATCGCTATTTAAAGCTACCTTATGGGGTCCTAGTGGTTAAGAAGGATGTGGTTATCGGCTCCTCGTTGCCATGGGCTACAGGTTAAAGGCCTTTTGATTGTTGAGGTCTCGTTCATGGAGGGTCATATGGGTTGACCGATACTAGATGGGTTATTTTAAATTATTACGGCCTCATTTATCTTTAAATAGAGTCCGTGCGTACTTCGTATTACGGGTACAAAAATGGTCATCTTTTATCTTGGTGTGTAGAGTGTTGCTAAATATTGCCCAAGTTAGGGATATCATGCCTTTAGCTTTAAGTTCTCGGGAGAGACACTCGGAGTGTTTGTATAGGTTAAGTAGATAGCTAATAACGTTTGAGGGTGCCTGTGCATGTTCTATTTGGGTAAAGCCGAAACATATCGTAAAATCATTCAGCGGATTTCTAGTGCGCAGGAGTTTCTTGAAAAACACTTCAAAAGGGCTTTTGATTCTTTAAAGTGCCAGCATTTGGTGAAGCAGTGATGGATAGATTCTACCATGTCGTCACAGAACGGGCAATTGGGGCTATCTATGATTTTCCACTGGTGCAGGTATTTATTGCAGTTTAACGTTTGATGGCATAATTTCCATTGAAAATCCGATAATTGACGGTTCAAAGACTTCCTGTAAACATCCCCGAAGATTAAATCCGGGTCTAACGTTGTGTGAAACACCCTTTCGCAATTCAATACACCTGGTGGAACCGCGCATTCGGGAAAAGTGTTGTTATACAGTGTCCGTAGCGTGAATTTGTAATCTTCAAGAGGTTGGTCATCGTCCCCCAAGAAGAAGCACAGTCTATTCTGTGGTCCTTGCTACATGCGGTTCAAGGCTGATAACCAAAATTTGGAATTTGGGCCCCCCGCCTAGAAACTTCCAATGGCCGTCTGTTAGCAGCTGATTACCTCGGAATTATATGACTATTTCCTCACTGGTCAGGGTCAAAGGTTACTGATTTGTTAAGATACAAATAATATGCGTCTATCTTAGTTAATATTTGACCTAAGAGATTCAGATTTATTTAAAAATATTCTACTTTTTAGGACACACATATCCTATACCTAACTTGGTGACACATAGGAAGGTTTTTTAGCAAACTGATGTCATATTTTTGCTGTTGAAAACTAAATCGATCTATTGCAAATTTACCGTTTTTTTTCACACAGTTATTATTAACTTGTTGCTATATTGTTTAAATGATTATTAAATCCAGCGACAATTTTTTCCTTCGATGGGGCGGTACAATCCACTAGAAACTGTCCAGTTTATATTAATCGATGTGTAACGTAGGCCACACTGTGGTATTAGTCTAAATAACTTATTAGAGGTCTTCCCCTATTCTATATCTCTACAAAAGGGCTATGTATAAATATTTTGTTTATTTCTCGCAAGATTCTTGCATTTACGTACATATAGGTGCAACGTAACACCATTTATTTTTTCCAACATTTGTTCCATTATGATTATGCGATGATTTTGGTTTAACTGTTTTTTCTTCTTTGTTTTTAGAATTATGAATGGTGATGACGTCCATAGAAGTATACCCTTTTCTGACGCGTCATAAGACGTCATAATGACGTCACTTTGTGACCAAGAAACAGGAACTCTGTGACCAAGGAAATTTAAAAAGGTCAAAATGCGCTTATGGCACCAAATTGTCGTAAATGTGATCCTAAACGTATCTGACAAATAAAACAACTACGTTTCAGATTCTACTTCAGGTTGCAGGGGCCAAGCCATTCACTATGGAGTTCCCCATTTTAAGCTGTGTATATTTCACCATTCCTGCAATGCTTTGTCAAATATTTGAGACGTTCGGTCGTCAATTACTGCTGATGTACTAACAATCATAATGTTTTCTACAAAAACTTTAAACACAGGGCAACGTTTCTCTTGCATTGGCATCAAAGTATATATCACGCGGGGCTTCGAGATTGTGCCCCAAAGCATCCTTGCAGGGGTTTCCGGAGTTTATTTTGCGAGCAAAACATTTATCTTTTCTTGTTTCATTAGTGCAACTTTGGTTTCCATGAACATCACTGGTTTGGTTTGAACACCTAAACCGTACTCCTAAAGTGCCTTGGTACATAAATACGTCCCTACACGAACGTGGTTCTACAATGCGGTGGCTTAGACTCATTGCTGAACTTACAGTAGTAGCTGAACCATCGTACAGGGCCACAAGACTGTGTACTAATACTAGTTTAGACGTAATCCCTCGACACCGTAACTCTCATGTATATAGTCAACTTTTGCGTGGGTACCCTTGACATACATAAAATCAGTCGACAAATACCTAATCACCATTTCAAAGGTTTGCCGGTGGCTGGCTACCCACTAGACAAAAGCTTGGTTTGTGTCAAAACGGTAAGCGACGCGTATGAAAAAGGTAAAGCATGACACTTACCATAGCTATCATGGATGTCCTTGGTAAGCTTCTCGAGAAGTTGGTCCTCGAGGGTGGATTCCTTACCATCTTGGCTGGCAAGAGTAAGCATCTCGCGAAGTTGATGGGCCGCCATGGGTGTCTCACCAGCTTCGCTGACCAACGTAAGCAGTTCGCGAAGTTGTCTGGCCATAATGGATGTATCAGTTGACTGGTCAGGCGGCGTTAACGTGCAAATTTTGTAATTGAGTCTCCAGGCGTGATCGCCAACAGACACCAACAAACTGCCGTCGCTACCAACCTCCAACACCTTGCCGACTTGTCCCAGACCCTAAGACAGTATTTTTGTCCTTTATATTGAGCACATAAATGTGCTGAATACATTTGTCACACATACATACATACGTATGTTCCCCTGTCAATGACACCCAAATACACCGTACGTGCGCCTTGTATATGTATAATATGTATATATATATCATATTTTCCAATCGACATACATTAATCATGAATGACTGCGGGCTACTTCAAGCTTTTCGTGTAGAACGTTTTCTTGAGACACATTTGCAGTTTTAAAGGATGGAGTTTATGTATATGGGTCCTTGTATATGCATAAATAGGTTGCGACGTCATCGACCGTTTCGTTGGCGTTTTGTCTCGTTTTGGATCGAGGCAATATCACAATTGACACATACAACATAAACACACACAGTTTATACAATCTATGTATTGTATATTTGTCTCACCATTTTGAAACTGTGGGACATTTATGCATGAGCTGCTTTAAATTATATCCATGAACAAGAGTGCCACACACACGCCAAAGACCAACTGAAATATTATAAACACGCACGTACATGTTTCATGTCTTCGCTCCAATCCATTCCAATTGCCTCTTGTAGGGTCTTTACTTCGGCGGCATCGTCGTTAATGACGACGTGGTCTCCTTCAGCAAACGGGTGCACCTTCGAGCAGGGAAGCAAATTGCAAAGTGAATTGCGCTTAGGCGCCCCATCGTTCATCATTATTAAAATTATAGGCTGTAAATATATAGAGGGAGAGAGACAGAGAGATTTTTGTGGGTTATTATTACATATATCACAATGCTGGAAAGGATCATCGCCAAAGTGATTTTGTTGTAAGTTTTAACAACGCATCCATATGCTCACAGATGTACATTAAACTAATTGTTACGTTATTCTGTGACACGAGGCCATTTACCTGTTTGAGAGTATCCACGTGGAATGTCCACGTTGTTGATCATCGAATTTGACTATGACATCGCCGCCACTAGTTATGCCATCCACCGTACCAGCCGTCGATATGTACTTTAATGGGAACGAAACACATTTGGACGGTTATGGGGAATAAAATGTATATCTTACATATATAGTCATATTTATTCAAGCGTCATCATCAATCCGAAAAATAAACATTATATCACAATAACACCGGGTTTCACGCCTTTAAAGCAATATATTCCGTATTTTTTTGTATTACCAACCTCTTCTCCATGTCAAGTTATTATATTCTGCCTTGATTTAAATCCTGAAGGCCTTTGGACTATCCGGAGAGAAGCAGATTTGTTTACCGGAGCAGAAGTTGGTGGCCGACTTTATATCTTTGCGCGCATGTTCGATGTTCGGTAGGTTCATCAATAAAACGCGGACAACTTCGGAAAACCCTTTTCGCGACAGAAACCCACAAGTTTTACGCCGTAACATTTCGTCCGCGCCCTAATGACCTGTCGCTGATCCATACAAGCGCCGAGAAGGCAATGCAGTGTAACGCAGCGTGGTGGTTACTTCTCGGTCGTTAAATGCACCCGAGCAACTATCTCGACCTTCGCTAGTTATGGAATGGCTTGCACGATGTCATTCCTGCACACACACATGCCCCCCATCCCCCGCAGTACAGTCATTCACCTGCGTCATTTCTGACCTCCACCCTCCGTGTCCTTCTTGCATCGCCATGAGGATATCAGCATCCAGATCGGTCTTAACTTTGTCTCCAATTTTAAAAGTTCCTACTGTTTCGGTCGCTGGACTGGGCGTGGTCATGTCCGCTGCAATAGACAACAGTAGGTTAAGTGGTTGATGTTCATACTTCCAGGCTTCGTGACTGCATGGATCGTTAGGACAGTTTGGCGACCAAACGTTATGACTAGAGCCAAATTCAAAAAATGCCGTTCACAGCTGTTTTGACCGATATCTACTTTAACATTGGCGCAATAGCGATATGCTTGGTCTCCATACTTTTGACCGGACTGGAGTTGGCGTCGCGCGACCTCACGGCTATGCCGCTTATTTGGTAATTAGAGGCTGTCTTGTAAATCTACAAAAGGGAATTTTGTGGATAATGAGGCTTGATTTGTGTGGGGGCAAAAGAGAACACAATTACACCAATTGGTTGATTCTCGCTGGTTGACATGTAGACTACAAATTAATTGCAAAGTTGAAAATATCTCTTAACACACTCCACACCGGTAACTGACTTCGCCAGCCACGTGGTCTTTCCGAGTCATAGATGATAATTCGACGTATATGTAGGTTCCCCCTTGAAGAGTTGGTGTGCCGTACGCATTAGATGGGCAGTCGCACTATTTCTTCTGATTTGTAACTCCGTTACAAAATATTTCGACATTGTAAACAATACAATTTAACACAAATTTAACTAAAACGTGCCGCACTTACCAAACTATGAGCCACATAATTTGGACAATCACCCAGATTCCTTTAATATTTACTCTTTTGTGGTGTTTTATGTTAATAAGTTACACAGGAGCTGGCCTTTAAGCAAAGACCAACTCGGAACGAACGCCCGGTTTTAGGGTTGCCTTCATTTTGTCAAGAAGGCAACCATAGTTTAAAGACAAGCAGAAAAAAACTCACACAAAACGCATAAATTTATGGGATGGCGTCATAAAACTAGATATATTTTCACTCACTCACGTTTTAACAAAGATATCGGTCAAACAAAGAACTTGAATTTAGAAAACTTACGGCTGTTTAATAAAAAATAAAATGTTCGTCCCAAATGAAATGAAGTAACGGGCTCAACGTAGGTATAACAGCTGTCTTCTTGTTGTAGTATTGCGTTCGCGAACTCACATACATTGAGAATTGAGACAAACATGGTAATTTTTAAATTGTGTCCTACCTGACCAGGGGAGGGGATACCTCATCTGAATCGTGCATCCACAAGAAGTAATAAGAGTGATATCGAATTTCCAAGTTTATCAATTATATTATGGTTTAATTCACACTTGATTAATCTAAGGACAGATACAAATAGTTGTAACAAAGTGAATGACATAAGGAAACTGAATTGGTTACAATAGTTAAAACTCCCTCTAGCATAAGCATATGTCAAGGCCTGGTGGAAAACTGGAAATATAGTTCAATAAATATGTACTGGTGGTAATGCCTGTTAAGATATATACTAGTGATAATGCATGTGAAGATATATAGTGGTGGTAATGCCTTTCACAAACAATTGCAAAAGCAGTGGAATATCACACATAGTAACAGAGTCAGTCAGTGACAGATACTAGATAGTTGGGTGATGGCAAAGGCGACACTTAACCGACAATTTCGCTTATGACTTTAATAATCTTAAAGGACTGCTTTTTATCCATACTATAATCTCTGGTCCATGCCGGAGTCAATGCTAATTAAAGTGAATTAAATTTTAAAAAAAACTCTCATTTCATTAGGCTCATTGCAAGTCAACCACTGGAAAATGTACTGATATAAATGTGACAACTACTCTACGAAAAAAGGCAAAAAAAAAAGAGACAATAAATTATGAGTCTTCAGATCTAATTCCGATATCATGAATATATTAACGAAACAATTGACCAAAGACTACATAATTAAGCTTCAACCTAACAGCACTGCTGGTGCAGTTTCTGTTTATTTCATCGTCAAACAATGTTATATATGTTTTAATGCTAGTATAGCAGACAACAAATTGATGAACAATAAAGTGTGCTTAGAAATTCAGAATTTAAAAAAATATATCCCATGACTTCGAATTCTTTTTCTGATGAAACAGTCTATATTGGATGTTTTGAAGGGCACAAAGCCAAGTGATAATAAATTGGTTAACAACAAGCTTTGCGTATGAATTTGTTAAGCTCATGTATTACACAAAACAAAATATGGATCTACGATATGCCTATAAATATATATTGTGCCATTCTCCTTGTTGATTTTTTTGGCTGAATTATGGCAGCAGACTACAACTTGATAACCAAGAAATTTGGGTTATGAATTTAATTGTCTTAAAAAATGTATCCTTGCTACCGGTTACTCTAAACTATAATCTATGGCGTAGGCTAGGGTAAATGCTTAACGATCCTCTTTTTCTTGATTACCTGGTAGTAATATAGACCACTGGTAATATACTGCTCTAAGGTGGATGTGACAAACAATCAAATTATAAAAGCCAAACAAACCCAGAGGGGGTAACTCAATCTACACATATTTTGTCAATGTATTACCAAATAGTTAACCCAAATCACTTATATATACTATATGTAAGCTTCAGCCTATTGTGATGTACGTAATCAATAATCCAATATCCTGCCCCAGCCAGCATGGCATTATCGGCCCAACGTTGTTTTTAGGTAGGCAACGCAACCGTTTGCTAGTATACATAGGCGCAACGTAATACCGACCGTCATCTGCGCTCTGCACCCAACCGTTGGCAATGGAATGTTGGCCCAACATTGTGCCTACGTACCAGCGTACTGCCGTTAGCGCAAAACACAGCGCCATCTAGCGAGTTTTTGAAGCGACACTTCCATGCGGCAATTTTCCAAGTGACTGTAAGTTATCGTGAATTTTGATATTTTGATTCATTTGGCACATTATTATTGTCTTGTCGGTCTGCTTTATAGTATCGGATTATGTAATTTATGCACTGACTTAATTAGAACTGTAATATAATGGTACAGCGGAAGAAAACGGTCACTGAGTATGCAGTTTCTGACCTTTCCTGTATTATCGCTCACACGAGGACCTATCTTCAGTTTGACTCTTTATTTTGCATATGTCCAATTAGGTCAGCAGCATCACCTTGATGGGTGTATCCACGGTCGACAAGACAGTGCAGCGTTTGATGGACTAAGTGCTGTCCAGCAGTGTGGCAAAGCAACTACATTGGCAATGGAAGAGTGGGAAAGTGCCATTCCCGCGCCTAAACCTACGCCAGGTGGTGTATGGAAAGTGTGGCTGTATTCTTCTGATAAGATAAGGATTTCCACTTTTCCCACTGTCTACTTAAGTCATTTGCGTTACCTATTCAACGTGATATGACAGATCTGTCAAAAAATCCTGCCAACTGCAAATTATGAACAGTATCATTACTTTGTATGTGGCTACCACTGTATTGCCTTTAACAGGGTTCCAGAAATATTAAGCTAACAGAAAACATGTGTTAAGTATACCAGTATAGGTAAATGATATTCATGCATATTATCGGACCAGCATGATATTTTAAACAGCTTTGCCATTGAGTCAGTTTGATTTAATTCAGTGGGTACTCGCAGCAACCCGACTACCAGTTGCGCCACAAATTCAGAGGTGGTGAAGAATTGGCTGCGATTTGCTGGGGAGCGGGATGGCGGGCGACGAGAGCGTGACGCAGCTTGCAAACGCAAGAATCAGGAATGAGTGGAAGCGACCGCATCTACGAGCGACCACCTCTATGAGCGGCCGTGCACCTGTATGAGCGGTCAAGAGCGATTTTTTTCAGACATTACGCGTCATGCATACCTATTAAGAATTCATGTATTGCACTTTTTAAGGTTGTTGTCAATAAATTAGTGAACAACATTTGCAGTGGTTCAATAGTGGATCAATATCGGTAGAACGTCGCCGCGGCGCACATTGGCCCACTGTTGGCCTATGATTGGGCCATCGTTGGCAGCCAAGGTTGGCCCAAGGTTGGCAGCTGGTTGGGCCATTGTCGGCAGACAACGTTGAAACAATCATTCCCCAATGAGCACCCACTCGTTGGCCCAATGTTCTTTGCCAACATTGCCGACAACGTTGTTTCACGGTTGACAGATGGTTACCATGCTGGCTGGGGCACCATGCACAAACAGCTTATGAATTTAATGAGGTTAAATCGTACTATAATGAATGACAATTGATTCTGCATCTAAGCTTACTAGATTCTAGGCTAGACCTACACTGGAAGTGAAAGTTAAATGTGACTTGCTCTGACCGTCCGGTCAGCTGATCAGCTGTCAACATCGTAAATTAATGAAGAACTTGTGCAACTTTGCAAATGTTTCCACGTATACGTAAAAAATCAATTAAATAACACTGATCGCTGATCGGCGAATTTGCGTTGGAAACGATGATTTGAAGTCGCTGAGCAAGGAGCAGACGCTCAAACAAACGATCAGAACGCTGATAAGTTACGCACCTATTCGCCAGGTGGCGCTTGAAGTAGAACTTTTTTTGGTGCGGGTGATGGCATATTATGGTAAACCATATCATACTATGGAGGTACATGCATGCATACCATGGTGTATCATGGTAAACTATGATATATCAACTTAAACCATGCTATAGCATGCCCTACCACGGATATACCAATGATAAAACATGGTATATATCACGATAAACCATGATGAACCATATCCTGCCATGGTATACCATGGTAAACTATATATACTGTAACGAAATAGGACATAGCCTGTAACTTTATGAATTTAAGTAACTGAACTAGTCTAATAGTTTATAAGACTTGCAAAGTGTGAAAGGTTAAAGCCTATATATAATAAACTGTTTAACTCAGTAAATGTCATGACAAGTTTTATACAAAGGAACATTAATTGGTTTACTCGGGGATGGAATACTTCTTTGTATAAGGTTAGGATATGAAAGCAAGTATAATTAAGAAGGTAAAGCCATTTACAGATGCACAGTAAAATTGTTGGATACTACTACAATATTAGACTGATTAAGAGTTAAACTGGAGTATTAGAAATGGAACTTTGTGGAAGTTTGTATTGTTATTTAACAGATTACAAAGCATGTACGGGCGAGATATATCTACGATTTAATAGCGAGCTCTAGCGAGCTATTATGGTAACGTATACAAAAAAAAAAAAAATATCAGAAATGATATGTTTGGCTTGCCATACATTGCCATACTATTCGATTAAAAAAAACGTCAACCGCGCGTCATGGCCTCGAGTGAAGGCGATAATAAGAGCCATTTCAGAAAGTTCCAGAATATATAGCAGAATATACGCCTGCAATTATTATTTTATTGCTTTATTTGTCCGAATAAGGTAGAATAATGATTATGAAAACTACAAAACATTGATTACATTTTTATTCACCATTTCTCCCGGCTACTGGCCGAATCCCGTCTGATGCTAACATCCGGAAAATACGAACCTGGCGAACGCGTTCGAATCTCGACTCAAACGGTTGTTGTTTGACATGGATCCAAGTCATAGGAAATTTAGACGTGGTGTGTATTATTTTTGAAAGTCATCTGTTTATTTCAACTAGATCTACAACAGTTTTCATGACTATTTACAGCGACGATTAGGCCTATTTCAGCCCGAGGTTGTCAAGTCAGACAAGTGACAAGTCGAGTGTCGTCTTCGCGTCTGTCAAACTGCTAGGCCTAACATTGGCGCAAGTGCCCCCAGGCAAGCCCGCTTCTCTAGGGGCACAACGGTAACAATGTTAAAATCCTTCGACGTTAGTAGGGAATCGACTGTAGCTTTTATTATAATGCGGGCGCGTACAATAATAGCGCTTACGTATTCTATATATCTTGTTCTATCTTCTGACATGAAGAAAGTGTGTCAACACTAGATTGTTGCTGTCATATTTTCGCGAACAAATGTTGGAGCATGCGACTTTTCTCTACCAACCGCCATGCATATGCAGCGCCACCTGGCGAATCCCGCCACCATTTGAACCATCTGTATCCCAAACTTTGTAACAGTCAATGACCCGTGAAAGAGGGCGCTGCCGTTGTCCTTAAGTTCAAAGTGAGCGACTGACAAGGCCCTCTAGCGGAGAGTCATATGCTAACGGGGAGGAGGAACCAAGTCGCATTCACAGGTACCGGCATCCGCCTAAAACAAATATGGCGGACGACTGGTCGGGAACAGTTGTGTGCTCCAACATTTCTTCGCGAAAATATAACAGAAATAACCTAGTGTCGACACACTTTATTGAAGTCAGATGATAGAACAAGGTATATAAAATATGAAAACACTATGATTGTTCGAGCACACATTATAATAAAAGCTACAGTCGATTCCCTACTAACGTCGAAGGATTTTAACATTGTTACCGTTGTGCCCCTAGAGAAGCGGGCTTGCCTAGGGGCACTTGCGCCAAGGCCTAACACTGACTGACTTTGCCGTTGACTTGCTGATGTCTACTTGTCAGCAGGGTTTGTTGAGATGGAAGTTTGGTATTTTGATATAAAACGATCTAACTTGACAGCTTTGGCTAATTTTGATCTTGAGCTAAAGTTTTAGTCCAAGCTAAACCAAGATACAGTATGCATGTTTACCTGTTTTAGCCATATATATCATAGTATGGATATGGTCAGGGAGACAGGAATGAAATCTGGACTGGTTGAAAGAACAAGCATAGATGTGGTCAACACCATTGCCAGTGACCCTGACAGAAGTAGGCCTATTGCTATTTGGAATGCAGGTTTTACTTTGATGATTTGGAATCATGTTTAGACAGAGTTATTTTGGGCCAATTGGGGCCTTTGGCTTTAAAACACTGTCTGTCACTGTAAAACTTCAAAATTAGGTGGGATAAACACTAAATTTTCCATATGACATCGACTTTCAGCTACAGTTTTTGCCTTTTGTAAATATAACAATTTAATTCTGGTCTCTATTATTATTATTCCAAACCTATATTTCAAATACCTCCACCCATGAAATATATATAGATCTAGCTCTAACTTGAAGAGTTTATTTGAGACAAATTAAATAGGATTTTAAACAAAAGCCGTAAATACTTTAATACCGGTATATACTATTCATATACTATTTCCTTACATTTGACACCTGTTGCCTATTTCTGACACATATCTCTATGACATCAAAATTTCAGCTGCAGTTTTTGCCTTATTAAATATAACAATTTAATTCTGCTCTCTAGATCCCAAACCTATATTTCAAATGCCTCCACCCCTGAATTATATAATTTGAAGAGTTTAATTGAGACAAATTAAACAGGAGTTTAAACCCAAACTGGAAATATTTTAAGAATATCTTATTACATTTTGTTCACATAAAACTTACTACTTTCTAGTTTTGACACATTTTGCCTACTTTTGACACCCCAGGATTATTCAGATTTATTCACAACCATATTGCTCATCTATGATTTGGAAAAAACGGGTTTTCAGTGCTATTTTTGTTAAGTTTCAGATGATTTTAATCTATATAATTTATTTAAATTAATGCCATTATTACGATTTTTAATCAAATGCAATATGTATATATTTTACTCATCTTAAATCGACATTTTAATTTTAATATTGTCCCAATATAATAATTGTCAATGCAAAATGTCAAAATCTGGTTTTCCCTGCCAGACAAATATAGATCTAGATTACCATTGCAAAACAATACAGGACCTACAAGTGTTTTCATATCCAGTCTATTTGGGCATAGAAATTAAAAATATCACCAGATAGTTCATTACAATAGCTAGGATGTGAAAAAATCAACAAATACTGAATGAAGTCCCTTTTACCTAAACTCAACAACCGGTCTTAAAATGTCTGGCTTTGAAGATATTTACAAACAAAAATGGTGGGACTTTGTATTGTCAATATCTCCTTGCTGACCAAACATTAAAACCTAATCAAAAAGGTAACCATATAGAAAACAGTTTCATTAGCTCATATCGATAAGCAACACAAATATGATACCATTTTGTGAACCTGCATACTGTCTGGACCACTACATGTACTACTTTCAAATATAGGTATACTGGGTATACATACCGTACACGGCCTATTTGAAGCCGCATACATATTAGAAGCCGCACCCCAACTTTGGCCTCAAAACCGGTTGGCAGGCACCCAGAACCATTTCCGGAAAACTACATATTATAAGCCGCGCCCGGACGTTGGCATTTCGACCCCCCCCCCCTGTATCCCTGTTTAATCCAGTCCCGCCAACGAAACCAATTAATTGTGTATACAAGCAGTCGCGACTACTAACAACATTCCCCTCTCCCTCTCCGATCGCACCTCTTTTCAGGTGTCACACCAGTGGCTGGCTCTCCTGGCCCCTACCAAGCCCATTAATTGTTTATACAAGCAATTGCGTCTACTAACAACATTCGCCTCTTCCTCTCTGATCGCAGCTCTTGTGTCACACCAGTCGCTAGCTCTCCTGGCTCTTACTGCATGTTTATGAATCACTGTCGTACCTACCCAGTATCAAGTTTCTGTCTGGCACAATTAACTTATTGCATTTGGTGCAAGGCCGGCGCTGCCGTATCATTTTACACCACCTGAAACCTGGCCTCTGATCATTGGTCTACAATTGGTGTGGGTGGAGTCGCGTGGCAGTAGTAATAAACAACACAACCATAAGTAGCTCATTGTCAGCCTTGATTGCCACGGTAACATAATGCCTGGGAAAAGAACATCTTAGGACGCAGCTTTCAAGTTGAATTATCTCCCGACTTGGATGACGTTATGATGCAATACGTTATTTTGGCAACCCCGGTAATTTTCGTATTACCCCCACCCCCCACCCCCGGCTCTCCACGCTCACTTTAAATCGGCAAAAGGCCCTATTTAAAGCCGCACCCTGACTTGCGACTCGAACCCGGAAAGTGTAACCTCCAACTTCCTAATATAAGCCGCCGCTTCAAATAGGCAGTTTACGGTAATAAGCAGGGCTTTAACATGTGAAAGTGGTTAAATAGACAACTAACATATATAAGCAGTTACTCCATATGTTTTCTCTTTCTAACTGTAAGCATTTCTTGTAAGTCATACCAGTGCATACATTGGTAGCGAATTGCATAGCAGAAGGACCTAAACTTTAACTGATAAAACTAATACTTCTGACATGGTGTAATTGTTCAAGAAGCTTACTCATGATATCTATAGCAACAGGACTGGTCACAACAGGCCCCGAAAATATGTTCTTCATGAACAAGGATTTACCTCAGAATAATTTCAATGGAAATGATACAAGCAGTCCTTCTAATAGAACTAAAAATATTGATGGGCATGTTGTGAACAAAATCATTTTAGCCCGATTAGGGCATTTTCTGTGGAAGGGTGTAGCTTTCTGATGAACAAAATCATCAACATTGAGCATTATCTTAGATTTTACCTTTTAACTTATATCTGCTACACACACATTATAAACTATGCATTCAACTGCAAGAGTGTTAATACTAGAAAGATCACACTATAATTGATACTACCGGTACGTTTGGTAAATTGCATGCATTTTATGGATGGAAAATTGCTATAAATCAATGACCAGCTTTAACCTTAGCTGAAAATATCTCAATAACCTATTTATAATAAGTAAAGAACAAAAACTAACAGAAAAATAAAATAAGGAATAATTATCATAAAATAATATCCAAACAAGTAACACAAAAATAAATAAAGAAAAATTATCATAAAATAATATCATGAATTATTGGCCCCATTAATTACTTATTCTTTTATTTCTCTGTGTATGATCCTAAGACCATATATTAATGCTAAACAACTAAGCCATTCATCTTATTTAAGTAAAACACATATATATAAAAACCTTATTTCTATAGACAGATAAAATATTTCAGCATAATTAAGCAGCTTTAAGAATATAAACTAGGGCGACTGCAGCTGATAGAGCAGCTATAATTAAGGCTATCACAACTGCTGTATGCAGTTGATATAGCAGCTTCAAGAATTACATTATTCTTAAATTTGTTTTATTTATTTATTTTTGTTTCTTCCTCGACTTGTATGTCTGCCAGAATTTTCTACACTTGGGTTTAAATAAATGATATTTTACTTGACTGACTTGACTTGGGTGAGCTCGCAATTTGGGCAATGCCTATTTATATTACTATTAAGATATATATAACGATGTACCTGGGAGTTATCCTGCCAAATAACGCATTTCTAGTGGGTTTGACCAAAGACCTTACTATGATAAGACGCCACACTCAGCGGGCCCAATGGTTATCGCTCGACTGCAGCGCCGCCAAGCGGATGGAATTGGATGCCCGCTGTCAAAACAATGTCGGGTGAAACGACTGGCTGCTGCTATTTAGCCTATTGTTCAGCGTTTTGGCTGCAGCCACAACAAAAAACAGCAACCCGAACTATCATTTTTTCGTTTCCCAAAGAACAAGCAAATGTAATTTTCGATCTGAATAAACGTTTATGGCGTTAATCCCAAAATATATGAAATTAATTATGAGCGATAATTGATGATAATTTGTAGTTGCTGGGGAAGCGGCGTGAAGTTAGAAACCAGAGGCAGACAAATTAAATGATTGTGTTTCTGTTCACCAGGTGTCATTTGAAGGATTCATTGTGTATGAATGGAAACCAATATCTTTATAATAGTACTAGTGAATAATCATATCTATATTACCTCTCTTCAGCGCCAAACAGCTTTCTAGCTAGCTTCAAGCTTGACATGTTAGAAAGACAAATGAAGTGAAATGGTGATGGTTCTGTCTTCATAGAGGTCTTTGCATTGCATGCATGAATGATATTAGTGCATATATTCATATCCAATAACAGCGGTAGTCAGGTGGAAATTAATAACTATTTTATAAGCTTAATAATGATAATTATAATATCAATTTATCATATTTTAGCCTAGCTGCCAATGGTTGTCAATTGATCAGGGTGCGCACAGGCTTGAAAAGTGCCTGAATTTTGACTGATGCCTGGAAAAGATCACAAAAACAGAAATGGGCCTTGAGGTCGATCCAATGTACTTGAATTTGCTTGAAAATAGGGAAGTTACATTGAAAAATGCTTGATTTCAAACTGGACTGGGCACTGGCAAAGAACCAAGAAAAAAATATACACAAGCTGTCTGAATTGAAGAAGTAGCAATTAATAAAAGTAAAGTGATTAACTCAAATAAATGCTGTTGGTTGGTAATACATAAACGTGGACTGACTGCCTTCTTGTGATTCCTTATTTCTGCATATCAAAGATTGTATGCATAAAATTTAGTCCCAAGTTTGCAATTTGTATGCTTAAAATATAGACCAGAGAAGTTAAAAATTGTCCTTGAAAAGTCCTTAAATTTGTCTGGTGCTTGCCTTAAAAAGGCTTTAATTTGATGAAACCTTGCCTGTATGAACCCTGTTGATATAAGTAGGATGCAATTTTATAAAGTGATATCGTGATGCATGCAAAAAGATTGAAACAAGTTCCACTTCAGGTGTTTTTTTGGCTGAATTTAGAGCAATATCTATATAAATATCTATGTCTACATGGAGTAACCAACTACTTTTTGTGAAGAATGGCACACATTTATTTAGTACTGGCCCCTAATTTTGGGCTTGTGTATAGGTTCAGCTATCATCCAGTGTGCTTCCCAATGGTTGTCAAATCAGGGTTGATATCAAATTGTTCAAGTAGTTTCAGTTACCGGTAATCAGGGCTTAACATTCTTATTGGTGATGTTACCAATGCTAACATTAATGTATTTCTTCTTGTTACGAGGCCCATAACTCAGTTGTGGAAAGTACTACACCGCATCATCAACCTAGCGCTCCCTGGATATCCCCTGGCAAGAAGAAGTTAAAATGGCAGCTGCAGAAATTGAATTGGCGCAGCGCAGAGCTCAAATGAAGATAGCTCAGCTTGAAACCTGTAGTTTGTGTATTTAAACTTAATAACTTCATCCTATATGAAGAGATTAGAACTAATTCCTAGAATTTCCTTTACATGCATATAGTACGCAATATACTTATATGTATCTTTAGAGTATTACAGTCTCTTTTGTGAAATTAAGATGATTGCTGTGACTGATTTAAGCTTTCTTGTGGACCGATTTTGATACCTTGATACCCTCATGTGCATATATAGCATTGGTTCAAGTAGGAGGTGAGTTTATCTCAGCACAAGTCTTCCTTATTCTATGTGAGCTTTGAAGCATTAATGAAATCATTCACTCTTGGGTAATTGTTGCAAATAATTGGTTTGACTATTATGACCTGTGTGTGTAGTCATTACATTGATAATACGTGACATGTTTTAAGAAAGCGACTCGCAAAGGTTGATTTTGGTGCTCTGAAACCCACTCCGAAATGAAATTATTTATTTTCTTTATTTTTATTTATTTCTCCTTATCATGAATGACTATTGTTTGAGTCCCCCGTGAATGTCCTGGGTGCCCCCTGCTGGTGCCTAGCTGTATAAGCTTCATACGAAATAAATGGAAATAAAACAATAAACCTGGTCTGTTATGGTCACACTTTTTTTTTGCCTTAGTAAGTAGGGGTTTATTAATTATTTACATAATACAAACATGAATGAATGACACAATTAATGCGAAAATAATAAAATAACTAGGCCATTCCCGCTGATAGTCCAAAGAAGCAGGCCCTAACGAGCCTTATCATCATCCAGCAGTGTCAGACCTACAGTCCCAGTTATGAACTTTGTTACGCAATATAAATTCCACATCATCACTGCATGAGTAATTACATTTTATTTTTCTCTACCGCTAAAGTTCGCTGGGAACCCCCCCCCCCCTCCCCACACCTCCTAACAGAGTATTAATTATTATTACTTAATACGTAACTCAGTACTTCCATTTCGTCCAGGGGTAATTAATCTCAGGGCAAGTTGTTCTGTCTTTACCGATAAAACTTGCTTAAACAGATCAGACCCGCGAGAATCGTATGGCACTAGCACCCCCCGCCCTCCCACCACCTCCAACGGCACCAAAACTAGTCCCAGGTATTATTTTTGACCGAATACATGTCTTAATACTTCCAAATGGTCCTAAGGTAATTAATAAGAAAGGCAAGTTGTTTTGTCTTCATACCGATATTGATTGCTTAATCAGATAGGAGCCGGTGGAAACAGTACGCCCCCCCACCCCTTGCTAAAAATGTCCTATACAGTTTCTAAAGAACTCTATAGAAACTCTATAGAGCATGCAGTGTTCTATAGCGTTTCTGTAAATGTCTTTATAGTGTCTCTATAGGACACAAATATTATATAGACTTTCTATAGAGCATGCAGTGTTCTATAGATGTCTTTATATTGTTTCTATAGGACAAATATTCTGTAGAATTGCTATAAAACACTGTTCTATATCATTTTTAAGATACGTAAATGGCGTCTCTATAGAACATATTCAATATAATCTGGTCGATATCGATTCAGACACACTGGTTAATGAAATCCTAAGTAGAGAGACTTCGTATTTTGGGCAGATGAACAAATTTAAAATGGAAGATATGTCCCCAGTGGGCACATGCACCGCCGTCGTAAACTCGTCGCTAAAATATGACATCGAGAACCCGTCAGATGTTCGTCCATAATCCGTTATCATTAGATCGACGCACCTTGGGTTGGTGCCTAATCATACATTTTTAGTGATTGGATTCAAATAGATGGCGCAGCTATGACAGTTCACTTATTTTTAAAGACCTCTAGTCTTTGTCTGATAGGTGTCTATCACCCTATCACGGTATCGCGCGACTTCCTGATAACGTATAATGCGAACATACAATAATTAAATATATATTCCTTCAGTTCCATACACTACATATATTGTAACACCAAGTTTCAATTACCACCTTTGTGGCAACGTAGCTTTTTTATATGGGTGTTACAGCAGGTCTAAACGTATAACACTAGTAGGCCTATTCCCACGCATGTCCTGACACAATTAAGTGATTCAGCACCCCATGCACCCTCGCATCCCTCCATCCCGGTATAATTCCTTCTAAAACGGACAGCAACGTTGCAACACCAGTGAGATTTGTAGTGTGCCACAGGCGCTAAGATCAGTTAACACGAAAACTACCTGTGCAGCGTGCCAAAGCGCGCAAAGTACGCGAACCAGAGCATCACCGTGATTGTGCTGCCACCTTGCGGAGATATTGGTTGCAGATCATACTGCGCATGCGAGAAGTTTAAAAATATTGCGGAAAGGCAAACCGAATCCAAAGTTACATGTACATATGAGCTCTAAATTCACGAATATTTGCTTATATATATAACTGAAAAGTATTTATTTATAAATATCTCATTGTGTAGCACCTGAAGAAACCCAGGTTTGAACGTGACATCATAAATTAAGGCCAGAAGAAGATTTTATAAATTTTGTTTTGTTATCAAGACTTGCCACTTTTTTACTTGGCACTTGCTCATTCGCTCATAGATCTACGCCCCGTAGGCATACAGGCTACATCTACTAGCCTACTGGCTCCCGGCTGGCTGTAGCCTACGCTATAGGCTACAGTAAGGATAGTACTGGCGTTTAATGATGCAGACCATGGGACTACTACTGTGAACCAAGCAGCTGTATGCAGTCGAGAAGTGGAAGTGACACAACTCATTCCTCCTGACTCTTAATTTGCAGGTAGGTAAAGCAACTAATTTATTAAGTCAAGCTTGGGCCGGGGTAGTTGTGATCTCCAGCGTTGAAATTATTCTTGTGCTGGAGATCGCAGCTAAGGCTCGGGCTAAAGTCATAGTTATACCGTAATTTAGGGCGTATAAGTCATAGCTTTATTTCTTCGCTGCCAAGGAGTACGACTTATACACCGGTATATGACAGTGTGTCTGCTGGAGCATTAGCGTAAAGAAATATTGTTTACATTATAAAAAAAAGAGATGAAATGGCAGCACAATCGTACGTGTTGATACCATAGTCTTATGTCACTTAAAATACATTATAATTTTAGTGAAAACCTATACATGACGTCTAGATACAAGTTATGACTATAATATGACTATTGTTGAGTGATTACAGCAAATATGGGCAGCAAATTCACTCTACAGCATTTATGAATCTGATCTGATTTTGTCATAATTTGTTAATGAGTTAATTCTGCCGACATATGCAGTCAAACAGTTGTCATTTAACTTACTGACTAGTGTGTTTGTGCTTCACTCCACCAATTGTTTAGATATATATCTGTATGTAGTAATCATGCAGACCAGTCATTGCATGCAGAGGAACAAATAAAAATGACAGCCACTTAGATCTGCTGACAGAACCCAACAGGTAATTAAACAATGCCCCCCTTATATTTACTTTAGGGGTTCTATCAGCAGATATAAGGTCTCTGGTAAAGATATGTTGATCACTTAAAATCTTCTAAGGGACAAAAATAGATATCAACTTTCAGTCTACCAAACAACATTCAGTTATGGTTTACTTGTCAGAGAATTGCTATACCGGGTGATGATATCACGTGGACAAGTGTAGCTTCCTGTGTACTACATCATCAAAATGTGCACCTTTCAGTCGTTTTCTTACCTATAGCATATGCTGTAATTAACTTGCCGCTGGCAAGGAAGAAACAAGAAGCTACAATAGGGAGACCATCAGAAGCTGCTGCGCATATTAGGGAATGATCCAGCAGAAGAAAATGTAGGTTGTATTTTATATAATCATAATGTTGTGACTAATTAATATGTGTGTAAGCTGTAAATTGCTGAAGATTGTGAAAGTAATATAATTAAGTAAATTGCAGAATCAATGCCACCAGAATTTGCAGTTTGGGACTATATATTTTATTCATTCGAACACATTCCTGGTACTATAACTCTGTATGTAAGATAAAGAATGTCTGAGCAATTCCCATGGATTTGTAATTACTGTTTTTATCTGGTTAATTACTAAAATTCATTGCAGTAAGCTGCATCGGTTAGATACTATTTGTGGGTATACATAAAGGTATAGATGTCAGGAAAATATTGGATTTTCTTTCTGGGATGAATATGTACCGGTACTTTGAATTGTAGTGAACTGAACATGCTGAATATTTTATGTTGGGTAGGTCAATATTCTTAGAATGTTGTACAGTTTATACTATTGCATTATGTTATTGTTCACATTCTGTACCTTGTTTTTATAATATATATTTGGAAATGTGGATAATCAATATTGGATTCCTCATTCTTGTCTTTTTTGCGATTCTTGTCTGCATAGTGGTATACCAACGAAACTGGTCTACTAGGCGGATTACACTTTACGCACATGAAGGACATATTAATGCAGTACCCGGTAATCCATATTTTTCGAGATACTCCGGCATGACCGGTGACCAGTGACTGTGTCACACTCATAGGTGACAGATTAGCCTTGGGTTAGGAAGATATACCTACACATTGACTGACGCCGTTACGAGAACCTACCTCACCTACAACAGTGGCTTCACACACAGGATTACCAGATTCTGTGGTTCCAAATGATATAGTAAAAGTTATACCAATGAGATCCTCGGCTTAGTGGCAAGCTTTTCACCCTACCATTGATGTCAGTAGCCTATACCATTCAGTCCATTGACAACCTCAGTGCCAGTGGTATAGCCATAGGCGTAGACCTAGCTTTCGGCATGCCATTGGGGACCTGAGTGGTGTACCTTTCAGCATATCATCGGGATCGGAGTGGTATACCTGTCAGCATAGCATTGACGACCTCCGAGTCAGTGGTATGTCTTTAGATTAATATAGACTTGTTCTAAAGCCTGTTCATAGACTTCTATAGATGTGTCCTTTAGCTTGTCTATTGACTTGTCTCATAGCATGTCTATAGATTTATATGGCTGTGTCCCACAGCATACCTAGATTTCTATAGCGGTGTCCTATAGCATGCATGTCTATAGATTTCTATAGCATGTCTATAGAGGATGTCCTATAGCATGTCTATAGATGGTGTCATATAGCATGTCTATAGAGTTCTATGGATGCGTCATATAGCATGTCTATAGAGTTATATGGATGGGTCCTATAGCATGTCTATAGAGTTCCATAGATGCACCCTATAGCATGTCTATAGAGTTCTATAGCATGTCTATAGAGTTTATAGATACGCCCTATAGCATGTCTATAGAGTTCTATAGATGCGTCCTATAGCATGTCTATAGAGTTCTATAGATGAGTCCTATAGCATGTATATAGAATTCTATAGATGCGTCCTATAGGCAGCCTATAGAGTTTTGTCCTAAAGTTCAATAGGATAATATTCTATAGAAACTCTATAGAATATTTTTTATAGAAACTCTATAGAATATTTTTTATAGAAACTCTATAGAACATTTTTAGCAGGGCCCTCCCCCCGCCCTCCTCTGACGGTGTAAACATTTGTCCCAGCTATTAATGTTTACATATTATATGTCTGAATACTTCCAAATAGTCTTGGGATATTTAATTGGACGGCAAATGTTCTGTCTGTATCGAAAAAGCTTGCGTAAACCGATCGCATCCGCGAGAATCGCACGGCGTACAGCCAAACTGGGCGGTTCTTTTCTCTCGCAAACTCCATCCGCATGGCGTCGCCACTGTCGCTCGCATAACGGAAGTTGCCATTGGGCTGTACTGAGTGTGGTGTCTTATCATAGTAAGGTCTTTGGTTTGACAGCTGTCAGTTCGAAGGTGTCATGAGCGATATTGGGGGGGAAATCCGTTTCGGGTAGAATTCAGACAGAAAAGTAGACTGACTCACCTTTATCTGGTAGAGATATCACCGCTATATGTTATACTTTATTACATTACATGCACAAGGTCATTTAATTGGTGAATTGTAGCAACATTCACGTATTTTAGTGACGTTCATGCGAAACTCTGTGAAAACTCACGAGTTTCTGTGGAATTCTGTATGAGTCACGTGATCAGCTTTGGCCTAGATCTAATATGTATAGGTGTCACCTAAATGGCGAGCGAAGTTAGATCATCAGATGTGAGAAAATATTTTTAGTATTACATAATTACATATATCACGAAGGAATGCATTTATGCCTATGCTATGGTATATGTTATACTGAGTTTAAAGTTACTATAAATCAACATGTGCCCATTGGATAAGCGGGGTTAAACAAATTTGGCAGTAGAGTGTATTTATTAAAAGCAGCTATCTTTAGTTAGGCTGAAAAATGTGGTGCCGCGCTGTGTTTATTCAGTAATTTTAAGATTTAGACAAAATTAATTAAACTGTTAGATCAACAACTTATAAAAAAATATAGATCCATACATACTTTAACTCGTAACTTAACATTGGTTTGAAAACAGTTGAAAAAAATAACCATCCTCCGACTAATTGATAAATCTATGTATGAAAATGGAGCAATATATGCTTTAACACAGCTCATTACTATGAGAAAGTAACATTTGACTGATTTGAGGTGCTCTTAAATCATAAAAGACCACCCATTGAAAATCACTCAAACTTTAAATTTCTTAAATATAGAGGTGATTGAATACAGTTAATTGATCTAGGCCTATTGCAAAAATGTGGTACATTGTTCATTTCACATTGAAATATCAGATGTAGATCTATCATATAAACTAGATTTATGCATGTATTTAAGTGATGAGTTTGAGCTTCTTTTCCTGGAACATATATTGCCCTTTATTTGAGGTAATCAAAGCATGTCTACCTTTGAAAGGTTGACAGCTATTTCACAACAGATGCAGCTTAATCCTGGTTAAATCTAATACTGAAATAAGTTTATTTTTCTTCACTGTTCTTCAGAAACTGTTGTTTTTTGCTTCAATGCCCTTTTTTTGACATATTTTGGCTTCAATAGCTTTTCTTCACAAAGTTATATTTCATTAATTCTTGTGAACTGCCTACTTTTTGCTTTTTACTTTTCAGCTAAGCTTGTTTGTTTCATTAGTCTATTTTTTGTTTGTTTCTGTAACTACAAAAAGTAACTAGTCAATAAAAAAATACACGAAAGCATGCATGCACACTGACTTGGAAAAAAGCATTGCTAAAGAAGTCAATATTTTATCAACATGCATGTGTTTAGGCAAATAAACTCCGCAAATGTAATTGTTTGTTTTTATCGACTTTTCCCTAATTAATGGGGTTTTTCTTCCTTCAATAACCTGTTTGCGTATTTTTTTGGCTTCAACTGTTCAATAGTTGGTTTCTTCACACTTGTTTTTCATTCATTTTTGTAAAAAACAATGTTTAACTTTAGATAGACGAACTCGGAGTCTTAATATTTTTCTTAAACAAAGTTTTGGTTTCGAAACTGTGCAAAGTGACTGCAATCATGGAAATAAATTCTAGTCCAACAAAGCAGAAAACTCTGCAAATGCAATTATTTTTGCCTAGACTTTTCCTCAATTGATTGCACTTGTCTTGTTTTATTGCGTTTTTTTTGTTGACTAGGTTTACCCAATGAATGGCCCTTTCTGTTTTGGATTGATGAATTGGCTTGTTTTCTTCTCATTTAGTGTTTTTATAACAAAAAAAGACTTAGTGTCTCTCTAAATATTGGGTAGGTTTTTGTGAATTACCTTTTCTTTAACTTCTGTTATATTTTTTTCTTTAGTTTGTCAGGTATAAAAAAAAACAATGAAAGGCTAACCAGCCAAAGAAAAACAATGCTAGGCTACGCTAGCTGGGTTTTAAAATGAAGTTAGGCGACCAAGGAAAAAATAACCAACTGGTATTCTTGATTAAGAAATCAGAAGAAGTTTCGACACCACCATTTTTGTTTAAAAACTTACATCTTAGGTTGGGACTATTTTTGTTCTTGCCATACACATAATTTGAAAAGGGGGGTGGTGTGCAAACTTGTCACTGCATGTGGGGGGTCCATGCCACCTCACATAGCATTCTTCCCCAGAAAGGGGGGGGGGGGTCCATGCCTCAGATGGAAAGAATTTACATTAAAAAATGGCATTCATCCTCAAAAAGGTGGGGGGGGGGCGTCTGGACCCCCTAAAACCCCCCCTCCCTGGATCTGCCCTAGCTCTATCAATGTTTTCTTCGACAAATTTGTTAATTTGTTTGTAACATGTAAATTGAAGAACTTGTCATGTGCGTATGTCTATAAGACATATACCTTTTTTTCAAATAACATACTTTACATAGTCATAGACACAAGCTTTTCAAACTTGAAGCTTAAAACATTGTTTCGTGGTATCTCGTTTGAACAAATATGTGACGCGCGGTAAGTCTATAAATAAAGGACGACACATAGAACCGCCATCTTGTCTTGTTGTTGACTCGAAGTCGGCCACATGGTGTCAGAAGTGGGATACGAACCAAGTAAGAGGTAGAGACAGGCCCTGAAAGGACGGGATGGCAAAATTCGACCCCCCAGAAGCGTTTAACTTCGATAGACCGACGGAATGGCTGGAATGGAAGCAGCGATTCAAGCGCTATCGGATTGCCACTGAACTCCGGGACAGGGCCGGGGAAGTTCAAGTGAGTTCACTGATTTACGCTATGGGCAGGGAGGCCGAACAAGCGTTCAAACCTTTTGTGTTTCAAGAAGCTGCTCAGCAGGATAATTTTGACATTGTGCTCCAGAAATTTGACGACCATTTTGTTCCAAAACGGAACGTGATTAATGAGCGAGCCTGTTTCCACCAAAGAATATAAAAGACGGGTGAAACTGTGGAAGCCTTCGTACGCAGTCTGTACGATTTGGCGACCTCTCTCTCGCTTCCGCTATAGAGATGGCCCGACAGATAGAGCTTGTCAAGAGCCAGAATACGGACCAAGGTGCAGCTACCGCAGGGAAAGACTTAAGTGAGGTCACCCAGCCCCGGACTGCGCGACAGTTTCAGGGTGGCCGCAGGCAGAAGGCGGGACACCGAAACCAGCCAGTAGCTGCGTGCACTCGTTGTGGGCGCCGGCATGCACCTAATGAACTGTGTCCTGTAAGAGAGGCTCAGTGTAGGCTGTGCTTGAAACGTGGGCATTTTGCTGCACGGTGCAGAACTAATAGGACACAAAAGCTGCAAAATAAGCCCACAGTACGGGAAGTAACTGCAGAAGAAAGGTTCTTCATCCTTGAAGTGATGTGCTACAAATGTACATAACCAGCATGGCGCGAAACACTGGACGTGTGCTGGTGGCCAGTTAGCTTTAAGGTTGACTCAGGTGCTGACGTCACCGTCATCTCAGAGGCCACTTACAAGGAATTTCGCTATAAACCGAAGCTTAAGGCGGTTAAAACAGAACTCAACAGTCCTGGAGGCCCTCTAACGACAAAAGGACAATTCATCGCGAGGACACAGATTGGGAACACAACTTATCATTTCCGCGTGTTGGTAATGAAGGAATCAACAGTGGACAGCCTGTTGGGCCGGGGCCCTGCTGTGACTATGGGATTCCTGCGCAGAGTTGAGAGCGTCACTGTGCGACCGGAAGTGTTTGGGAACATCGGGTGTATGAAAGGAGACCCTGTCAGGATAGTCCTGAAGGAAGGCTCCGAGCCGCATTGAGTGACGACAAGCCGAAGAGTTCCAATTCCATTACTGCCCAAGGTGGAAGCAGAACTCAAGCGAATGGAGGAACACGGCATAATACAGAAGGTGACAGAACCGACTGATTGGTGCTCCCCGATGGTGCCAGTGCTAAAGAAGAATGGGAAGATCCGAATATGCGTGGATCTGAAGAAACTGAACAGATCAGTGGCTCGAGAGATGTATACGGTACCCATAATGGATGACGCACTACACAAGCTATCAGTATCATCAGTGTTCTCTACTTTGTATGCTTCCAGTGGATTCTGGCAGATCCCACTAGACGATGCTAGCGCAGCGCTTACAACCTTTATTACACCGTTTGGGTGCTATAGCTTTAAGCGTCTACCATTCGGTATTTCAAGCGCATCAGAGATTTTCCAGCGCAAAATGGAAGAGTTGGTACGCAACCTTCCAGGGGTGGTAGTTATCATGGACTACATACTGGTCCATGGTAAGGGTGATCCGGAACATGATTAAAATCTGGAGGATTGCTTGAAAGTCATTCACGACTCCGGACTCACCTGAATAAGGACAATTGCAAGTTCCGACAAACACAACTGGACTACGTAGGCCATCGTCCAGGCAAAGACGGTTGTAGTCCTAACCCCGAATGGGTCAAGGCCATTCAGGAGATGGATCCTCCCAGCAGTGTGACGGAATTGCGACGTTTCCTCGGTATGGCCAATTACCTTGGCAGATTCCTACCAAACGTATCGAGTGTGACCAGCCCAATGACTGCACTCCTCAAGTCGGACTCAAGTCTCGTTGTGGGGACCAAAGCAGCAGCAGGTCTTCAATGCTGTTAAGGAGCTGGTGACAACAACACCTGTCCTAGCATTCTAATATGAATAGGCATTGCCTAAGTTGCGAGCTCACCCAAATTAAAAAATAATAAAGGCCTAGCTCTTAAAGCTGCTGTATCAACTGCAGCAGCCAGCTGTCCTAATCTTATAGGTTTCTAGACAACTAGACCCAAAACCAACACGGGTATAGTTGGTTTGAGGTTGAGTTAGCTTGGGGCTGAGTAGGTGATGGGTCGGGCGTGTCGTGGGTCCAGTTGACTAGATGCTGTGTTATATCTGCTGTATTAGCTGAAGTAGTTTATATTCTTAAAGCTGCCTGTACTGAAATATCTTATTTAAGTTTTAGAAATGATGTTTTTATCTATTTCTTTTAATTAAAAATAAGATGGATGGCTTAGTTGTTTAACGGTAATATTTGGGCTTAAAGTCATATATGCAGAGAAATACAAAAATAAGTAGTTGCTTGAGTCTATAATTAATCATATTAGATCTATTATATGATAATTAATATCTTATTCATTTTTAATTTTCTGACCCTTTTTTCCTTTTGCTAAAATTATATATAGGTTGATGAGATATTTTTAAATCAACTTTAAAGCTGGTCATAGATTTATAGCAATCTATACCTATCTATGTACCAGGTATATGTTCATAACAAAGCTACACCCTTTCACAGAAAGTGCCCCAATATGGCCAAAAAAAAATTGATGACAACATGTCCATAAATATTTCTATTTATATTAGCAGGACTTTAGTAGATCTATATCATTTCTATTAAAACTATTTTCGGAGGTAACTCCTTCATGAAAAACATATTTTCATTGCCTGTTGTGACCTATCCATGAGAACAGATACTGAACAATTGCTAAATACACCGTGAGTAAGCTTCTTGAACACTCACACCATGTCAGAAGTATGTTTTATCATCATCCTTCTTCTTCTACCATTCTAGCAATCTATAACATGTTTTATAGCATGCTTTATGCGGTTGTGACCTGTCCATGAGAACATATACTGAACCGTTGCTAAATACACCACGAGTAAGTTTCTTGAACACTCACAACATGTCAGAAGTACAATGTATGTTTTATCATCATCCGTCTTCTTCGATCATCCTAGATCTATACAATTTGCTACCAATGTAATACTGGTATCTCTGACAAAAAATGTTTTTAGAAACTAAAGATTAAAAAAGATAAGTAAACTGGGCATATGTTACCAAATTTCCAGTGTATAAGTCACACCCACCGATTTTGAGAAATTATTAGACTTGAGCCATAGATAAGTCGCACCAGTCTATAAGTAAAATGAAGTAAACTGACCATATGTTAGTTGCCTATTTACCGGTAGACACTTTTACATGCTAAACCCTGTTTATTATGTATACTTGGTATCCCTATTTGAAAGTAATACTGCTTGAGTAGGAGGAGTCCAGACAGTTTTCTGATCCTCAAAATGGTACACATTTGTGTTGCTTATCAATATGAGCTACTAAAACCGTTGTTTCATAATTGTTGCCTTTTTTATTAAACTTGTAATTCAATAATTGTTGCCTTTTTTATTAAACTTTTTATTGAATAATTGTTGCCTTTTTGATTAATATTTTAATTATTTGTCAGCAAGGGGATGTTGACAATACAAAGTACAACCATTTTTGTGTGAATATGCTCAAAGCTTGACATTTCATTTCATTCAGTATTTGTTAAACTGTCGATATCCTAGCTATTTTTGTCATAAAATAGCCAGTGATATGTTTAATTTTCATGCCCAAATAGACTGGATATGAAAACACTTGTAGGTCCTGTATTGTTTTGCACTGGTAATCTAGATCTATATTTGTCTGGCAGGGAAAACCAGTTAATGACATTTTACATCACAAATTATTATATTGGGACAATATTAAAATTAAAATGTTTGTTTAAGATGAATAAAATATATACATTCTGCATTTGATTAAAAATCGTAATAATGGCATTAATTTAAATAAGTTATAAAGATTAAAATCATCTGAAACTTAACAAATATAGCACTGAACACCCACTATTTTTTTAAATCATAGATGAGTGATATGGTTGTGAATAAATCTGAATTATCCTGAGGTATCAAAAGTAGGCAAAATGAGTGAAAAACAGGAAATAGTAAGTCTTATGTGAACAATATATAATAAAATATTCTTAAAATGTTTAAATTTTTGGTTTAAACTCCTGTTTAATTTGTCTCAATGAAACTCTTCAAATTAAATATTTCAGGGGTGGAGGCTTTCTATACTTGAAGCTTAAAACATTGACAGTGAGTTGTTCCTTGGCAGATCTCTCATCTGGGGCTTGTGTAACAGGGATTTGTGCTGCGATGACTGTCAAAAGGTACCAGTGAAAAACAATGTGTTATTTAATGTTAACCTACCTATTTCGCCTTTGGAGCTGAAGCCGTATCCATCATTCGTTAGGCCAATTTAAACACTCGTGGTGTCAGTGAAACTTGACTGTTGACTGACAATTCAATTGTTCAATCCGAAAAAGCCTACCCATGTTACCCGGGCCAGACAATGTAAATATACAAAGCCTGGTAATTGAGCCACCAGTTACTTTGTCAAGGACAATTATTTACAATTGTTTACAAAATTTCTAAACATACTGTCAGTGTCACTGCAAGGTGGGCGATAATACCCCTCGATGCCAATCGAAAAGCGGACGGTACCTTTCGTTGAAGAAGGCTTTTGTGCTATTCGTATCTTAGGCAGTTTTCTAAAGATGATATGGTTTAAAATTGCATGTCGATCTCTTTCCCGCCAAAACTAAAGAGGTCAAAATACAAATAATAATCAGTCCTTGAATCATTCAAGATTTCTTTTGTCTATACTCCACCCATGCCAAACTGCCAAACAGTGTCCCTTAGCCTTGCCTGTGACATCAATTTACCACAAATTTTCATTTTAGTGGTAAACCTCATTAGTTTGTGTGCTTCGCGATGCTTTGGTATGAGTAGCAGTGCCGCGACAGAGTTCTGTGGTGTCCCTGGCTAGACACGTTTGCCACACCACATCCGAAACGGCGATGTTTATCAGGTTTCTGAGTTTATAAAATGAAATAATCGAGTTTTCTGCAAATTTTGATATAAATTTCGCCTAGGCTTAGTTTTGGCGGCAAAGAACTCAACATGCCACTTTAATCACGTAGTCGTTGAAACATTCGCCCAATCGGTTGTTTCTCAGTCATCTAAATCGGATTCGAAGTGTCATAATTGTGCGGACGAAGCGTTACGTCCCACCCGGCAGTTCGAATTGACGCGCCGCCTACCTGCGAGAGTGTTTAATTCAGGTTTAATTTAAGCCAATCATAGAGTCCGACACAGGCCTGAGGGGCCGGTATTATCGCTCATCTGTGAGGGACCGGTATTATCGCTCATGTTTTTCAATCGCATGGACTTTTTTTTTTTGTTTTTTTTTTGTATACATGTATGTTGCTATAGAAGCTCGCTTCGCTCGCTATTATGGTAAATCATTGTATCACCAGACTTATGCCATAGTATCAGCAAAGTATTCCATGTATACTATGATGTACATGATATAACTACACATTATATCCCGGACAGTGACTTCTCAGTCGAGACCTAACTGATCGAGGCTCAACTAAAAACTAACTATGCAGTGAATTTTTTACACTGCTGAACCAGACGCCCAAGTAAAAGACTAATTCAAAACTGACCATGGAGTTGGTTGAACTGGTTGAATACTTAAACTTTAATTATGTTCGGTGGTGCTACTCAGCAGTTAACCGTTAAGCGCGCTACGAATTAATAAAATTATCATGATACTGTCATTCTATTATTTCAATCAATACGGGAAAACGACTATGAAAATAAGTAGGAACACTGGTTTACCGGCCATGCAATATCCTCCGGGGGGGGGGGTGCTTATTGCCGGGTTCTGAAAATGTGCGTTTATAGGCCCGGTTTACTGGTTTACCCCGCAAACCCAACAATGTACTAAGCCCTCCCCCCCCCCCTCCCAAACCCGCCCTAAAACACCAGTGAGATTTGCAGCGTGCCACAGCCCGCGAAGTGATTACTGCGCGTCCTATCGGTAGCTGCCGCCTAGCGGAGATGCCTAGCGGAAAGGCGAGCGGAGTCGTACGACATGTGTATGCGTTTACCTTATATTCACGAATATTTGCTGATTTATATGAATGAAAAGTATGTATTTATAAATACTATACTGTATAGAACCTGAAGACACCCAGATTCGAGCGTGACACCATAACATAAGGCGAACAGAAGCCTTTATAAATTAAAACTTCTTGATAGTCTTGTTACGCCACCCACCGCCGTAGGGAATAGCGGGTCGACCTGCCCCCCCCCCCCCCTGTTCGTCTGTTCTTATGTGTATGAAACTTTGTACAAAGATTGTGACTCATGTATGTCATGTGCGTTCGTCTCGTTAACTTATTCAGATACCTTTCTGTTGGTTCCTTTGTATATGTGTCTACGAGTGCCTCAACCTTATAGCCCTGCCGCATGCCTCCCCCAAATTATTCGGCGGTGTCGGTGTTAGGAGTTCAAAGGCCACATGCCTTTCTGTTACTCAGGGAAACTTTCAATGGCTCAAGGGAAAAATCAGGGAATAGTTTTTGTGTTTCTTGTGGGAACTCCGTACTACGGCATAGTCTTGTTTTCATGCTATACTGTTTATAACATTCTCTTTGGTATTTATTTTGCATGATGCATAATGTAATACAAATGGGGTACACAGTTTTGTAAGATAGCCTTCCAACATATTAGCACCCATTTCTTACAATGTTAAACAGCATTGGTAAATGATAATTTACTAAGACGATAAGTATATCCTTTGTTACAGATCAAGTCAGGAGAGAATTTTCTGACTTGAATGTAAACAAATTGTGAAAGAAATATGCTTGTTAATGCGAGAGAAGATCAGCAACATTGTAAAGGCTGGATAATAAGAACAACTGAAGGATCTACTTGTTTTACAAACTGAAATAAATATATTTGTATAAAGGATTGTTTATATATGGTATATGCATTAAATAGTAGTTGTTTTAAAGTTGAGTAGTAGCTGTGTAGTAGTTGCAAAGTACTGCATAATAGTGCATCTCATTTTGAGGTGGAATTGGTATCCGTTAGAAAAAAAGAGAGAATACTTTATCAATCCAACTATAACAGTAGATTCCTCTATATGAGTTAGATTATACATTGTTTGGGTAATAATCGAATACAGCCGGTTTTCATGTCATGTATATACTTCTAGTATGTATATATACTGTGTGATTTTATTGTGCATATAATGACTGGACAAACGTCCATGACGACATTTTTTTCAATTCGTTCAAATGTATCAGCTGTAAAATGAACAAAATTTAATTTAATATCAATATATTAATCATAAAAAACGAGCATTGTTTTAATTTGACAAGGTTCTGTCGCTTTTTAGAAGTGAAATTTATATTTGAAGGTATGTCACTATGATACTGCTACATGGTGTATATTACTATTATTTGATGATTTAATTTTATCTCAATATGCATATAAGCAATGAACATTTCTTCCCATAACGGTAGCTTGTTTTTCTAATATATATATACGGCTAGAATGTGTATATTATATAATCTGTTGGAATTTGTATAATTTACGCGACAGGTCACCTTGAGTTAATTATCTGCATATAATGCGAATATGTCTATAGTAGTACCTATATATGAAAGTGGATTATGAATCTTTGTATTCTTTTTTTCTTGTATGTTTTCAGTCTCTGGAATTATATATATATATATATTGCTATATGTAATAGTGATTAGTACCATAGTACCATGGTATCCATGTAGTAAAGTACCATGGTAAATTAGCATACCCTGGTACTTGGTATACCATGGTATACTATGTTAAATTACCATGCTATACCATGATAAATTACCATGGGAATTTACCATGGTATCATGTTTTTTTTTTCATAAGGGATACTAGTTATCAAGAGCATCAACTCGTAATACCAACGGAACTCGGTTAATTGGGAAAGGGCCTTTGCGTTCAGCCAAGAATTGTGCCGATAACTTGCCAAATGCTAATCGCGATTCTCCAAAAATTCCTAGAAGCCAATCGCGGAGATCGAAAAAATCGCCCCCCCCCCCCTCCCTCCCCGCCGTTCCCCCCTCCCCCGACCCCCCGGTTCGAGCAACTCGCTGACATAGATATTTTGCATGATTTTGAAAGGTTGGCTCACCACGTCTCCAAATCGGGTTGTTAAGGTTGTATGATGTACCAAGCGCGCGTGTTTATCCCAGCAGGGCTTGCCTCTTTAAGATAACATACTTGATCAACACTTAAATCAATAATGGACTAACGCCAATAATTAATATAGTATCATATTATCTTTTAGTTATTAATACAAGTTGCTATCATAATTATCTTTATAATCATCATTATTAATTATGTACTTAGTTATCAGAGCGGCTTTTCGAGGAGAATAGTACGCGAATTTTCACGAAACGCTCGCCAAGCCTGCAATGTGTTTATTCCCGTAATATACGGAATATGACCCACATTATTTCCTAAATATATCACCCTGGCAGACCAACCCTCATTTCTCTAGTTGCAGTTTTAGTAACATTTAGCAATCTCGACAAAATATTTCGTATCTATATTTCTAAGGAATGTCTTGAAGAAGTGATTGCACAACTGCAAAAATGTGACACCACATGTATAGGAAATTATGTACTAGTGTCTCAATAATGTATGACAGTACATTAGTACATTGAACAGGTAAAACGCATGCCATATTTCGGTTATATCAATCTTAGAAACCGCAGAAGAATCGCAAATAAGAAAACAATTAACACTTATTTACATTATTTGTGATATTATATTATAGCAAGTGTATTTTCAGCTGTCTTTGTACCACTATAGGACAATGCAAAACGTAAATCATACCACTTTTCCAAACATAAATATGTATCTCCATGATCAGTTCATAATACATTTGATGATATCAAGTTAATAGAACGGTTATTTCAAGATTATTTCGATCCACTTTACGACAGCAGAATTGTCAACCAATCAGCCTTGATAATTTTACACACTCATGTTTTTGTTTGATTTCGTTTGCACTATGACAGTTACACATATATGTGGGATTTTCTGCTATGCGTGACGTTATGAATGGTGCTCTCTTGGTATGTTCTCAATCTAAAAGTTGAGCGAAACTTCAGAACATGCATTTACAATGCGTGAAAAACAGACACTCTGGTTGCACAATTGTTTTGGATCTGAGTAGCTCCAAAACTTTTTTAAAAGGACGATGATATTGTTTGAATTGCACAAGATGTGGATGGCCCATCCGCCTGTTTGTCCTGGGCCCACCATATGAAGGCCTTAAATGTGGACTGGATTCGGTAGAAACGTGGTGTAAACATGGTATACACATGGTGTACACGTGGTGGAAACATGGCGTACACGTGGTGCAAACAAAATGACATCACATGGCCACAACCAGTTTTGACTAGCGTGGGCGACATTTAATCTTGAACAAATTAATGATAATGTTGTATGCGAACTCTATAACATTGACACTTCTCACCTGTTTGACATTTCTTCGTAATGACAGCTTTACACTTCAGACATTTCCTCATTCGCAGGCTGCATTCATGGCAAGTGTATTTGTGACCGCAAGGTTCGAACGTTACGTCGGCCGCGCTATCGGTGCAGACAACGCAGAACATTTCATGCGATGGATCCATGGAACTGCCGGTCGTGGTGTTGGGGCAACTGGTAGACTTTAGCACATTTGATGCTGTTGGGGTATCTAGAGGAGTTTCGCGGCCGCTTGTCTGGAACACCCGGTCAGAAGTGTTATGGCTTGTGGAGGCCGGGTTTTCTTCCTCGTCCGCCATCTTGTCGCCTGCAGTTAGAACAAGGATAAACGCATTGTTGGTTGATTTCCGTTTGAGAAGATGTGAGCCAGAATGAAGGCGGAGTGCATGAGATCAGGTGACTGTGGAATGACAGGGTTACGCTGACATGACTATGATGACAATGGACGACAGGCTTCCATTTTATAAATTCTATGGCGTAATGTCGAACGAAGTGGTCCAAATCCTAACATACTGCATCCGTCATTAAGGCGTTATTAAGTGTCCGGTCTTTGCAACAAGAACACTTAGTAACCCACGCAAACAACCATATCCCCACCTTTCTATGGCGGGCCGACAGGGCCATAAAGGCAAAGGCAAATTCGTTTCTAGGAAACTAATTGACCAATCACACGCCGTATATTCGTTTCTAGGAAAGGAATGGACCAACCGCAGGTCGTATATTCTGTCATAGGAAAGCATTTTTTTTTAGGAAAGGAATGGACCAATCACAAACAGTATATTCGTTCCTTGGATCGCATTGCACCTCAATTTCCTTCCTAGTCAAAGAATGGGCCGATCACAGGCCGTGTATTCTGTTCTAGGAAAGCAATTGATGTAGTACATGAACATGGATCTACAAAACAAAAAGACCATGCAGTGCTAGGGCAGAATATACGTCCTGTGATTGATTCATTCCTTTCCTACGAAAGTAATTGCTTTCCTAGGAACACATATGCGGCTTGTGATATGTGATATTTTCATAGGAACGATTGTGTCGCTTCATAGGAAAGCCTTTGATTTCCGAGGAAAGCTTTCGATATTGTATGTCCCTGTCGGCTTACCATATCAGTCTGGCTCCAGCCTCGGTTCTGATGTGTCACTTTAGTATGTCTGAAACATTTGTATCCTAAATGTTAAATTTACTATTCGGTTTCACCCCAAGGTTCACCAACAGCGCAGGTTTTAAAACGCAACGATCTCATTTAATTGCGCCACAGCAAAAGCCAAACTGCCAGTTTATTCAGATTAGGTCTACATTTCTAGTTTCTGCATCACTACCATGCACCTTAGTTTCATAGCACCACACACTTGCACCGTGGTCACCGTCCCCGCTCGCGACATTCCACCGTCGTCTTGTTGGTTTTACCCTCATTAGCAGATTAGTCAGCCGCGCTTTGTTTATGCTCATCTGGATATGATAAGACATGCCCTGGTGTTAGGCCGTGATTGTTACCACTTGACAGGTGTAACTCGGCCGCGACTTTTTATTTTCTGCCGGGTAATGGCCGCCCGTATCCATGCACCGCGTTAGATGACCCATAAGGCATAACGCCATAAACATTCAGTACTAGGGCTGAGTGACTCTACTTGAAGCTATAATTCTTCCCATTCAGTTTAAAGTCAACAAGAAAGCTAAGTAATGTAACATAAGTAACTATTTCAACAGAAAGTAACCGTTGGATCGGCGCGGCTGCACAATCTTGGGAAGAAGGGTTTTGTTAGTTCAGAACCGGCAGCATGCGTCTAGACTCCTTTCTACTTTACCTGGAAATAAAGAAATATATTCTGCGAACACTCGCCATCCCCTGCATTATAAGTCCAGGCTTAGCCAGTGCCATGTAGTCATGCAGCCAGTGTGACGCTGAATTAGCGACTGCATGTTCATTTCTTGACATAGACTAAAGGGCAGTGATGCTGTTTCCATCTAATTCTACTTCCTACTATATTTTGCACTCTATTGATATGTTTATCATGCCATCGACAACGTGCGAGCTTACACTCTCTCACACCTGATTGCATGGTCAGAAGGCAGCTCTGGCGCGCTAAAGTCGCTAAACTTTACACATAGTCCAACTCATATTAGGTTACGGACTGCTATATGGCGCATATGGAAGTAGGATGGGTGCGCCAACAGCGCTATCAAGGAGTCGCGAAGAAGACGCTTTAGAAAAATGAGCAAATGCCAAACGGACGCTGCACCTATGTTTCCAAACCCCTTTCTCACGAGTATAGACCTATATGATGTAATTTTGTATAGCCATAGGGTAAGCAAACTCAAACCAACTCAAACCAAATCACAAATACTCTCTTGTTTTATGCACCATGTAGACAAGGTCTCAATGGGACACTGATGATGACGATAATCGACTTTGGGTCAAAGAGCGTGTCTTTCTAAACATGGTGGTCATAACCGCGGCCGTCCACGGTGATTATCAAGGGAATGAGGGCCATTGCGAGATTCCATTACATTGAGTGCATATGCTCGGTCCACTGGCTTGAACTTTACATTGAATATGATAGCGTGGTTTTGAGGTCAGGGCGGGGCCTCGGAATTAGGTCAGCGACTTGAGTGAATGGTATTACAAATGCCGGCGCTGACCTAGTGTGAACTTAAAAAAAGAGAAAGAAAAAAAAGAAAAATTTAATGGCCCAAATGGTGTGTATTGATGCCTAAGGTCGTCCCTTACATTGCCGCTGCCTGACATTTTTGTGAAATTTTAAACAAATTTTGTTTCTGGATTTCCTGGGGGTGTGCGTTGGGATGACATCACCGTGGCCACTGATCATTCATTAAAGGACTAAACAAAATCCCCCCCCCGCCGCTGAAGTGGTCAGGCGTGTGTCGAAGATGTCTTGGGTTGTCCTCCGCAAGTGGTGGTCCGCAGGGTCTTCGAATAGGGATTCGGGTGATCTAATCGGGATTCGTGGGACCAATAGGGATCTGATGGGTCGATAAGGGTTGCGTAGGACAAATCGAGATGCACAGGGTCGAAGTCGACGGTTCGAAACGGGATTCGTGGGACACATTGGTATCCGACGGGTCAAAGCTGGTTTCGTTGGGTCCAATCTGGATTAGCAATGTTCAATTAGGATCTCCAGGGTCGAATCGGGATCTGAAGGTCAAATAGGGGTGCCACGAGTCAATCTGCATCGTAGTTGTCAAATCTCTATCTGGCGACTTCCATCAGGTTCCGAGGGAGTCAATAAGAATCATATTAGTCCAGTCTGGATCCGACAGAAGAAATCTGGGTTTGACGGGTCTAGTGGGGTTGCCAGATGACTACTCGAGATCTTGGAGGGCAAATGTGGATGTCCAGGTCGAATGGGGATCTAAGAGGTCAATCTAGATCTAAGAGGCAAAATAGGCGTCTGTGAATCAAATCTGGATCTGGGAGGTCAAATCCGGCTCTCAGAGGTCAAATCTGGATCTGAGAGGTCAAATCTGGATCTGAGAGGTCAAATCTGGATCTGAGAGGTCGAATCTGAATCTGAGAGGTCAAATCTGGATCTGAGAGGTAAAATCTGGATCTGAGGGTTCACTCTGGATCTGAATGGTCAATCTAGATCTGAGGGGTCATATTGGGATCTGAGGGGTCAATTAGTGCCTTCAGTTGAAAGTTTTGGTAAAATAGAGGTTTCAGCGGGCAAAATAGAGTTTTAGTGAGTACATTTGGCTAAGTAGGCAATTACACATACAATATTGGCCCAAATGTAGCTTTTAAGGTACAATTTGGGGTAAATATAGCTTTTTGGGAGCCAAATATAGCCTTCAGAGGGCAATAGCGGCGTGGGATAGCAACCTATGCCAAATAGAGCTTTCTGTTGACAAAATAGAGCTTTCTGTTGACAAAACAGAGCTTTCTGTGGGAAAATAGAGCTTTCTGTTGGCACAATGGAGCTTGTTGTTTCCAAAATAGAGCTTTTTGTTCAGATTCAGACTTCAATTGTTACTTTATCAACAAAGCAAAAGACGCATTATCCGTTAACAAGCCGGGTGGGAGGGGGGCTGTTTGTTCATGGGTGGGGGGGGGGGCTGTTGTTGATGGAGGGGGTGGGGCGTGCGGCGTTTTGGCGTGCATATCCATGGGCAGATGTCGGGAGTGGAGAGGGCGGACTTAGCGCAGTGGTGGACCAAGGGGTGGGCGGCTGCGAGGCACGGGTTCTTTTCGCTGGAAATTATGCGCAAAACGCTCCCACCCCCCTTTTCTCGGAAGAAAAGTGGAGACCAACCGAGGATTCTCGCAGATAATTATACGAAAAAACGCCCCCTCCCTTTTTTTCGCTTAAGTGGAGACCAACCGGTTGGAAGTGAAAAAAGGCATTACGTCATTTGTCTCGGTCTGGATATAAAACTCGATCATGTATAAGAGTCTCTTCACTCTTCACCAAACTTAATCGAGCCGCAGTTACATATTTGCGAGTAGTACTCCATCGATTGCGTAAATGTACCTCGGTCTCGGCCCTGGGCCAGTTGCAGAACGGTCCCATAAGTAGTTACGGGCCTGAAAGCTAAACGTAAGCTATCCGGGAAATTTGTTTCATGGGTTGCAAGGGCGCGTAAGTTTCACATGGGAGTCTGTGTGTCTGTGTGTCTGTCTGTCTGTAACGCAACGCATTATCTTTCGAATGCCGTAAGATGTTGACTTACAAATCGGTAAAAAATGCAGAATGGCCATCGTCAGACAAAGTTTTTTGATGGGCCATGTAGGTCCAAGGTAACGCTGTAACAACTTTTGTCGCAAACATTGAAGTAATATTGTATAGCCTTTATCCCATGAAACTAAAACCTCTTTACCATGTGTAGTGACTAATAAAACTTGGCTGCGCGTAGCAGTTGGTATAAATACAAAATTGTGAAAAGTCGAAAGTGGACGTTTTCCCAACGTCAGGACAACATTACCGAAAATTAGACACCATGAAAACAATATTTAATTGATTGTATTTGGCAATCATGCTTCTGATTAATTCATCATATAAGCAGTTGTTTCTCACAGAAGGCACAATTTTAATACTAGACGGACAACGCTACCGGAAAACGTTCGGTACATTTTCACGTAGTCATAGCCTTATCTCAACCCAACAAAACGTTGGCATGACGTTAACTTGTTTGCTGGGCACTTACATTTGCTGATTTAGCACACGTGGGGCCGGTTTCAAGTAGCGGTCATATAAGTCATTTAAGGCAGTTATAGCGCAGTTTACGACAGGGCACGGACAAACAGTAAATTGTTCATAGTGGCGATCTTAACTTATGACCCCCTTATGAACTTATGAACTTATGACCCCCCCCCCTTTTGATGTTGTGGGCCTACGGTTATGTGTTGGGACAGGGACCATACGCCTTGTTCTGATGCACGATATACATTTCCTCAATGGTGTGCATTGCACGATATAGGGGTGAGGGCAGGGGCAGCCGTTGTTCGCTTAGGTTTAGGAGCCTGGTCGCCCGCCTCCCCGTATATTATGCTTTTAAGCATAATATATCGATCTTTATATATTATGCACATTTTAAGTAAACAAACTTAGCGTGATCACCTGCTGCCAGGCAGCGTTTGTTGACCTCCGGCAAATGGCGGAGCATTGAAAAAGAAGCGAGAGGTGACAAAAATCGCTCGGATTACAAGAAATTACACTACTGACCAAAGAAAGCACTGTCCGACGAAAGTCATAAAAACACGTCAGGAACGTAGAGCACATTGACGGATAGGCACTGAATATCTGTTCTGCTAGGACCTTCAACCTGAGCCACCGAGCCGCGATTTTAAATTTTAGGTTAGTGAACGGCATGGCTCTCACCCTGGCTCCGTTTACGGGCGTGGTCAGAGAGGCATGTGCCAGGGCTAGTTAAAACCTAGCCCCATGTGACGTTGTTGGGAAACAACGCCACATGTCTGGTCTATCAAATCCTGTACGGCATTTTACAAACACGCGTGGCGAGAAGCGGTGCTGATGGCGAGAACTTTTTGAAGTATGGCAATAGTTTCTAGAAGTATGTATCTTACAACTTATCTTGTCATTTTGGCTGAAGTATCTGTGATTAAGACGATATCCTCTGTTGATTTTTCGAAGCAGCAGACAACTCAGTTCTGACAGCCACCTTGCCCACCCAGTGGAGAAACTGCGCATGCGTGTATGTCGTTAAAACCACACAATTCGCTTGGTGGCGCTTCATACACCCAGCCATTGACACGCAATAAGCGAAACACCACCTGGCGAAAGCCGCTGGTGAAGAATGACCAAATACGAAATGGCGCAATAAACAACAAGAAAGTCTCATTTCAACCGACTTGATAGTAATGCGATACTTTGTTAGTTTATATGCATGTGGGTTTTGTGGTAAATCTGAAGTTTAGGTACAAAATTACAAGGGTTTGATGGATCGTGCTGTTAACAACACTTAGTCGCCCACAAAAACAAATCTTACACCCTCATTTTCTACACGAGGACGTGAGACTGTTGTGCGGAGCAACAGCTGTCTCATATGGGACTAGTTAAGACCCATCGCCTCTCTCTACGAGTTGTAGGCACGAAACGTCGCCCATTTGTTGTTCAACGTATCGAGGCTACATAGCGCTCTGTGTGCTTTAAAAAAAATCATGTGACCATAACCTTTGACCTACATCGCCTATCTACGAACTTAAGCTGACCATGGTCATTCCGCAACTCGTGATGAATTTGGAAGTCTATATCTGAAGGCGTTCGAGGCCAAATTGTCCATTGGAGTCTGTAGGCAGCCTACAATGCTCACTGCAAACGTAAATTAGTCCAACTTGGACCCCTAGGATCCGGGTGGTGCATAAGCACAATTTAACAGCTGCTGGCCAACGCGGTCTCTTTTCCAAGATGGAGGGCATCACTTTGAGTGAATACGTCCAAATCTCGACTTCATACGTGTGCTTAGTCACGCCCTAATCCTTGTTCTCAGACTCACCATTGCTAAATTACGGAACCCTGAACCCTCTAGGGCCGAAACTAAGCGCATTAGGCTAAAAGCGAACCCGGATTCCTGAACCAAGTCAACGTTCGCCAGTCTTTTGCAACCGGTTACGACTTTCTAGTGTGAAAGAAAATGCGTTGTGTTACAGATAGACACACAAACAGAAAAACCGAAAAGACCGACATAGGACGAAAATAATAACCCGCCAATCCAGACAGCCGCTATGTGTCACGTTAGTCTGTCATAAGCATTTGTATTCCATACTCTAGCTCATATTAGGTCACATAGTGACCAAATGCCATGGCGCCGAATAACCCGAACAATAATGCTATCGCTTATTCTTACCTGATCGCGTCTCCTCGTCTCAGGCTCAAAACCGAGTGCTCTGTCCTCCTAACCCTGTATCAAATGTACCAGTGCATATACCTGAGTTTCACAACCCGCACACATTAGGTCTGAAGTGGGGAGGGCGGACTTAGTGCAATGGTGAACCCAGGGGTGGGAAGGCGGGGGGGGGGGGGGAAGCACATGTTTCTTTTTTCGCTGGAAATTATGCGAAAAGCGCCCCCACCCCCGTTTCGCTGAAGAACAATGGAGACCAACCGGTTGGAAGTGAAAAAAGGCATTGCGTCATTTGTCTCGGTCGTGATATAAAACTCGATCATATATAAGAGACTCTTCACTTTCTACCACACGTGAAGGCGAACATAATGCCAAACACGTTGTTACCTATGCTACCACATATGGGCAATCTACCTACATTCTTGGGGTCGTAGCGATTTTAAAAAAAATTTATGAGACGGTTAAAATTTGATGGTCCAATCAATCGGAAACTCTAAAGCGAGGTAAAAGTTATGTAGTTACGCACGAAAACATTACTTTGATGGACAAAGTCGTCCGCGCCCAAATACTAATGCTAGGTCTTACGCAAGGCGTCGTTTGTTTGACTTATACCCTTCATTAATAAATAAATTGAGATGGCCATTGTCCCGCCAAATGCTCTCGTATGATTCCACGTTAACGTTTGGGAATTGTTTTGCAGAAACACTAATTGGGCGATTTGCAATTGTGGCACACGTAGAGAGGGGACTCCATCCATGTACACTATCTGTGTGACCAGTAGTTACACGATGCGCATTGCACCCACACCTCTCCTTTCCTACTTGATGGCCATGGTGATAGACACACAAGGTAGAAATATTCAGATGAATTACCATAAGACGAATGACTTCTTGACCGTTTCCTTCCGTTTCTTCTCTTTTCTCTCTTCAAGTAGCTGGTGAACCAGTCAGGTCCAGCCCTAGCTCGCTCTGTCCACGACTGGGGCATCGGTATTTAAGAATGCTTAGCACACAGATACATGGGCGGATTATTTGACCCCTTGGTCGCCACTTTGTTCAGAAATACACAGCACCGGTGGCAAGTCTACTTCTATCCCCGGTAGTCAAACAATTGGAGCCCCCCCGCCCCCCGCAGTCGCAAGTCTTAAGTGGATCCTCACCTGTTTGCTGTTTGAGAAAGGACGTTATCTGAGGCGTGCCCCCCCCCCACCCCCGCCCTCGTTTGCAAGTTGTTTGTGCCCCAAATGTGTCAGCTATCTCTGGATGCAAGAAATGTGATTTGTGCTAGAAGCTAGAGTCTTAAATTTGTAATCAAAATTAGGCCAACATCACTGCTCCCCCACCCCATGGCCAAGGCGGAGAAGCACCCCACCCCCCACCCCCCCCCCCACCCGACAGGTTTAGCCTCCTCGTATAAAGAAGCCTAACAATCATCAAAAAATATCCAGTAGAAGTCTATGACTGACTGATTTAATGCCATTTTAACACTTGTGGAGTTAAAGAATACAGAGTTCTTACCTTGAATGCTAAATTCACAGGCATCGTAAAGTGGCAGAGGTAGGGGCGGACGGTATTGGGCCCATATAGGCCTACCGTATATGGCTATACTACACGGGCCGCATAGTCGCACCCCCACCTCCCTCCCTCACCCCTATTCCTGAAACGAGTCTGACATGCAGGCATCGCACGATACGAAGACGAGAGAGCCTGCTTCGGCGCGGTCCACAGCGGAATAGCCAGGGGGTTCATGCAACAGGGCTACCCCCTTTTGGACATTACATCTCTTTGCAAGGCAAAATAGATCGACTTCTAGATTTAAAGTTTAAAGTGAAACAAAACCATTGCCCCCTCTCGCCCTTGGGATCAAATGGGAATGGTTATGTCGACCACTTGCTCTCGCCATCTTGGTTGGTGAGATGCCGCGATTTTTGTGACGTCACTGTACGGAACCCCGTACAGTGAATTTAGCCGTTCACAGACCCAATCTGAGTGAGCTGGCCACGCAGCGGGGGGCTGTGGAGGAGATTAGTAACGGGTATCCTCCATTTTAAAAATGGCAGGAAAAACCGGCCTTTTTGTATTCGCCAAATTAAAAACATACCTCATAACGGTTCCCATATACGTTCGCGAAAGTGTAATTTATCTAAGGAAATATCTAAGTACGACATATGCTTACTCATAAAAGACGGAGTTTGGCGTCGAAACCATGGAAAGCCAAAATAGAATTTAACTGAATTCAAAAGATCGTGAGACCATACTTTTGTGGGGAGAAGTATGGACTTGGTCAAGTTCGAGGTTGCGCGGTAATTGTCAGACCACTTACCACGTATTTTAGATCATCAATATTAAAGTGCCGCAAACACTTACATACCTTTGTTACACCCATGTGCACGTCCGTAGATATATTATAGCTGGCCATTAAGCACTTGGAGGCTGACCGAATTGTACTACAGAATGCCAGGTGATTAAATACCGTCATAGTCCAGCGGTTAAGCGAACAATCGTGCATTTTGTTGTAAAAGCAGGAGAAATTTGTCCGAAATTCATGTCTAATCGAATCACTGTCTCTCCGCTAGGGTTCCATTATATCTCTGTTGTCGCCTACGTCCTCAATGCCTTTTCACACTCACTCGCCAGGGAGGCGCTGCGCATATTGTTAGGAAAAATGCGTCGCCCATTTCGATAAATTAGTGCTTGGACCAAGCCTAAGCCTATTAACACATGAAATCAGGTGATGACAAGAAAGTGAACTGCCACAATTATAACGTTTTCGACAGGCTACAAGATGTTTTTTGCTTTATTAAGTACACAAAGCTCGTTATTTTCTTTATGTTTAATCCTTGAAAATAATGTCGCAAGAAATTACAGCTGATTTGACCGTTTTTCAAGAATCTTGAAATTTGCCCCCGGCCGACAGCAGCGGTAAAAGCTAGCTTGCGTTGCGCCACCATGCGGGGAGCTTGCAAAAATACTTCATATCTTGAGAACTAAGACGCAGAAAACCATTATTTTGATACTAAAAACTAAAATAAAAATAAAAAAAAAATAAAAAAATACTAAAAACTCTGGCTCTGCGCGTGACGCGAGCAGTTAACAACTTCCGCCAAGACAAGCGGCGAGTGAGCGGGCGATTCGAAATTTGTTGTGTGAGAAAAGATGGACATGTCATGGAACATCGAGTCTGTTGAAAGATATCAACGGTGCTACCCAGTAACATAACATCTATGGAGTTAAAAAATACTGGATTTGGCGGTGAGTGTTGCTTAGTTTGTTTCACAGAGATGCGGTGAGACGGCAACCCAAGGCGTTCCGCGGTCACAGGCTTGCTTGGCACTGTGGCTGTAGACGGGCCCTGTCAGATTTTTGCCCGTCCTACAGCCACAGAACTGGGGCTACGTTGCTCCCAGATACACAATAGTATTTATTTGTAATTCAGCAACCTCAAAACCTATGCACAAACATAAAAATTATAGTTCTAACAGTATTAATTTGCAAGATATTGGTATTTTGGGCTTTTTTTGCGCCATTTAAAAAAAATGGACGCCAAAGCCGTCAGCGGTAAAATATGACTCTAGCTAAATATTGCATACAATGGTTTTAAGGGACAAGTGTGCCAACGTTCATGCTTTTATCACAAAATGCACAATTCGAACTTATTGCGTCCTGTGTACGCTGGATTATCATGAAATGTTATCGTAGGGCACTTTTCCTTGTCAGGCCATGTAGTAGTGCGCCGGGAGCCAGCCCGCCAATTAAGCAGCGCACGCAGGCTCACTGACGCAGCCCGCTCCACGATCCCAGCGCTGATTGCCTACTGGCTGCGCCAAGCCCTGACTCGCCCACTCACTAGCAGCGCCCAGGGTGAATAATTGTTCTTGTTTAAAGTTTATAAAGGCGCGCAAATCCAGAATTCGTTTCGCTCACTTTGTGCTGTCCTTAACATGGCCTGTGCTTTCAGGTTTAATTCATTGTTGTCATTACTGACAGAAGTTGAAAACGTTCGGTTTGTAAATGTTTTTGTTAATGTCTTTCTCATTATGTCAGTTGGTGTTTTAGGATGTTTGCACGATGTTTGTTTGTTTAGCCACTCAGTACAGTTCGCAATTCGTCCTACGGTCATGAAAACTTCACCAATAGGTAGATTTTTCAAATCGCTAGGTCAAGTTCGTTAATGGCTTATATAGTAAAAGGTCAAGGTCGCAACGTACATATATCTCTATTAATATTAGAGCTAGAGATCTTGGGTAAGTTTCAGAATGTGCTACCCATAAAGGCGCATATTTCGTTGAGGGTTAATTTTCGATGCGTGATACTCATTTGCGAGTAAAATGAGGTAATACGTTTTTTGAGAAAACGCAATCAATGACCTCTGTCAGTTTCTTCAGTCTTTGACGCATGTATAACCTAGCTATCGCTACATAGTTCTGATACCTCATAGAAATATGAATAGGAATGACCAATGTAGGCTGTTCTGTCTTTCTGATACTTCACCTGACGTCCCTTTTGGTACATGCAACAAATCGCCAAAATCGGCACAAAATGCTAATAATGGGTAAGTGGCACCGTATTGTAGGGAAAGTAGTCCCTCGTATAGCTGGATAATAAAAACCAATAAGTTTCCCATTTTACTTCCGTTTCTAGGGCTGACAACATTTCTCTATGGGACTTCCCATGTTAATTAAAGCCCTCCATCTCTCAAGCTGGGAAAAATACTTTCTTCTTTGATTTTTTGTTGCCCAATGAGAAAGTATACAGATTCTGGCTAACTTAGAAAATTGGTCAAATTCGGAACAAGCTACACCAATGACCTCAGCGGCTAATGGCAGGGAACATACAACTCCAGATCACTAGGGAAAGAAAAATATTCTTGCCGTCTTACTTCCGACCGCGGTGTCTTTTGACCTACAAAGCGTCAACAGTGCGCACATTGCCTAAAATAGCGCTTACAATGAGCATCTTGAAGTCGGGAAAATGTCGACTTTAGCAGATATTTCCAAACGGAAGTAAAGAATAATGTGACGTGCAGATTTTTCTCATTTTCAGTGTCCCACTGACTTCTTGTAAATTTGTATGTTTTTCAGTTGGAAAGAGGGAGCATGGTAACAGTTACGGTTGTCAGACTTAACCTGACGATAGATATATAAAATAGCTCGGCTAAGTTCGTTATTGGCATATGTAGGTCAAAGGAACGTGTTTATTTCCGTAAATATTAGAGCTAGATACCTACGGTCAGTTTCAGAATGTGCTACTCTTTGAGGTGCATCTTTCAGCTATTGACCACTTTTTGACGCGTCATGCTCATTTTCGAGTCGCATGACGTTTTGTGTTTTCTGAAAAACCCAATAGATGACCTTGAGCAGTTTTTTCTGCGGTTTGACCAATTTAGGTTGAAGATATCACTCTGGTGTTCCTGGTTCTCATAGAAATATGAATGAAAATGGCCTCTGTAAAATCTGTAAAATTATTCGGATACGTCATATGACGTCACAATGACGTCACAGTTGGTACATTGAAAACCTCACAACAAAATCGGAGAAAAAAAAATCGAGAGTGGCGTCATTTTGTAGGAAATGGGATGCATCATAAAAATAGTATGTTCCTAGCTTACTTCCGGTTCCAGGGCAGCGGGAGAATGGTCTATGGGATTTCCATAGAAGGAAAAACCCTCCATCCCTCATACTGGGAAAAAAATGTATAGCATATTTCACAAGTGCCTTCGTCGAAGACTACCAGGATTTTTTCCTTAGTTAAACAAGGTACCCAATAGACGCAATGCGTACCATATGTAATTCCAGTACGAAATGACGTCAGGGTCTTTTTCTGAAATTTGGCCAATGGTGAAATATATGGATTTTAGGTGTTAGCAACGGCTCTCCCGGGCATCTTATTTAAGCCATCACTCTATGCTTGCAGTTATTAATGCATACTAATAAGCCGAACTACCAACTGTGCACATGTTGACATAACCTTATTACTTTTCGGTATATAGTCGAACACGTTTAACATGGGACCCTATGGGGAAAATACAACTTCCTTCAATATGACGTACTACCATATGAGCGATTCATTTCCCTTCTCCAAGGCGGGATATGTCAACAAGTACAAGAGACTTGGGGCAAACACATGGCGAAAAACAATTCGTAATTATGTCTCCATGGCAACGGACCATTTGCCCAATGATAAAGTATACGGATTCTGTCCAAATTAGAAAGTTCGTCAAAAATCGAGAAAACAAGATAGAGCTGAGATGTTTACGGTTACTGGCAGGTAAAATTCATTTCCAGATCACTAGGGAAAGACAAGATTCCGACCGCATCGTTATGAAGTATAATTTTTTTTTGTCATTTCGTCAAGCCATGTCTGACGGACTGATGCTTCTACCGCCGTGCTGGTCAACGTTTTTGGTTGTGGAGCATAATGTTTGCGTCTTATGATTTGGACGTTTCCGCGCCTCATGCCATGACGTCACAATGACGTGATGACGTCACAGTTTTACAAGCGCTATTACTCGGCTATTATGCGTGATATCGACTTGCGGTTTATTGGACTTTATACCTTATATCAAGGGACAACTGCAGCCGTGCGTAATTTGTTTGCTTTACCAAAAAGTGTGCGTCAAAAATGACGTCCAAGTTTACGTTACCCGACGAAATTGTGAAATCGTTTCATTTTCACCTATTTAGCCTCTAGATATAAGTTCATATGTAGGTAACAGGAAAGGTAAGAAGCCACATTTGTTTCATTTGGTAAGCGTCAATGACGTCATGTGTGCCAAATGGCATTGATGTGACAGGAATAATTGACGTTCACCTCGCGTTAAGGAGCGAATTGATTTGGCATTAAGCGAGAGGTAAATCGTGATAGAATTGCTCAGGGTCGCTTAGTTTGGCCGCTAGAGCGCTCGCAAGAAGTGCACATCCCTTGCTGAGGGTCCCATTATGAGCCAACGGCGATATCGACCGGCACTGCTTCATAACTCCGTTATGAGGTCCACAAGTAGTTAGATCCAGTTGTTTTAAGAAGACCACTGACTCAAAATGAACTTCTATTGATTTGCCTAACTATCCTAAGCTATATTATTCTTGCAAACGGTACATAACCATGTCACTAATTATCTTGTGAATTCTTACACTCCTACTTTGTACATATGTCAAATTCACTCATACGATATGTCCAATTTACTTATACATATGTCCAACTCACTTATACATATGTCCAATTCCCTTATACATATGTCCAATTCACTTACACATACTTCCAATTCACGTATGTATGCATGTGTCCAATTCAATTATGCATGCGCCCAATTGAATTTTACATGTATCCATTTTATTTCACGTTGTAATATGCATAAATAATTGGACACATATGTATGTATAAATAATCGGACATATGTATAAATAAGTGGACAAATACATAATACGACATGTCCAACTTATTTAAAGATGCATGGAACAATTTTACAATTTCTTGAAGGTATGCTTAATATTATATGAAAGTTCACTTTGACTTGCCATAGCATATAGACCCAAAATTTATGCATGCGGCACCAGAACGAGGCTTCCCGCGCAGCAACGCGAAGCGCCGGTGGCAACATGGCGCACTGATGTGTTCCCTACTGTGTTAATGGCAGCTGAAAACAGCTTTCACCAATTGCAACAAAAAAATACGCCAAGAATGGATGGTAATAACCCGAAGTGATGGTGGGCTTATTTTTTAGGTATTCGTTCATTTATTGCCACTGTTATTTGAAGAGAATAGTCGAACGTATCGCCTAAAATTTAGTTTACTTGGACTACAGCACTGACCCTACATTGCACAGTCACTAACAGTAACACGTCGTCGCTTGGCAAAGCCTACCGGTATCCTATCTGAATATTGCATGGTCTAGTGAAGATGACGTTGAAACCAGATGGCCCTTCGAGATCCCGCCTTGCCCAAGGCCAATGATAATCACAATTTTGTTTCTTGGCTTTGTGTGACAGATTTATTTTGTTAAACTTGACACTAAACAGTGAGGTATGACGCATGGATTGACTCAACAACAACAACTCAGTAGCTTGAAAAGAGCTAAATAAAGAAGTTCAATCATTATTTGATTATTTAAAATGGTTCAAACTAAATGAGAAACACATAATTTAATGGCGTGTCCTATGTGTCAGCTGGCCTTATCTCAAATTAATGGGGCAGTCTCCACCTCCATACAGTCATCTCTTTCTTGCGGGGTTACCCCATGGAGTACTGTGGTGGGGATATGTTAATACACGTAATTCTGCATGTATTTACTATTCCTCTTTCTGACAGATTACAACTAGCACTGATGTGCTGGAAGCAATTTACCAAAGACGATTTTAATTGGAGAAAGACCTGGCGCCGTTCCCTCCAGACGTCAAGTTTAGGTGCATAATAGAGTGAACATTACTGTGGTTTATATCGTCCGCATATATTCTTACCCCCTATATAACAAATGGGAGCTAGAAAAAGACATCGTGCTGTAAACAAAACATATCAATGTGATTAGGTGTGTTTCTCATGACATTGTATGACCCACACATACACACCCGACACATATACCACTGAATATACCATCCGACACATATACCATTGAGGCCTCAAGTGATAGAAGAAATCTGACACAGGTGCAAATGAAAAGCAATTCCCCGGAAAAAAATACAAGAACCTCAGTCAAACTTGATGAGAAAATAAATCGTCATTGGGCGTTTTAGACTTTTACACTGGTATGATAGTCGTTTGTAACAGGCTTTTCTAATTACCATGTGACTCGAACCGTCAGCCCAGCATCTTCAGGTTGCAAAGACTCATTATATGCCTACAACCGGCATCTACTGCTTGAACGATAATAATTAATGCAATTATAATGTAACGCGAAGCATTATTATTATTGCAATAGTAATATTTTTAATTCGAATATTAAATGATCAAGTGCACTTTATCGTCTCAACCCGATTTATTTATCAGCCATAGCTAGACGATTCGTCGAGTGACGCCCAGATTTTAGATGTTCTATTACAAGCTTCTGGATCATGCTGTTGTCATCAGCCTCAGTGTACTTTTTCAAATGCCAGGCTCGTGTACTGAAGGGTATCTTGGGAAGTTTTGGAATACGCCAGGACTTGCTTTCATGACAGTTTCAAACTTGCCTCTCATGTTATGAATATAAACTTTGAACTTTAAACGTTGAACTAGTCTTTGCTGGTGTGGTTATGTCCTGACGATTTACTACACTTTGTGACATATTCTTCAACAAATGTAAATATATAGCCAAGAACGAAAGAAAGTCACGATCACTCTGTGTAACCGACGGATTATGCGAAACACCCGATAGGTTAGTGCCAGTCGCCATGTTATAGCGCCACATGCAGTAGGACCGCTGCCATGGTAGCCTCGTTCTGAATTATTCATGAGATAATATTAAGAAGGGTCTATACACGACTAATGGCACTCAGCCAATACCCGGGGGTTTAAAAATTAGCCGTTACCGGCCTAGTAAGATGCAAGCAGCTCCAGACCGGTTCCCAGTCTAGCTCACAAAGGTATGATTCACCAGCAAGTGTATAAGTCTATTGGGCTAGAAATATTGCATAGATACATTCAAGTAAACGAATAGTGACTTACTAGCGGATTTCAAATGAGATGTCTCTGCCTGCTTATCTCAGTCAGGTATCGACGTTAACGCTTCGGGTCTACGTGACCATGCGCATGTAGGCGGCGGCTAGAGCTGAGGGGGTGGTTTTGTGGACATAGGACAACTGCTTATGCACATGACACACACACATGCTTACGGTATGCTAGCAGCGTGATGGAAAAAATTCACTTTCTTCAAGATTGTATAGATAAGCGCTTGTTGGCACTAAAATAATTAAGGAGTACTGCTTAAATAATTAAAGATTGGCCCGATGTGCTGTCATAGCATTTATTCCGCGTCCGAGGTGAACTTGGCGTGTGCGCCCCCAAACAAGGAGTAAATATAGCGCCCGTAATACCTGTTCAGAATACACTCAAGTGTCAGGTACCCGGGAGTCGGGATAGGGGCAGGAGCGAGTGGGTATGTTGGAGGCGGTTGGTTGGCTCGGGGCCAACTCCCCTCCCCTACCCTCCCTCCCCACCTCCCCGCTCTTCACTCCTCCTGTTCCCCGCCCCTCCAGTAGGTACGTACACCCAGAGGACGCTGGGGTGAAGGGAGGGATGGCTGAGGGGGGGAGGGGTTAAGGATAAGGTGGTCACAGACGTTCGACGCCAAGACTTATATGTCGATATTTTTTCCCAAAAAATAGCCGTTGCTTCTTTAGAGCTTCTTTGGGTCTTTAGTTCAGTTTTTCGTCTTATGTCGGCGTGTTTGGTCTGTCTGTTTGTCTGTCTGTATGTATGTCGGATCATTATCTGTCGAATGCCTAAAGATATCGACCTCTTCTTTTACGCTTCTTAATATTACAGCTAGAGAGCCGCAAGTAGTGTCAAAATACTCAGCTCCTCACAATCTTTTTTGCCACTGACAGATTTGACGTACGATGAAAAGTTTTCGCGCGTTATCTTGAAAATGTGAAATTTTGGAAACAAAAATATTCTTCGTCAGGCTGGGTTCGTAGCTGGGCCATATAAGTCAACGGTCAAGGTCAAAGGAATTTTCTAAAATTCGCTTAACCATTGACAGATAGGACTAATAATCGGAAATGTCGATACAACGTTCGCAATTTTGATTAAATCGCACTGCAGAATTATTTCACACGTTAGGCCTACGAGTACCTTGTATACTGTCTTTAAATTTTGCAAATTGCCTTAATAGCTTTCGTGCAAACTTAGGGCCCATTTGTTATACGTGCGCTTTTTCCTCTTTTGAGATAATGTCGTCTTTGTTGTCTGCTTCACGTTTTCAACTTGATGTATAGCTTATGCTCATACGTCCGGACCTGGATTTGTTTATGTATAGTCACATTACCATGGCTGTACCCGCTTTTAGCGCCTAATTTTATCGTGCATAATAAAAGAAGAAAAAAAAGACCACAGGAGCCCCTATTATGGGTGGGTGTGGCGGGTGGGGGGGGGGGGAGGCGGCTACACCTGTATGACATATCTCTTTATATATGACTTATATAGCCAATAAGAGATATGACATATGTGTGGTTCACCGTGGTCACCAATCGACCTGGCCCGCCAATAGGGCATGCAAGTGAATCTCGTGTTATGTGTGCGATACCTCACGAGATCAGATTTTGGTGACAAGGACATTATATGCGACCTTCATTTTTCACTGCGCAGCTCACTCGCTCCACGCTTGACGAATCAAAACGCCATCATTCTAGTCACGATTTGAGACGTGGAACCAGGCAAACTGCGCGGTGAGCGCGGCGAGAAAAGGGTGGGTCCATTCTAGACCTGTATGCAACTTAAATAAGAACCTATTAACTATCTAGGGACAATATATTGGTGAAGGACACTTTGAACTTGTATTTGTCCGTATCAATAACTGCGGTCAGTAAACTTGGTGCACTACAGCCCGCTGAATACCCAATATTTGTGCTGGCCTGACAGAGTGGCCGACGGCCGAATTACAGATGACAAGCGGAATAAACCATAATTAGCGGAAATGGGGAAACGGCTATTGTTTTTGACAGATCGATTAATCTTGTTCAAAGTGGGTAATTGATGAAAATATGTCCAATGTTTGTTAGCATTCTACTACTGAAGCATATGGATGATTTTATGAGCAGATATGACTGAGCATCTTGAGCTCAATAATACTTAATTGTTATATTACCACGAATGATTTTATTACAGTTTTGTCCAAATCAAGAAATCAATCATGAAGGCTTTGACAAATTATAACTAAGCTTTATTTAAATAAAGCTTTGAATAGGAATAACATTATAAAATGAAAAAAAAAAACTAAAATATTGTGACAATATATAAGTCCTTAATCATGCCCTTTGTGTTTAAGAAAAAATATTTGATGTCAAATAATGTGTAAAATATGTATCTACATTCTTGTCTGAATGTATATATTACACATAGATATAAATCTAAGCATATGGGAAATGCTATGTACCTTACACGTGTTTTTATCTATGATTAATTCTTTTTCAATTTGTCAAATTTTAGTTTTTTAATTATATTAAAATCAGTCCTTATGTGCTACTTGTTATTATGGATATTTTTCTAAGTTTGTGGTTCTCTTGTTTTGTTATTATATGTCATTTGTATAGACTTCAGGCCAACAGTACCAAAAAGGTGTATTTTAACAAATTAAGTCAAACAACCTAAAAAGTTATCATTACAGAGTGATGCAGCATTAATTTCAATCGAGACATCAGTGCATTGCAAATGAAAAGGTCACTCAATATATCTATGAAGAAATAGAAAATTTACAGACTGCATTACAACCCTAATCAGAGGCACTATTTAAATAAAATTGTCTCAATTTGCAAATGTCATGAATAATATTGGTCAACCAGGGCTGACTTAATATACCGGTAGAACAAAGTTTATTATTATATCCTATTAAACCATATAATGTTCTATTTTATTTTAGGAGTCACGAAGTTATCTTTCTTTTCATTAAAATTGATGTTAAAACATATGTTGTCAACCCAAACTGATATGATAGAAACAAATCCAGTGCTAGAGAAACTTATTAGGACTTATAAGGATTTATTATCATCATTTTTATCCAATGTATGAGCAAAAAAGTAATGAATCATGAAGATTATACACTGAATTAGTCTTGATTCTGCATGTTTACATTGCAGATTCTGGATGAAAATCTCCATGTATTTAAAGATGCCATAACTTTCAAATAATTTGTGTTTCCTTGTGTGTTTATATAAAAAGTAGCAAAAGAAAATGTTAATTAATCAAATTAAAAGAATATGTTACCATTAAAGAACTAAAGCTATCAGTAAGCTGAACATAGACACATCAGTTGTAAAAATTATTATTTTTTATCAACACACGTCTCCACTGATAAAAAGCAAAACATTTTTAGTTTGATAAATTAGGGGCCTAATTCCACCATTCCCATATAGAGGAAGCATAGATTATCTATTTTTGCTAGCAGATGTGAAAGGACCCATTGAACTGAAGTGTGACTGAAGCCAACTGCATACATGTATATACTTCTTATATATATACTATCGTATATAATAAGTTTGCCGCACCGCTTTAACTTAGAAATGCTACACAATTTGATCCTAAGCGTTATAATCTAAAAGCACATGTCTGCTTGCTCACTCTGTTGAAATGGAAAAATGACAGTACTTGTCTAGTTTGTGATTCTCATGAAACTCTTTGTGAAAATACCCTTAAAAACTAAGAATGTAAAAAAAACTGAAGCAATTTAGAAAGATAATGTTAATACAATAAATTTACAACGTTGTTCTTTTGAAATTTCCCTATTTGGTAGTTGCATTCAGGACTCATAAACTGTAATTTTGACGGCAAAGGCTGTCCATACTTGTCACCCCATCACTCCAGATCAGTGTAAAAAATGGGCAATCATCTAGCTGTTGTGCGCCTAGTTTACTGAACGTGGGCAATATGATTGAAAATTATATGTTTAAAGTGTCATCTACCAACATATCGACACGAGGAAGTTAACGGTTCTTTATTTAAGACGCACGAAAGACGAAATGCGACCCAACCTTGCTCGCCGCGTCGGCCGCGCAGCTTGCCTGGTTCCACGGATTGTGTCGTAACTAGTATGACAGCCTTCTGCGCGCGGCATCCATTGTTACACAGGGGGCGAGTCAGGCTGCGTACTGAACAAAAAGTACGTGTTCGTTTGTTTGTCACTAAACTGCCAGGCTGGAAGTAGAACCCGCCAGAACTGACATGCCCTATCGACCTGGCCGCCAATTCATTTGGCCATGGGGGAGGGGGAGGGATCCCAGGAATAATTAGCAGGAAGCAATTAACAGACTAAGACGGAAAGAAAACAGAACAAATTGGAATGGGCAGTGATAAAACGGAAGATCGTATTCACCCCCCTATCTGAATACACACGTAATGAAAATCAAGGATAGATAAAGATAAAACATGGGGGGAGCCAGCTTGTAGGACTGAGAGAGGCGTGATTGCCCCCCACCCCAGGCCGACGTCCCGGCGGTCGTCGCCGCCCCTTAGCGACTGCCTGTCTACATGTAGTATACTATTTAATATATGTAGCAATAATAAACAGTGTTGTATCTTTGTCACTCCCTCTGGTTTACTTGATAAGTTACGTCACTTAATTGTACCGCATAATTAACACCCCGCCCGTCTCGGCAAGCTCGATAGACCCACCTTGTCTTCATCTTAATCCCTCAGTTTGACTCCACCCCACAAGCAATGGACCCACCAAGCCCCCACACCAAAATACCATGCAGGGTAAAATCGATTCCATTTCCAAGGTAGAATCAGGGAAGAATCTGGGAATTTCAGAAACCTAGAGTTTTCATCTTGGTGACTGTTTAGTCCCAGTCATTACTATCATAGCGAGCGCAAGCGAGCTCTCAAGGTAACATGCATGCATAATCAAAGTCTATTTCAAGCATAGGCTTAGGACTTTCATGTCGCGTAACAGCCCCCATGAGACGTTTCTGAGTAAGGAGCAAATTTCCGCGGCCCCACAAAATTATCCTCTAAACATTGGTCGAAATGTGTTATGTCAAGTCTTTAATAATGGAATTATCTACCTTAAAAGGGTAACTGATAAATTATTGAAATGCTGACACTTCATTTACGCTTTAAATTACAATACATTTATGAGTTCAACGATCCGCGCCGAGCCAAATATTCCTTGCCACGCTCCCGGCAGAAGGCGCTCGGGCTGTGTTCTATTTAGTTAGACTAGTGCCCGACCTGCAACTGACTGTTTCCGCCTTCACTGACTGGTTCGCGTTCACATGAACAGTGGCCCCCGTAAACGGAACACCACCTACCGGCATCGTAAACTATTAGCTCACTCAAACTGCTTGAAACCGCCATTTCGCAAAGAAAATTAATAGACCAGAAACGGATAATGTGATGAAACAACGATCACAGATGAGTCTTACTTAATTCATTATGCATAACTGCGTGGTAATTCTACGCCATTCGCCAGTTTGTTGACCTGCTGTCGCACTCTAGCAACTGTCTGTCACTTGTCAGACTGTCTGTCCGTCTGACAGCTGAGCCTGAGCTGTTGAAGTGGCTGCACTGCCACCAGTCGCCATCGGTGTGGTCAGTGTGACTCATTTTTACTGTTTCGGGCTGTCACTGTGTCAAACACACACCGTCCCCGCTGTGTCAGACACACAAACAGTCCATGGATGTGTCAGTGTCAGTAACAGTTGACCCTGGCAATTTTAGTGTCACCTAATAATATCAGACTGACCAGGCTTGAATCCAGGGATGGGGGGGAGGGGGGAGGGGGGTCATCCACTTGACTTGAAATGTTATGCCCGGGCAGCAATTTAACCGTAAAAAGGTGCACACAAAAATGGCAGGTTTATCATGTTTATATCTAAGATGGCATCTAAAGACTAAGTCTTAGTTTGCAAATGAAAAAGGACGAAACAAATGGGGGGGGGGGGGGGGAGGCTGCAGACAGACGTGCCCCACGACCCAAGGCCTCTTTCGACATCTCTGGCCCAGCCACTACTCACAATCAGATGGAAAATATTAATAATAATTTTTTTCGCAAAATCCAAGGCTAAAATGTAGGTTTTTTTTTAATTCTTCAGCGCTGATAAAGATAAATGAATAACATTGGGATAATTATTATGCATAGTCTAAGAGTGACGCAAAAATAATGCTATTGGCAATTGATATGCCAAAAATCATTTCCATCAATAATTGTCAATTATCAATAGACTAATTACACAAGCGGTAAACGGCTGGTAAAAGTAGTTTGCTTAGAATCTTGCAAAACAATTGTTAAATTACCAATTGTTTTACACAAAAACACTGTTTAAAATTGGTCAAAGTGACTATTTTAGCCGGACTCAAATTTGACATATATCTGGTATTCGGGGCCACATAACTATGTAGTTAAGCGGTGCGTTATGGATCATTCATGTCTTGCCATACTGTATCTATGTGACTCAATTTTCTTTAGTGGAAGTCATGCCCCCAACTCATAGGGTTATACTTCTTCCATGTAAAGGATATGTCACATCCTAGAAAGATGTGAGATATCTATTCTCCATGAAAATAGATTTAACTTTTCCCCTAATTCAAGGTTTTATCGCTTTAGTCTAATTTAATCTACGTTGGTCCAAGTTGAATATTATCTTGCTGGTTCAGTTATGGGGCATTATGATATAATGTAACCATTTAGCGAAAATACACTTAAGAATTTCATATTGTTAACATATGAAGTATATCACACTGCTATTGACAATTTGTAGTTTTTGCATGCCAGGTTTGTTTTATTAATGATCATAGGAGCATACTCATCACTTAACTATCACTTCACTATCACCAATCGTTGTTTGCCTTTTTGAAAATGCGATTTTTACTTGATTTAGTACTGATGGTTTCACATACTAAAAGCTGGCAGTATATATATCTATACATCTATATGATATACGTATCTATAAATAGAGACTGTGCTTGAAGCCAAAACGGAGTTTAGCAAACTTTGTCACAGAGCTCTTGAATAATTGAGACTACCGGATATGTCTACGGAACAAAATTTTGGCTTTTTTTGTAATGTTCGTACAAGGTGTGTTGTATTTAGATGCATTCAATCCGGCAATATAGCAGTTGTTGGGGTAAGCAGACAGCTATATTTTCAGATGACGTAACAGATGAGTAAAAAAGGGCTTTTTAGTCTTGGGATTTCTGAGGATGTAGTTAGAACCGCCTGCCAAGAGTCAAGAAATCAGGCCATGTCAAGAAGAATTACGCATTGCTCTGCTGTGGGTGATTCCTGTGCAATAAACTTTGTGTCTAAGGAAAACATTGCACGCCTCCTCTTCAACAGAGTTGTCACTTGAACCTTACCCTGGGGAATTCTAATCGATCTGGCTATCTGTAAATACTGAAAAATGTCCACCATTTGTGAAACACATAAATCCTTGATATAATCCAAAAAGAGGGATAACCGAGACCCCCACAAACGTCACGTTCTTCACTGCACGATGGTTGTATTGGCACGATAAATCCAGTGATTGAGACTTCAATTGTTACTTTATCAACATAACCATCCCTTAACATGCGTAGTGGGGGGAGGGGGCGTGCTATTGTTGATCGGGGGGGCGGGGGGGGGTGGCGGCGTTTATGCGTGTATGTCCATGGGCAGATGTCGGAAGTGGGGAGGGCCGGCTTCGTGCAATGGTGGACCCAAGGGTGGGAGGGGGGCAGGCACAGGTTCCTTCTTTCGCTGGAAATTATGCAAACAACGCCCCCTCCACCTTTACGCTGAAGAACAGTGGAGACCAACCGGTTGGAAGTTAAAACAGACATTGCGTCATGTGTCTCGGTCGTTATATAAAACTCGATCATGTAGGAGTTTCGTCATTCTCCGCCACACGTGAACACGTTTACAATACCGTAAAGCATAGCTTGAAGTAGACTAAAATCAGGGCATAGGTGAAGCATGTTTAAGTTTAAATAGCGTCCGAACTACTGGCTCGATTTTGATGCCATTGGGCAAACATGATGCCAATAACATTGGTACATATTCCACCACATATGGATCATCTACCGACATTCATGGGGTCAAAGCGATTTTAAAAATAATTTTGACAAGGTTAAAATTTGATGATCCAATAAATCGAAAACTATAAAGCGAGGTAAAATTCTTGTAGTTACGCATGAAAACATGACCTTGATAGACAAAGTCTTCCGCGCCCAAATACTAATGTTAGGTCATACGCAAGGCGTCGTTTGTCTGACTTGTATCATTCATAAGGATATTGAGAACGTCATTGTCCCGCCAAAACGTTCTCGTATGGTTCCACGTTAACATTTGGGAACTTTTTTGCAGAAAAACTATTTGGGCGATTTGCAAAATTTCAAGACCAAATATAAGGTACTTAGAGGCCCAATCAATAGATACATTTTCAGCGTGATTAAGTGAAAACAGTGAACGTTATAGCGATCTTCCCGATTTGTTTACTCTTCTACTGGTTAAGATAAAAAAAATCATCTTGTGACTTTGACCTTGGAACTACATGGCCCATCAACAAACTTTGCCTGACGATGTCCATTCCGCATTTTTTACCGATTTGTAAGTCGATATCTTACGGCATTTGACAATTATGGCGCTGCGTTACTGACACACACACACAGACAGAGAGGTCCGTCAAGCGTAGCTTGAGAAGAGACGAAAATCAGGGTTTTGGGACTAATACGACCATTTTAAGATTGTATGCTACTACCGGTGGGGTTTTCGGGTGGCAAGTACCCAGAGGGAGTTGTCATGGGAAGGAATTATCCGAGCGGGGGCGGTATTTCCGGGGAGGAATATTACGGGCGGGATGGCCTCGCACACAGTAGGTCTGAAGGCAAGACCGCCGTCATAATCACATGATTAACAGCAACTGCCACGGCCTACTTTGTGAAAACCACCAGGCGATAGATGCAATTTCCCCGTTTCGTGTATGGCAAGCCGTTGCAATTCCTGCATACAGCAAATGTGCTAAGATCTAGACCAGACGTTTAAAGCTACACACCAAGTCTTGGGAGTTACAGATTTTTGAACTAGCCACGTTGATACTTGAAACAAATAGGAGGCGTGCTTAAAGAGGGTTGGGATTAAGGGGGGGGGGGGGGGGCGTGGGTGGCACCCGGGGTCAGTCAGTGCACTGGTGAGGTAAATAGATAGGGGGAGAGCAAGAGGTATTCCGTTCCTCGGGAACAGACTGGACATTTTACCGTAAACTGAGAACGAGGAAAATAATTCTTCGTGAACTGGGAATGGAGTATTAGCCGATCATCTTGATAAATGATTTTCATTAATCGTAAACGACCCCTCCTTGTCCCCCCCCCTAGATACTCGAGAGCTCTGAGCGTCGGAAAAAAAAGGACAAAATGATATATGATATAAGAGCGGATCTCCCATATATCGCTGCTATACGGGTAACCCCTATCAAGCAAACCCCCGAAAAATACTAATCCGCTACCAGGTATGAGACACATTATTTCATGGCAGTTATTAGCAATACGGCGATTTTGTTTTCACTCCATAAATACGGTAGGAGGATTAATGGCGCTACAGATTGAACCGGTATTCAAATCATAACAAAAACTAAATAAACCAGTGACTGAGACTTCAACTGTTACTTTATCAACATAAGAAAAGGCACGATATCCCTTAACATGCGGGGTGGGCGGGGGGGTGGGTGGGCAAGGCTGTCGTTGATGGGTGGGTGGGGGGGGGGGGTGGGGGGTGGCGGCGTTTATGTGTGCATATCCATGGGCACATGTCGGGAGTGGAGAGGGCGGGCTTAGTGCAGTGGTGGATCCAGGGGTGGAAGGGGGGAGGCACGTGTTCCTTTCGCTGGAAATTATGCGACAAACGCCCCCTCCCACTTTTCTCTGACGTACAGTGGAGACCAACTCGGTTGGAAGTGAAAAAAAGGCATTGCGTAATTTTTCTATGTCATGATATAAAACTCGATCATGTATAAGAGTCTCGTCACTCTCCGCCACACGTGAATACGTGACCACCAGGCATAGCTTGAGAAGGAAGACGAAAGTCGGGGCATATGTGCAACTTTAACCTCGTCAGTCATTTGGCGTATCCAGGCTTCATAATGGGATTGTGATATTTAAGTTTGATTATTTTAGCGTCCGAACTACTGGTTTGATTTCGATGTCATTTGGCAAACATGAGCCAGTAACCTTGGTACATATTCCACTACATATGGGCCATCTACCAACATTCATGGGTTCACAGCGATTTTAAAAATAATTTTGACAAGGTTAAAATTTGATGATCCAATAAATCGAAAACTATAAAGCGAGGTAAAATTCTTGTAGTTACTTACACCATTCATAGAGAAATTGAGAACGCCAACTATTTGGGCGATTTGCAAAATTTCAAGACCAAATATAAGGTACTTAGAGGCCCAATAAATAAATACATTTTCTGCGTGATTAAGTGAAAACAGTGAACGTTATAGCGATCTTCCCGATTTGTTGACTCTTCTACTGGTTAAGATCATTTTTTTTAAATCTTGTGACTTTGACCTTGGACCTACATGGCCCATCAACAACCTTTGCCCGACGATGGCCATTCCGCATTTTTGACCGATTTGTAAGTCGATATCTTGCGGCATTCGACAGTTAATGTGCTGCGTTACAGACACACACACACAGACAGAGAGGTCCGTTAAGCGTAGTTTGAGAAGAGACGAAAATCGGGGTTTTGGGACTAATACGACCATGTTAAGATAGCATGCTACATTTCAAAACTTACAGTAAAACATTGTGAATTTTCACCGGATACGTCTTGTTATATGCTTATTATAATACAAAATTAAAAACAAGATCATTTTAGGCTACTTAAAAAAACCCCGGATCGATGGATCGAGCCCCGCTGCAAAATGCGGTCGTAGAGACCCATGCTAAATTTTGGCAATTTTTTGTAACACATTTTGTTTTCAACGCTATAGCTATTCCCGGTTCTTTCATTGGTTAAGCGAATTTCAGAAATATGGTGTGACCTTGACCTTTGACCTACATGGCCCATCTACAAACTTAGCCTGACGATGGTCATTCCGCATCTTTTGGTGAACTTGGAAGTCAATATCGGAAGGCATTCGAAAGGGAATGCGTTGCGTTATAGACGGACAGGTACACAGACACACAGACAGACAGACACAGCGAACCCACCGACATGAGGCGAAAATTGAAAAATTTCGTCTTAGAGAATTTGCATGACTACCAGTCTTAGGTTGGACCACCCCCATGCAAAACTTACGCGCCCTTCATGCAACCCATGCAAAATTTCACGAATAGCTTGGTTTAGCTTACGGGCCCGTAACCACTTGTGGGGCCGTTGTGCAACTGGCCCCAGGGCCGAGGTCGAGGTAACTGTATGCGGCCGATGGAGTACCACTCGTAAATATGTAACTGCGGCTCGATGCTGGTTGATGTGACCATAAGATGCATCATATCTTATGAAATTACCCCGGTTGCACCGGTCTACATACCAGCATATCTGGGGACCCCGTAATAATAAAGAACGATGGCCATTGATCCCGAGTTTTGTAAATGTTCATTGCCTAATAATGCCTTACTCCCATAGAATATTCACAATAAGTATTATTCTATAAATATTTTCCTATAGATCTAGGATCCATATATTTCAGATGAGCACACAAAAAGCTTAGAAAGAAAATGATTGGGTCCATTCCTAAAGCCAATTTAAATACGGATTCAAATATGTAATCCTGGGTCAGTTTCCTAGATTGCTAGAAATATTGATAAAACTGTAACTCTAAAAATATATGCTGAGCGTAACACACATCCATGGGGTCTATTCTGAATTAATCACCGAAGAGTTGCATGACTGCGTGTGCATTTTACTAGACTAAGCTTACACCCAGCAAACATACTACGTTCTTCAACGTTGTGTTTTTTGGGTGTAATAAGGTCATCTGAAAGTTAGCCTCAGGACAACGTTGTTTCAATTTTTGTCGCAAACATTGAAGTAATATTTTCTAGCCTTTATCCCATAAAACTAAAACCTCTTTGACATGTGTAATGACTAATAGAACTTGGCTGCGTGCAGCAGTTGTTATAAGTTGAGAGTGGACGTTTTCCCAACGTTAGGACAACGTTACCGAAAAAAATAGACACCATGAAAACAATATGTACTTGATTGTATTTGGCAATCATGCTTCTGGCTAATTCATCGTATACGCAGTTGTTCCTCACAGAATATTAATACTGGGTTGAATGTCGGACAGCGTTAACTAAAAACGTGCGATCAACATAAAAACACATACATTTGCACGTGGTCACAACGTTATCTCGACCAAAAAAAACGTCATGACGTTAACTTGTTTGCTGGGCACTTACATTTGCTGATTTAATACACCTGGGGCCGGTTTCAAGTAGCGGTCATATAAGGCAGTCATAGCGCAGTTTACGACCGGGCACGGTCATAGCGCCAAATCTCGGTGTTATGTAGCGGTCATAGCCGCTTACACTTAGTGCATGGTTCATAGCGGCGATGTTAACTCATGACTGCTACCCCCAAGTCTTAACGGCGCTATGGCCGGGCACAAGACAGTTGTGAACATCTACACGTGTGTATTCACTGGCATAGCAGAACCACGGTGTTGGAAAATAAAACCGAGGTCGGTATGCATATTAAAGAAAGGCCCACCAAATGTTTACATCCCATGTAAACCGAATTGTGTCGGACTTGTTATGTACCATAGTAATCGAATGGGAGAAGGCAGATGTCAGCCATGTATCAGTAAGCACTAAACGTACTTTGTGCATGGCTAGTTCGTTTATCTGCACAATTATTGTGCACAAGCGAACTAGCCACTAATTTGGTTTGTTGAGCGGCGATATCATATGCGCTCGTGTTAAGGACACATGGTGGTCAGCGCAAGTCATACGCCCGCCTTTCCTGCCTGTGGATATGCCACTGTTGTGCGCAGCAACACCTGTCTCAGGCCGGTCCCGACCCCCCAGGAAGGGGGCGGGGGGCACCTTTACATTACTACAGTGGGGGGGGGGGGGGGGGGTGTGCCGCCCATGCCGTAGAGAGGATTTGGAGTGCTTGGAGTCAAGTCCGGGAGTAAGATGTAAAACGTGACCGCGCTGTCGGATCTCCGCGCTAGGTTATGCACTGCCTGGAGTCCGACCACTGCGCGGAGTCAGACCAGTCCGCTCGCATACCCGAACTTACCCTCAGAAACTCTGTGTGCGCGGTCGGCGTGGCCACACCGCGTGAGTGACGTACGAGTTATTCGAATGCGAAATGATCAGTTTGGGGCTGAGCATGCTAGAGTGGCCTGCGCCTCGGCCCCGCTGCTTAATACGAGTACCCTTCTCGGCCCGGATGTATGAGTCTGGCCCTAGTATAGGTCTCGATATTTCACATCACAACGGAAGTACTTGTTAAAGAACGAACTGGAGTGCGTTCGCCGATAAAAAACACGGGACGCGATAGCGTCGAGTGGTTTGTTTAGGGAATGCACGACAGCGCGTTCTTACATAAACCTCTCACAGGCGTCGTTCCAGGGGCGAAATATAAGCCTACTGCTGTCCGGACAATGCCTAACAACACTCATGTACCGGTTAATTTGTTCACGCTACGACAAATTAACAACACAATTTCCGAAATGCACCACAGGAGCAAGTATAATTTTCCAAACATCTGCAATTAAAATGTGCAATGCTCTGTTCCCCACCTCCACTTTCTTTTTATGTTGTAGGCCTCCGGTTATATACAGTGACACGGATCATACGCATTGGTTTGGTGTACGATATACACTTCCTCAATGGTGTGCATTGCACGATATGTGGGGGGGGGGCAAACGTTTTTTGCCCAGGTTTAAGAGCCTGGGCTCCCCCCTGCCCCAGCCTCCCCGTTGCCCCCCCCCCCCCTCCCCCCCCCCCCCCCCTCCATCCAGTTTCCAACTTTCATATCATTATCCTGTACTTCATATGGGTTGTCTTAAACCCCGGTTTAGACATATGTGTTATGCTTATAAGCATAATATATCGATCTTTATATTATGCACATTCTAGGTTTGACAAGCTGTTTATATTTGTTTGTTTCGGAGTGAACTCATGCATAGCAGTGAAGAAAGCAGTGACACCACTTGAGTTCCTCGCAATATATATTGTCTCCAAACTTAAACTGGGGAGTGCCGGATATAAGTTCTAGGCCAGATGTTCATAAATGCATGCATAGACCCACGTTTTCTGGCACTTATCCATCAGGCTTCCCAATAAAAATGTCTCAGAATTATATTTTGCCTTGAGCCTCTTCACGATACCTTAGATAACCTGTTTGTTTGTTCTATTTAACCCAATGAAACATTACAAGACAGTTGGTGTATATGGCATTCATACTAGTGGCAAGAGCACGTTTAGCAAGTTTACACATCCATTGCATCATTTAAGTAACATTTCTCTTAAGTTACCCCATTTGCTCTTAAATTGATCACTCGTTGGCTCTGATTTTCTCTTTTCTATCTCGTTTTCTATCACATATACTGCTTTCAACGTATTCATCAACACTTCAACTGACGGTAGGCTGTTTTCACACTTAGAGATAAATATGCAATGCTTGGCGATAAGGTACATATGATTTATAAGCCCATTGTGCTCTTTGTAACTTCCTAGGATAACATTTATCTTATTAAAGAACGGACTCATGTCTATATATAAACATAAGCGATTTTGTACACTCTGCCAAAACATTTGTACCATTTGACAATCCCAAAACAAATGTTCGACAGTCTCTATTTGTTCTTTACAGAATGGGCACGCGTCACATGGCACAATATTACATAAACATTTTTTTTTATAAATTTATTGGTATGTAGTACACGCTGCAGTAATTTATATTGAGAGCTTCTAATGCGATTGTCAAGAGCAGTTCGAAAGGCTATTTGATAGCTATTTTTCCATTCCAACTTATTTTGGCTAGTATTTCTTCCCATTTGCGTTGTCATTAGTGAACAGATTTTGCAACGCTTATGAGTTCCACTAGACAAAATTGCAACAATGTCAAGTCTCAAGAGTTTCCACAAGAAGTTCGTCCAAGTTCGAAGGTATTTGCAGTGTACCAAGCCCGACCTCGCGCCATCGTTCACACACATTTGGTATCAAAGTGAGAGAAAATCGAGCACATTCAAAGATAAATTATACTTTAATACCAATGCTTCAAACGTTAACAGGGCCCCACTTGCATCTAGTAGATCCATTACTAAAAGGCAATCTTTTCTAATCAGTGGCGTTTTATACGCAAGTACATTCTTATTTGTAACATAACTGGAATTCTAGAAAGTGTACGTGAAACACATAGCCCTGGGGTCTACGGCGGTTATATACGTTATTTATACTTTTGGCCAGTTTGGTCACGGACTTTGGATCTAGACTACTTGGCCTAACGCTGCCAATTTCCTTCAGAGGATTCAAGTCTTTAATCCATGTCACCTGTAGCGCTTCGCTTAGTGTCTTGTTGTCTGTAAGTTGTAAACCTCCATTTTCGTATATTTGCACCAGTTGTTAGTTGGATACCTTAGCCTTAGCCCCGAATTGAATTCCCAACAGTTTAAATTCCTTTACCCATTTCATAGGGTATTCTGGGCATAGACAATCATCTGAGTTTCGCATGCTACCCAACTACACCGCCTGCGTTTGGTCTAGAATTATTCTGAGTCCTGAACAAAGATAGAATAACCTGAAAATCTTTAGAGCAGCAGCCAGGGACCTTTCGTCCTGCTTCATTAACAGAAAGGCGTCATCTGCATACTGACCTAGGAGAACAGAGATTGACCCAATTTCTATACCTGTCGGTTTTTTTTCGTATCGTTTCCGCTAGTGGCTCTACTGCAAGGATAAACAGATATGGCGAAAGGGGGTCACCTTGGCGACAATCCCGGCCCAGTTTGATGAAGGAAGAAAAATGTCCATTATTTATAACGCAGCATTCTGCTTCATAATATAAGGTTTTGAAATATTCCACAAATCGATTTCCGATGTCATAGGCCTTGATAGTTTTTGATATGGCTTCATTCTACGGTATCAAAAGCTTTTTAAAAATCGAGTAAAAGTAGTAATCCTGGCTATTAACGTCAATGACGTCATAAACCAGTTGTGTATGTTCTCCGATGAAACCACCCTTAAAAAACCCCTTTTGATCCGTATGGATAATATCCGCTAGCACCTTTTTTAACTGATTTGCCAGAACTCCGGATAACACCTTATAGTCGGCGTTTATTAAGAAAATAGGTCTCCAGTTCTTCAACGCCTCTCTCGGTTTTCCCGAGATCTATATCTGGTAAAAAAAATGTGTACAATTCAGCCGGGAAGCCGTCTGACCCGGGCGACTTTTCACTCTTCACATTTCTTAACACCTGTTTGACTTCGTTAACATACTATCAGAAAGCACCAATCGAATCGCTAAGATACCTAAGATAACCTAACCAATGACTCTTAAAAATTAACCAACAACAAATACTGCTTGGCTTGTGCCCCCCTCCCAACCCCCCAACCCCCTTTCGAGCGTGTCCGCCTACGACTTCCCTACCATATTTCATTGATGCTAGTTGTATTTTGTAATGTAAGTCGCAAGTCATATTTCAAGTCTTAACAGTCTGGCCTCCCGGCCCTTTCGTGTAAGTAAAAATATGTCACTGCTTATTAAGGGGAGGGTGTGGGGAGAGGGGGCTCTCGGGGGGTAAAGGTGCTAAACTAACTGATCCCCTTAACAAATTATTGATTCCACTCAAGACATTTTGTTAAAAATGCCAATCCTAGATAGATCATACCTAAATACTGAAAGAAAACAGGTTTGACTACTATTGCAATTTGTTTAGCTAAATCCCTGGATTATAATGTACACGCTACATGCGTTTGTCTTCACTAAAAGTTTCCCCATCAACTCCGGTCGGAAACGACGCATGCGCATTCCGCAACTGCATTCTGATCTAAAAATAGATCCGTCAATAGTAGCTTGAAAATTAAGACGAAAACCAGTGTTTTTTGACTAATTCGACCATGTTAATACCAACCGCCACTCTACAAGTTGTAGGCCCGAAACGTCGCCCATTCGTTGTTCAACGTATCGAGGTTGCATAGCGCTCTGCGTGCTGTTTAAAAAAATCTTTTGAACATAACCTTTGGCCTAAATCGCCCACCTACGAACTTAGCCTGACCATGGCCATTCCGCAACTCTTGATGAATTTGAAAGTTCATATCTGAAGGCGTTCGAGCCCAATTTGCCCATTGGAAGCTGTAGTGAGCTCACAATGTTCGCTGAAAGCGTAAATTACTCCAACTTGCACTTCTAAGATCCGGGTGGTGGATAAGCACAATTTAACGGCTGCTGGCCAACGCGGTCTCTTTTCCCAGATAGAGGGCACCAATTGGAGTGAATACGTTCCTATCTCGATTTTCTGCGTGTGCTATGTCACGCCATAATCCTTGTTCTCAGACTCATCATTGCTAAATTAGGGAGCCCTCTAGGGACGAAACTAAGCGCACTAGGCTAAAAGAAAACCCTGATTCCTGAACCAAGTCGACGCTTGCCCGTTTTTTGTCACCGGTTACGACTCTAGTATGAAAGCAATTGCTTTGCGTTACAGTAAGACACACAGACAGCCGAACACACCGACATAAGGCGCAAATAATAACCCGCCAATTCAGACAGCAGCTATGTGTCACGTTAGTCTGTCAGAAGCATTTGTATCCCATACTCCAGCTCATATTAGGTTACAGACTGACCAAATGCCATGGCGCCGAATAGCCCGAACAATAATGCTATCATTTATTCTTACCTGATCGCGTCTCCTCGTCTCAGGCTTAAAACCGAGTGCTCTGTCCTCCTAACCATGTATCAAATGTACCAGCGCCTATACCAGTGGCACAACCCGCACACATTAGTTCTGAAGGCAAGACCGGCGTCATAATCACATGATCAACAACTAACCCGGCCAACTTTGTGAAAAACACCCTGCGATACAAGGAAAACAGTCGCCGCGTTTATGTCCATGGGCAGATTTCGGAAGTGAGGAGGGCGGACTTAGTGCAATGGTGGACCCAGGGGTGGGAATGGGGGGGGGGGGGGGGGGAGGGGGAGCACATGCGAAAAGCGCCCCCTCCCCCTTTTCGCTGCAGACCAGTGGAGACCAACCGGTTGGAAGTGAAAAAAAGCATTGCGTCATTTGTCTCGGTCCTGATATAAAACTCGATCATGTATAAGAGTCTCTTCACTCTCTACCACACGTGAAGGCAAACATAATGCCAAACACGTCGTTACCTATGCTACCACATATGGGCAATCTACCTACATTCTTGGGGTCATAGCAATTTGTTTTAATAATTTTGATACGGTTAACATTTGATGGTCCAATAAATCGGAAACTATAAAGCGAGGTAATACTCATGTAGTTACGCATGAAAACATTACTTTGATAGACAAAGTTGTCCGCGCCCAAATACTAATGTTAGGTCTTACGCAAGGCGTCGTTTGTCTGACTTATACCCTTTAATTGAATAAATTGAGATAAAATGCTCTCGTATGATTCCACGTTATATATGTTTGGGAATATTTTTGCAGAAACACTAATTGGGCGATTTGCAATTGTGGCACACGTAGAGAGGGCCTCAGGTCGGCCACCAATTTTTTGACCCCGTGGTCGCCACTTTGTTCAGAGCTCCACAGCCCCGGAGGCAAGTTTTCAGAGTCGACTTCCCTCCCCGGTAGTCAAACACTTGGTCGACCCCCTCGTCGCAATTAGTTGAAGAGTCCCCAGCGGTCGCAAGTCTTAAGTGGAGCCTCACCTGTTTGAAGAAGAACGTTATCTGGGACATGGTTCCCCCCCCCCCCCGCCCCCGATCGCAAGTTTCAATGGATCACCCCCTAGTGCCAGCTCCAGATGCAATGAGCAACAGGGCACTTTATCACATCAGGGATTCAATCGGTCTGTTTTTGGTATCTAAATTCCGGACCATCAGGCAATATCAAACTAGGTAGGTCTATATTTTGGCCAATAGGCCTTACGTGATGGATTTACGTGGAATCCGATGTGTCTCATGCAAATATCAATATTATTTGGCAATCGGGTCTTCTTATAAAAAAACTTCTCCCTCATATCTCGATATGTATAACCCCTACCCCTTATGATATCTGCGGTTATATTGTAGCAAGTGCTGAATGGTTGAAAATCCATTGGCTCAGGTCTTTAAAACAATGGCTACATCAGGTTGGCTCAAGTCTTTAACGCAATGGCTACATCAGGTATGGCTGTCAGTCTTATCTTAGCCATATTTCCAATGTGTGAACGTGATATAGATGTTCCACTATATGTTCTGCACACGGGGTACACTGGACCACGCGACCGGGGCATGTTCATTCACTCAGTGGGCCAACTGGCCCCGCCTCAAGCGGGTGAATGTGCCTCAAACGTGTCAGCTATATTTGGATGCAAGAAATGTGGATTGTGCTAGAAGTTAGAGTCTTCAATTTGTAAGACAAATTAGGCCAACATCAGTGGCGAATTCAGCGGGCGGGGGGGCTACTTCCGCTATAGCCCGCCCCCCACCCTATGGTCGAGCCGCAGAAGCCCCCCCCCCACCGACAGGTTTAGCTTCCGAGAATAAAGAAGTCTATCCCTGTCCACGAGCAGCAACCTGATGCCGAAGAAAGGCTAGACCCTATAACTTATATATGTACTTACTTACCTGGCAGGAAAAGTTAATTGGTTAAGTTAACTGTTTGACGCGCACCGCGATCTATGCGAAAACTTTCTGGGACTGGTAACAGGAACTTCACATGACATATAAAGTCGAAAAAATCGATGTGGGCTAACGTACCCGTAGGTCCTACTAGCCCAATGTTTCCCCTACAGTTAGATCAAGACCAGACCGGACACTGCCCCATATCCCAACCCATCACCCCAACCCCGGAAACCCCCCCCCCCCCACCCAGCTCTAGTCTCGCCTCCAGCGAATAAGGGTAACACGGGAAGAACCGGTTGGAAATGAAAAGCATTTTTCTTGGTCGTGGTATAAAACTCGGTCATGTATTAGTCTGTAGCCTTCGCTACAGGATGTCAATGGTTGATCCAGCGATAACATTACTCACTTATGTTATGGTTTATAGTTTACTACTAAAAATCATCAACAAATATCCAGTAGAAGTTGGCGTGGTAAGTTGAAGCGGCGACAAGTGAGGCGACGCAAAGAGTGACAGATAGCTGAAGTGGGTTGGAGTGGGTTAGAGACTGAAGTGGGTTGAAGTGGGTTGGAGACTAAAGTGGCTTGAAGTGGGAGGAGACTGAAGTGGGTGGAAATGGGTTGGAGACTACTAAAGTGGGTTGAAGTGAATCGAAGTGAAGTGGTTTGTTTATCTGTCAAAGAAATTACTAAATTTAGAAATAAATTCTAAAATATTTAAATTGTCACAAACTGTCAAATTAATATCATACTAATATTACATTGCAGCATGTCACAAGTACTTAATTAACCGTAAAGGGCTGTCAAACACACACAGATTAAATTGTCAACAACAATAAAATGGCTATAGGAAAACAGCCAATTGTACCATAAAGTATAAACAAATATCTATACTATAAAATGACAGACTGTCATTTCACCATAAACAATACCAACAACTATACACGAAAACCTGATTAAATACCTATAAACAAAGTCTAATATTCACTACGCTGGGTTGTTAAACTTGTATGAAATTCTTGTCAAATTGTAGTTGTTGTCTTGTCAAGTGACTTCTCAAAAAAGAAACTCAAGCGGAAACGAGAGAAAACGATACTAGTACAAAAATAAAGCCTGAAAAGTTTTACGAGAACTCCCATGAGCCTCAGGAACAAATAGCGGTGACCTCTATGGAATGATGAGGGACCTGTGACATAAACATAACTTGCTGCGTTATGAAACGATATAACGTTATGATACGTTGCGGTTGATTCTGTCCGCAACAGAGTCTCATCACTCTTCACTACACACGTGAACACGCATACAAGACCACCAAGCTCTTAGTTTGAGAAGGAAGACGAAAATCGGAGGGATAGGTACAACTTTAGCCCCATGTGTTTATACGTTTAACCGTTCTCCCGGATTGACCCTCACCCCCCCCCCCGCCCCCACCCTCCCCTCCACTGCTATTTTCGCACCCTCCGCCTGTTTGTGTACGTAGCTCAGAACGACCAGGCCCCAAACTTCTGGCACATACGCAAATCTAGATCCGTCAGCCACCTCCCCCTCTCCTTGACCCGTACCGCCAGGTCAGCGAAACAGTACCCCAGCAATATATCTTCCCCCCCCCCCTCCCCCCGCCCCTCCTCTTGACTACGAGCGCGAGGTCACGCGCGCGGCGAGATTTGAGCACTGTCATGGCGGCCCGATCGGCACAAAAACGTCTGGCTGGTTGGACATAGGATGCAAAATTCACTTTGGATACACCATGTCGTTTTGAAAACGGGGTATAATAGCAATCAACATGTACTCTGCTACAGCAGCCTATTCAGGCAGCGACAGAAGTTTAGTTACAAAAGCGACTCCTAATGTAGCGTGAGACACTCGCCAGGCGGCGCTCCTAACGTAGCGAGACACACTCGCCAGGCGGCGCTCCTAACGCAGCGTTTGACACTCGCCAGGCGGCGCTCCTAAAGTAGCGAGAGACACTCGCCAGGCGGCGCTCCTAACGTAGCGTGAGATACTCGCCAGGCGGCCGGGGACTTCCCTGGAATAGGAACGCTATGACGGGACTGAAAAACCTTGCACTGGGCACATAAACATAGTTACAACACAGTCTGGAGAAGACGTACGGGCTTTAGTGACTAACTCGTAAACAGACATAAAGGTGTCGCGTACATAAAAAAAGAAGATATTCGTGAAGTGTTTCAAACCGCATAAAATTACTTATAGGCGCATGTTATGAGTTTCCTATATATATAGATATCTATATCACTATACGTTCCAATGCAAGATGTGTATGCCATCTGCTGGCTTAGTCTCAAAGTTCAAATGAAGGTAATATGTGAGACTCTTTCTACGATATGAAAACGGTCAGTGAAGGTCACTAGAATACTCGCGTTTCCATGCAAACCCTGCTAAAAATGTCATATAGAGTTTTTAAAGAACTCTATGGAAAATCTATAGAGCATGCAGTGTTCTATAGCGTTTCTATAGAGCATGCAGTGTTCTATAGCGTATCTATAGAGCATGCAGTGTTCTATAGTGTTTCTATAGAGCATGCAGTGTTCTATAGCGTTTCTATAGATGTCTTGATAGTGGTTCTATAGGACGCAAATACTCTATAGACTTTCTATAGAACATGCCGTGTTCTAAAGTGTTTCTATAAATGTCTTTATAGTGTTTTTATAGGACAAATATTCTGTAGAATTGCTATAGAACACTGTTCTATATCATTTTTTAAGATATGTAAATAGCGTCTCTATAGGACATATTCAAAAAAATCTGGTCGATGTCGATTCAGACACACTGGTCAATCAAATCCTAAGCGGAGAGACTTCGTATTTTGGGCGGACGAACAATTTCAAATGGAAGATATGTCCCCAGTGGGCACACCGCCGTCGTAAACTCGTCGCATTTACGTCATGACGTCATTAGACGCATAATCGACGAATAAGCGACGTGGAAAGGCTAGTCGTTCCCACGTCTAAAATATGACGTTGCGAACCCGTCAGATGTTCGTTCATAGTCCGCCATCATTAAATCGACGCACCTTGGGTTGGTGCCTAATCATACGTTTTCAGTGATTGGATTTAAGTAGATGCGGCAGCTATGGCATTTCACTGATTATTAAAGACCTCCAGACCTTACGGTATGATTCCAGTCCCCCAGGTGTCTATCAGCCTATCACGGTATCGCACACGACTTCCTGATAACGTTATAATGCGAACATACACTAATTAAATATATATTCATTTAGTTCCATACACTATATATATTGTAACACCAAGTTTCAATTACCACCTTTGTGGCAACGTAGCTTTTTAATATGGGTGTTACATCTGGTATAAAAGTATAACACTAGTAGCGAGGCCTATTCGCACGCATGACCGTATTGACACAAGTGATTCACTACCACATGCACCCTCGCATCACTCCATCCCAGTATAATTCCTTCTGAAACGGACAGCAACGTTGCAACACCAGTGAGATTTGTAGAGTGCCACAGGCGCTCAGATTAGTTAACACGAAAGCTACATGTGCAGCGTGCCAAAGCACGCGAAGTACGCGAACCAGAGCATCACCACAGATTGTGCTGCCACCTTGCGGAGATATCGGTTGCAAATCGTACCGCGCATGCGCCAAGTTTAAAAATATTGCGGAAAGGCGAACCGAGCCCAAAGTTACATGTACATTTGAGCTATAAATTCACGAATATTTGCTTACATATATAACTGAACAGTATTTATTTATAAATACATCATTGTGTAGCACCTGAAGAAACCCAGGTGTGAACGTGACATCATAAATTAAGGCCAGAAGAAGACTTAGATAAAATAAGAAAGATAAATTGTGTTTTGTTTTTTAAAAGACTTTCCACTTGCCTTGGCACTTGCTCATTCGCTCAGTCATAGATCTACGTCCTGTGGCTGTACGCCTACACTACACCTATTACGCTTATAGCCAGCCTACTGGCTCCTGAGTGACTGTAGCCTAGGCTATAGGCTACAGTAAGTATAGTACGGGCTTTTAAGGATGCAGACTGTGGGACTTCCGTTATGAACCAAGCGCCTGTATGCAGTCGAGAAGTGGAAGGGACACAACTCATTTCTCCAGATTCCTAATTTGCAGGTAGGTAAAGCAACCTATTTTTTAAGTCAAGCTTGAGCCGGAGTAGCTGTGATCTCCAGCGTTGAAATTCTGGTATATAAGTTGCAGCTGTCTTCCGCGCTGCCGAGGGGTGCGACTTATACACCGGTATATGACTGCGTGTCTGCTGGAGCATTAGCATGAAGAAATATTGTTTACGTTATAAAAAAAAAGCATAAAATGGCAGCACAATCGTACGTATTGACATCATCATTGTCTTATGTTTTTTATTCATGTCAGTGGTTTTCGGAGTGATCACAGCAATTATAGGCAGAAACTTCACTCTACAGCATTTATGAATCTGATTTTGTCATAATTTGTTAATGAATTAATTTTACCGACATATGCAGTCAAACAGTTGTCATTTAATTTACTGACCACCGGTACTGTGTTTGTGCCTGTTATGCTAAGATGATTTTCACTCGACCAATTGTTTAGACATATATCTGTATGTAGTAATCAGGTAATCATGCAGACCAGTTATTGCATGCAAAAGAACAAATAAAAATCACAGGCACTCAGATCTGCTGACAGAACCAAACAGGTAACTAAACAATACCGCCCTTATATTTACTTTAGGGGTTCTGTCAGCAGATATGAGGGTCTCTGGTAAAGATATGTAGATCGCTTAAAATCTTCTAAAGGAAAAAAAAGATATCAATTGTCTGTCTGCCATACAACGTTCAGTTCTGGAAGAATGTTTACTTGTCAGAGAATTGCTATACTGGGTGTTGATATCACATGGACAAGTGTGGTTTTCCTGTGTGCTACATCATCACAACGTGCACCGTTCAGTAGTTTTTTTTACCTATGGCACATGGTGTAATGAACTTTTATTTTGAAATAGACAAGAGGTCAGCCCATAGTGTTCAGATTTTGTGAATACTTTCACATTTCAGTGCATCATGATTCGCAGCTGCAATGACGAGACCAGCAGAAGCTGCTGCACATATTAGGGAATGATCCAGCAGAAGAAAATTGAGGCCGTATTTTATGTAATAATGTCATAATGTTGTGACATGTGTGTAAGCTGTAAGTTGTTGAAGATTGTGAGAGTAATATAATTAAGTAAATTGCAGAATCAATGCCACCTGAATTTGCAGTTGGGGAATATATATTTCATTCATTCGAACACATTCCTGGTATTTACTCTGTATGTAAGATAAAGAATGTCTGAGTAATTCCCATGGATTTGTATTTACTGTTTTTTCTCTGGTTAATTACTGACATTCATTGCATTATACTCCATCGGGTGAACACTGTTTGTGGGTATACATAAAGTTATATATGCCCGGAAAATGTTGGCTTTTCTTTCCGGGATGAATATGTACTTTGAACTGTTGTGCACTGAACATGCTGAATATTTTATGTTGGGTCAATATTCCTAAAATGTTGTACAGTTCAATATTATTTCATTATGTTATTATTCACATTCTGTACCTTGTTTTTATAATATATATCTGGAAATGTGGATAATCAATATTGGATTTCTTATTCTTGCCTCTTTGCGATTTTTGTCTGCATAGTGGTATACCAACGAAACCGGTCTACTAAACGGATTACACTTTACGCACATGAAGGACCTATTTAAGCAGTAATCCACATTTTTCGAGATACTCCGGCATGACCGGGGACCAGTGACAGTGTCACACTCACAGGTGACCGCTTATATCATTGGGTTAGGGAGAGATACCTACACATTGATTGACGACGTTACGAGAACCTGCCTCACCTACAACAGTGGCTTCACACACAGGATTACCAGGGTCTGAGGTTCCCAATGATGTAGTAAAAGGTATACCAATTAGACCCTCGGCTCAGTGCATACTTTTCAGCCTACCATTGAAGTTTTGAGTGGTATACCTTTCAGTAGCCTATATCATTCAGTCCATTGACAACCTGAGTGGCAGTGGTATAGACATAGATATAGGCCTAGGCCTACCTTTCGGCGTGCCATTGGGAACCTCAGTGGTGTACCTTTCAGCATACCATCGGGGATTGCAGTGGTATACCAGTCAGCATAGCATTGACGACCTCCGAGTCAGTGGAATGTCTTTAGATTAATATAGACTTGTTCTAGGGCCTTCCCATATAATTCTATAGATGTGTCCTTTAGCTGGTCTATGACTTTCTATTGACTTGTCTCATAGCATGTCTATAGATTTCTATGGCTGTGTCCCATAGCATGTCTAGATTTCTATAGCGGTGTCCTATATCATGCATGTCTATAGATTTCTATAGCTGTGTCCTATAGCATGTCTACAGATGGTGTCCTATAGAATGTCTATAGAGTTACATAGATGTGTCCTATAGCATTTCTATATAATTCTATAGATGCGTCCTGAAGAAATATTCTATAGAAACTCTATAGAACATTTTTAGCAGGACGGGCTGGGCGTGAAGATCGAGGGCACAGCTGGTGGGGTGTCCCGAGCTTTTCACGGCAAGCACGCCTCGAGACCACTACACTATAAGTAGTATATGGGAAGCTGTACTGGCGTTCTCAACGGAAGGGGTGGGGTGGGGGGGGGGAGCAATTGCAATTACTGTTCTCCACATACCGACCAGTTTTTCTTCGCGATATCTCAATATTCTGCCAATGTAAATAACAATAATTTAAAACAAAATGTTTTTGCATTTATCTCGTAAGCATATAAGCAAAGATATTAGTACACCAATATAGGTCATACGGCACGCACCTATTGTGAAATGTACAATGCGGCGAGTAGGGGCGCCGCTATGCGGCGAGCGCGTAACGATGGGCTGCAACTGCGCTGACGATAACGCAGTTTGCGTGATCAGCGGCACCCTGTGAACTACACACTCGCTATATCGCTATAGGGCTGTACAGCCACTTCGGGATCTTATCGAGACCCCACGAGACAGGCATATCTATGCTCTACGTCAATGCCTAGCATCAACGGCCTGTACGCGCTGCCTACCTTCCGGTTGTTTGCCTTCACTCGCCTCACACACAAGATCGGCTAAAGCTGTCCTTGGAAGCAAAATAACCACTGAAGTTATGTGCATATCCGAATTATAACCATCCGAGTAGATTTATGTAATGTATGAGCGGTTAGGCAGTTGATAAACCAGAATGCGGTTGTTTCATTAGTGACTGTCAGTATCAGGCGATCTAACGTACTACGCGGGGTTTTCCATTTTGTATAACATAATAATCATCATGACGCGCGTGTCTGGACTGAGCAGGTGAGGACAATGGTGCTCCGTTTGTCGTAGAACTGTAAACATCGATGATTTGGCTCAAAATACAACACTTCCAACAGTTTCATCGAACGGATCACATGCATTATGGAGAGATAGATGTCTTATCTTTAATTATATTATGATTTTATAGTTAGCCATGCCTGGACCAAAGCAAACAAAAAATAGTTTCACACCCACTCGATTCTTTACGCACAAACCGCGCAGCCGGCCGGTTCCCAACACTAAAACTTTGACTACAATAAGTGCGAGTCACGCAGTTGCAGCAAGGCACCAGCGTGACGCGCACTCGTTCTAAGAGCACGTGTTTTTTTGTTGGTCCCCAAAACACCTAAACCGGAAATAGAACCCGCGAGAACTGTACAGCCCTATTACTCGAGTTGATATCAAGATATAAAGCATGGAAGTGTCCTTTCATGCTTTCAGCTTTATTTTGAATTTAATATATGTCCTTTTTTAGTGTTGATGCTGCAATGAGTAGGCCTAGCTGTTAGTGCCACCAAGGTGTTATATATTCCGGTAACGTCATTCACTGGCATTCAACTATTTAGTTTCCGTAACTTGCTGATAATTTGGCTGCTTGAAACCAACAGGTTTGCCCCTGATTTGTTAGCGATTATAATAAGACTACAACTTCATAATTATGGAGCATAGATGGCAGGAGATCCGGCGGTTGTGGGGTCCCGGGGGTAAGGACCCGCACCCCCCTTTTGAGGACGAATTAATGCCATTTTTTCAATGCAACATTTCCTTCGTCAATTTGGTGGACCATGATCGCAGTCCCCCGCCTCCTCCTACCCCCCCACTAGGTCTCAATTGTCCAGTGGGCCTCTCCATATTTTTTTCATTTTTTTACTGGAACAACCTCAACTGGGCAGTCTTCTGCTGTCTTAACCGTCTCAAGTGTCTTAACACTCATTTGTGTTTCAACCGTCACAAAGGGAAATAAAATATGATTCTATAACGTCAGAGTATTTTAATGGTTCTGGATCAAAACACGTTACGTGCAGTATGCCAGTCAATTCATACTGCTTCATTTTTACCTGAACACAATATTGTAGGTATATCGATACAGATATATTGAACACTGTCGATCAAGAAAAATCGGTGTCTTTTTTTTCCAATAAGCTTCCGTTTGGTGTGGTTTATGTATCTGCATTCATCATGTTACCACGCACAAAGTTGTGCAAGATTAGTCAGAACAATGTTTCATAGATAAATTCCATCATAGACAAATTACAATGGATTTGGATATTATCTATTAGTATGATGGTTGCATTTACCTCACTATGTCAATGTATTGTCGATAGAATATATAGTATTTACCGTGCCTTGTCTCTTTCGGACAAAAAAACATATTACCACACCGATGATTTGTTTGCTTTTGAAAGATGTCGCGGTGAACTTAATGATTAATCTTGCAAGCTATTTTTAAAGCATACACTTTGCCCCAAGCCAGTGATATATATGGTGAAATATTTCCTTCCATAAGAATCTTTTTGTAATATATGAAGCTAAGTCCTCTTAAACATACTGGCTCAGTCAGACAGGTATGCCCGAGTTATATTGCTCGTTGGTCTCATGGACTGCATTCAGTCTGTATCCCAGCATGACTTCCAGAGCGCAGCAGATTTATGCAGCGGGCAATGAAGTTGGCTGGATGGCCCAGTTGATCTGAAGCTGCCAGACAGCATCCCTTTTAGGGCCAACTAGGTGCCACCGCGGCTTTTGCTAGTATTATTTGTTTTCTATACTTAGCCAGTGAAACTCTCGCATGTTAAAGTAGATTTAGATCTTCCGGTGGAAAGAGACACACGCGCGTTGAAAACTTAAGTCTAAAACAGAGTTTGACGAGAATGTAATGCAATAAAATATGTTATGACTTTAGTAACATTATCTTGCCGCCCGCTGCTGCCTCCTGCCGCCTACCGTCGCCCTCTGCCGCCTCCTGTCGCCCCCTGTCGCCCCATATCGCCCTCTGCCGCCCCCGAGCCCGACCAAATTAAATAAATGCAAGTTCATTAACTGGACATGAATCTCGATATTCAACATTGCCATTATCATGCAATATTTAATAAGAAGCTGGCATACATATTTCATCAATGCAACTTATTACAGACTATTTACCTATTTGATCTGTTCCAAGCATTTTAATGGCTTCCTTGAAGTTTAAAAATCGTCTTATCTGAAAAACAATTTTCCCCTCTTTGCAAAATAAATTCACTAGAAATAATTTAAATTACATCATATCTAGACTGAAATATATCCATACCCGCCATATGCACCCCCCCCTCCTCCCTCCTTGTAAAAGTAAATAAATTTTTCTACAGTTAAATTACCAGTAAATAAATATTTATATATTCATTTGCCATCTAAAGTGACCACCCTTTTCATCCCCCTTCTTCGTTCGAGGGTATCCTTCTCCCAAGCCACTGCCTCGCACGTCGCACGGGTCCCTGCCCCCCCCCCCCTCACCCCCGTCCCTTCGCTCCCTGACCATTCATTTCCCTACTGTGGCTCTGGCAGACGGAACCGTCTGCCACTGCCTTGCCTGTGACCAATTCTGCAGTTATGGCTGCATTACAGACTGTATACGCGAATCTGCCGTAAAACATGGCTAAGCGCATCAGCTGATAAGTCGGAGCTGCAAACGAAGGGCTACTCAACGATATCGGGAGGAAAAACACGCAGTGAACATGGCGGCTTAGGCATATATCTAAATATCGACTTTAGATATAAAATTGTTCGCATCATCTGAATCTGATATTTGGGAATGTTTGCTTATTGAAGTAACTGGTCGGTGTAAAGAAAATAGAGTAACTAAAAATGTTACTAAAGCCCATTGCGCCCATTTTAAAGCCCATAGCCGTGATTCTATCTTAAGGCTACACGCCATTGGAAGCCCATGACATGCAATGAAATAAAAAAACGCCCAATGTTCAACCCCAAGCCAGAGGACTTTATTTGAAATATGACTGACGTGTTTGACGAGAGACTGTTTAGCCACAGCCTACGTAACGTCTACATGTATAATTATTTTCACCATACATTAACTGAACAGTTAATAGTAAAGTTAATAGTAAAAGAAACAATATATACGACAAAGTATATAACCAGGATAACCCTGATGTACGACCATATTTTAGGCACAACTTACACCATGTACTTCTCTACAAACGACCTATTGGGGTGTTACAGGTCCACATCCCCAATATCACAAGTAGACATTATGTACAACCCAGTTGACCTTATGATCGCTAGACCACTTGGTATTGTTTAGGAGGGGGGCGGGGGGGGGGGGGTAGTTGGCTTAATAAGGGCTGGACCAGGGTGAGAGCTGGTGCAATAGTGTAGCCAACTTGATGGTTCATAGGCATAGTAAAACAACACGATATAAGCCGTAGGCTGAAGATTACTGATAGATTAAGTAACTTGTACCCATATCGTACATCTAACTTTAACGTGGGGTTCCGTTGATCTATAAGGGCTTTCCGAAAGGCGAGCCGGGGGGCGTGCCGCAACGCCAGCCCATGGGCGCCGATTACTGACGGATTAAGTAATTTGTACCCGTCTCGTACATCTAACTTTATCATCGGCCCCATGGGCGCCGACGTGTTAGTAAGCTCGCAGGGCTGAGGGCCCGTTGATGTTGAACATGTATTTATGTACCCAGTGAATTGGCACTCATATTACAATTGTTTAAAGAGATGTGTATTCGTTTTGCTAGAGCGTTCCATCGGGCGTCAAGCTTCAAATTCAACATCCATTGCGGTCGTGACTTGTTTCTGAGAAGCTCCCTTATTGCGAAAAATAGAAGGAAGATTGTTCAACTGAACTTTTAGCTAGCGATCAGCTCGCTAAAGGAGTACATGATCGAAAACGAGCGATCAGCTCGCTAAAAGAGTACATTATCGAAAACATAATGCATAGTTTACAGGGGTGGATTTGCGTATTTTTTTGGGGGGGTTGCTCTCTGCGACGGGGTGGGGGTGCTCGGAGGACCCGTTATGACAGTATTTTAATGACGAGGGGGTCGAAAGGCGAGGGCAAGCAGTTGTCGTCATGAGGCCTCTCCTACGTTGGTCACAATCAGTAAGTTTCCGTCAGCACAAGGCACTGGTATAGGGCTCAGACATTAGAGCTTATGGATTAATGGTCAGAGGTTAAGGATTAGGGGTCAGAGATGGTGACTACGGTTACGAGTTAGAGCCTATGGGGTCGTTATCCGGGAAACATCAATTTATGCAAGAGACGTGCCCAATTGTATTACTTTGCATTAAGTTTCGGATTTTATTTGGTGTTATTTGAACACTGGAAAAACTTGAGATGTTACTCGTTTACATATAAATGGGTCGCTCATGGCCTCTGCACCAAACTGGCTCAGAGACAATAGAACCGACCGACACGCGGTCTACTCAATCCCAATATAATAGCTAAAGGGGCGTCGCTTATCGATACCGCATCTTACAGCTGTGAACCGTTCCTTCGTCATTGATGGTGCATATAATGCAAGCGAGCCATTTCAACGAAGGGCGGAAGCTGTATGTATCCCGCTTGCGACCTGTTTCTCCCACTATCAATCGTATGCTGCAAGTAGACTATTCGTTCACTGTTTAGAGCAGTTACAAGGGTTGTGTAGAGACAGGTTTAAACGGATTATAATAGTATAGTCAAATATTTCAGTATCTCAAACTGTAATGCTTCTTATTTTAATTGAAGCCGACATAAAATATTGCCAGATTAAATTATGCATTATATATTAATATATATTGTTATTATTATTATTATTATTACGAAAAAGGGCATATGTCATTGCAAATGGAGCCAACGTAAGCCAAGCTTTCATAGAGTAGCCTACTTAGTGTACTAAGAATAAACTACCGCATTACAGGTGACGTTAGGGATAGTATAATCGATGTATAATTTGTTTATAATCTTTTAATCAACATGTCTTGCATAAAATACTGTTGGTTAAGTGTAAATAAATATAAAGATATATAGGTCAAAACAAATTCCATCAATTGATTTGATTAAAAAAAAAACTCAAAAGCATTCATTATATGCATTATAGTTTTGGGAACGTAACATTAATATATATAAGTTATATACGCATGCAAATAGATTGGATTTGCTGATAATGCTAGTTGAAAAAAAGAACTGCGTATCATTTGCATTTACATAAAAATTTGGCGATACATGCAAATTTCGGATTGTAGCTGAATTTTAATGGCATTGATTCCATATATCAAGAATAAAACTCGATATTTAATGATTTCTTCGCAAAAATGAAGATATTGATTAAAACACAACGTCCGTGTCATCGCTACTGCATGATCGGCATCTGCGACGATGAAAAAATCATACTGGAATTTGCGATATACATTACAGATGTCATTAAGTGTAAAAAACGATACGCACCGTGGTCAATAAGCTATTGACAACATTCAGTAAGTGACTGAGGTGATAGTGTAGTAATATTTAGCACAGATGTCTACGTCATGGACTGGTGTTTCCGTCATTTTTATAATTTCATATAGATCATATGTTCATTTGATCAATAACTATATACATCTGTAATTATATAACCATGCCTTATTTGACAGGTATCCAATTGCTATATACAACATGCTAACATGACAACTATGGTATCCCTGTATGTGCTGCGATTGCTACACAGTTCGCGACATGTATCTTCAGTAAATAACTGCTGCCTATATTGTTGCACCATGACCAGAGGACGAAAATATATGGAACCGTAATACATGTTCACCAAGCGAAATCATGCCGTCGGTATCCATTTTGCTCGCCCTAGCACCACGTCTCGCTATTTGTCATGGAACGCGTTTGGGTCAACCTTCCCCCTGCCATTTTCTTCTCTCAATATGATGTTAATCTTTCCATGTCGACCTCTGTAAGCTTTTAGCGCTTCAACGGTAACTCACACGCTCCATTCACCATCCGTGGTGTCCATCTTGCCACCCCCTTGCCACTGACAGTGAAAAGAAGGAATAATTCATTTATTAAGATTTATATCGTAGTCAAATGAACCTTTCTCGAAGGCTTGTACTTCTTCTTCGAATGTTGCAAAGACTCGATTGTCCAAGGTGCTTGAATGATATTACTTAGTCTAATTCAACAAACATCAACCACACCCTACAGACGGCTTGCATAAGTTATAACTTAAGGTCGCATTTAAGTTACAGAAGTGCGACCTACAGAACGGAAGTGAGGAGAGAACCGCTTGTTTTGAATTGCCTAGTGTTGATAAGCCGACAGGTTTTGGGACGTTACATCTATATTTGACATATTTTCTGGATCGAAGGTATACGAATGAGTCTGGTTGGAATCGTGGTAGATTTAGTAACGATATACACTTGCGTACTTGCGTATAATTAGATTATTGATTCTGGTCATGCTCATCTTGTTATTTGTCGATATTTCTGCTGTGTCAGACTGCGTAATTACTAATGTCCTCTGATTTGACAGTTTGACGTTTGCTTATAATGTGCCTCAATATCTGCATTTTTACTTTTTGCGGTTTCAAGTTAAATAAACGACCAGAATTGCAACACACAGAGAAATGTTTATTATTACACTAAAACAGCCAACCAGATTTCAAGCCCACTAATTGTAAAAAAATTCAACTGGGTACCATTTGCATTATTATAAAAATCTGACGATACATGCAAATTCTAGACATTAACTGAAGTTCACCGGCATTGATTCGTTTCGCAAATAGTGAAATTCAATAGCTATTTATGTTCTCGCAAACATATAAGTAAGCAACACACCATCATACGACAGACACACAGTTCGTGCCATGGCTATTACACGATCAAGCTTCTAGAAGGGGTAAATGGCGACACGCGACACAGGCATCTTTGAAAAATTGACAATTCAAAATTGACCTCCAAATTCCGCCACTGAGGATCGGAAAAAAATGACATCGACACAGACATTGGCTAAAAAGACACGGATCGCCGCGACAAATCAACATTCAACACTGATGATGTTGACATAAGACACTGGACCCCTCCTTCTAGATTCCAATGATCCGTTATCAGAATGAAGAATAAAGTGCGAAGACGGAAATCACGTTCTTACTTGAGATATACGTAAGATATCGTTTATATGTTACTATATTTCATATACGTTCCGCACATTGATCACCAGTACACGATATGCCCACGCCGCCGCCCACGGCCAGGGGGACCCCAACCTCTGGGCTGCCAAGAGACCAAAGTCCTACGGGGGTGACGCCTCCCCCGGGGGCCGGAGGGGTGGCGACTTCGGTGGGGCGAACTCTCCGGGGATGGACGACTTAATCGCGTTGGCTCTGAACGACTGGCGCTCCGCGGAGGGTCGGGAGGGCGGTGTACCCCCCGGGGAGGGTCCCGCCAACAGCTGGGAGGGTGACGTGGAGTCGCACCTGGCCCGACAGCGCTCCCTGGAGTACTGCAACCCCCCGGATGACCACATCGCAGCGGAGGAAGGTAAATGGTGACGTCATTACATAATAATATGAACGAGATTTATGTGACCCAGTGATCAAGTTAAGCACTTAATTAAATCATGAAAAAATATAATTTATAAATAATATGTTCATTAGGCTTGGCCTCAGCTGGCCTCAGCTGGCCTCAGCTGCTACCACAACAACCCAACCACTCGAAATAACGTGCGTGGTAACGTTATGATTACACATTAATTTTTTTGTCATTAATGTAAAAGTGTATTAGTGTTTTATAATCTATCTAATAGTTTTAGATCTGCCACGTGTATTACCATTGATTATTGTATGTTTGTAGATCGTTTATAGACCGCATATATTTTATATTATGTTACCTCTTATATATGTATTTATTATCTACTGCTTTATTATAATATTTTTTTCATTTTATAGTAAACCTAACACATATGTGATTTAATTGGTTTATTGTATGCCACTAGATCCACCGCGTATTTTACTGGGAGTACTGACATTATTGGTAGAGTTTGGGAGAAGGACAGTTGGTTGTTTTTGTAATTTCCGGCATGGCACCGCATCTTGTTGCCATGCCGAAAATTACACAGACATATTATAATACATACATGCTAATTACACAGACATATTATTATATCAAGCTAAAATATCATATCATATAACAAACAAGCAGTATATCCTGTGTAAAAAAAATCAGTTAAAAGTCTTCATGTCTCGATGGGAGAAACTTTTATTTCTTATATCCTAATTGTCATGTATGTGTTAATGTATTACCACAATGTCTTCTCATGTCTGTGACGCATCAAGGAAGTAAAAAAAAAAAAAAAAAAAAAAAAACATAAAAAAGACGTATTATAATACATACATGCCAGTTACACAGACATATTATACTACATACATGCCAATTACACAGACATATTATAATACATACATGCTAATTTTAACGTTCGATCTTGCGCAGGCGCAGTGCCGGAGGACTTCACGCTGGAGAGCGTGCACGTGCTTATTCGCCACGGGGACCGGTCGCCGTTCTACAAGCTGCCCAATCAGCAGTCGCCACGTCTCAGCTGCACGCTCAAAGTGTCTGAGAGCGGGCGCCACAGGAGGCGGCTGGCCGGCTACATGGAGTACATGGGCGGGCCGGGCCAGTCCATCCCCCACAGCCGACGGCTGGGGCTGGCCCCCCGCACCGACCCCTACATGGGGGCCCAGCTGACGGGCAAGAGGCTGATCCAGCACCTAGCAGGTGGCGCCGCCCTGCGGCAAATCTACGTGGACCAGCTGGGATTACTCCCGGAAGCCCGCCCGGATCCCGCTCTCATCTACTTCCGGACGACCGACTTTTCCCGGACATTCCAAAGCGGGTTGGCCTTCCTGTACGGCCTGCTCCCGAGTCTCGATTTCTCTCGCCTGGCCGTGCACATGAGGAACGAGATTAGCTTCTGCCTGAAGGAGACGAGCGGGGTGTCGTGCCACTGCCCGGCGGCATACCACCAGAAGGACGTCGCCAATAAGGATACCCAGCAGCTGCACGACAACGCCACGACCAGACTCCTGGGCCAGGTGAAGAAGGAACTGGCCGAGGTTTTCGGCGTGGACAAGGGCAAGATCCCTTGGATTGGCGCCATCATCGAGGTCCTCATGGGCTACGTGTGCCATGAACTGCCGCTGCCATGCCGCGATACGAACCGTAACCTGGACAACGTGGCCGGCGACGACCACTGCGTCACGTGGCCCATGGTCCAGCGCATGTGGCGTTACCTGGACGAGCACGGGCGGGCGGTCGTCAATGGTTACGCCAATCAGAAGTACGCCCGCATCATCATCCACCCTCTCCGGCGCGAGATCGCCCAGCGCATGCTCAACCTCAGCCAGCACCCGGAGCGCACGGATCACCCGCGGCTCATCCTCTATTCCGGACACGACCTCACCGTGTCCTCCCTGGCCAAGGCCTTCGGGATCCACGACGGCCATTGGCCTCCCTACGGATCCAGAATCGTCATGGAGCTCTATTCGACCAATCATCGCGCTCAATACTTCATCCGGGTGCTATTTAACGGTAGAGACAAGACCGGACAGCTGAGGTTCTGTCCCGAGTCCGATCTCGTACACGGATTGTGTCCCTTGGATAATTATGTCTACCATGTCCTGTACAAGGATCTGGAATATTTTAACAAGTCCACTTTTGCTGAAGTCTGCTCCTGATCGTCGAGTCTGGATCGCCATTTTTGTTTTGTGTGCAAAATAAGGAAAATCCTTCCTCCTTAGTTCGTCGCTTTGAATGCTGATGTACTGTAGAGTTGGCAACATCCCCGCACGATCCAGGGATAGATCAGCGCTATTCACGACCTGATTAGATTAGTAAAGTGATAATGTTTGCTCCAACATTTTATTTGTATAAAATGTATTTCTCTTCGGTGCCCACTGTCATGATCTAGTTCACACGAACCTTGTATGGCAGAGATAATCCCTTGGTATCTGGTATCATCGCCATCATGTGTAGGGGTCTGGAGTGGATTTCGCTTAAACAATGCGATGAACTGTCGTAAGCTGAAGTTTCGTTTCGTCTCCTGAATTTTCCGGAAGATCTTTGACTCTCAATCGTCGCGTTACTTCGGCAGAATGCGCTGTGGTCAGCACGCAACTGTCGTACACTCGTGTGCTTTTGTCGATCATGTTTCCTGTAGATGGAATAATCTCTCCAATCCGTAGTTACTTACTGTGACAATATCTGAATTGTATCTTAGTTTGGTCAATCTGCGGCTCTTGGGGGTTTTGCCCAAGCGGCCAAACAAGGGTTTTGCTCCTAGTATAGAGAAAGCGGCCAAGCAAGGGGTTTGCCCATAGTACAGAGCACGCGGCCAAGCAGCCTGCATTTATTTTCCTTTACCAGCTTCGAACCAACAACGGAAGGTACCCTTACCACACACATCACTCTTCCAACACACTGGAGTTGGTTCGACCGTGTATTTCAGCTCTGCAACCATGTGATAAACTGCTCCCATGTAACGGCCTGACTGTTCACATCGGCAAGTGTATTCTATGATTATGTTCATCGTCAATGTGGAGTCAAAGACTTCAAATACCTCACCTCCTTCCATCAGGTGCGGGTGCAGGTTGCAGAATCGGGTGGTTGACTGGGTCACAAAGGGCAACAACATTCACTTTTCCACGGAGCAATTTGCCAAATTGCCATTGTGTCTCTGTTCAGGCGTGTAGAGTTATACAAATGTTATTGTCGCAATTGCTATTTATGCCGTTTTATTTTATTGCATATTGAGCAATAGAAACTGGCGTAAGTATTAAAGTTAGTTAAAATCTTATATTTATAATTTAAAATGTATCCCAAAAATTATATTTTGGCAAAAACATTTTTATTGTTATTGATCGCCAATGTATGTATGGCTACTTATTCAATATCCTTATGAAGATTGGGGGTGTGTTCGATTTTCCTGAAACCGTTTTTGAAACCGGCTTCAACGGTTTGCTCACATAAAGGCGAACGCATCGTTTCATTTGTTTACAGTTTTAGCATCTATTTAAACCGGTTTCGGTTCTTCTCCTGTCGAACAATCAGTTCGGCAAACCGGTTTTGGGTTTCATGTACATCGAACACGCCCTACATGATACGGGGTGTTTTTTCTCTGGTTGCGGAATAGGTTATGGCACGCAATTTGTAATAACATATATCACTTTATCAAACCAGTCATCATGTGCACATCATCTCAAAAACTCTCTGTGTATGTAAACTGCACCCACATAGCATTTTTATCCATGGGTTCACCTCTTTAAATCCTTCAAAGTCGACGTTATGTCGGAAAGTGACATGACATGATGTTACATATGATAATATAATTGTATTAATTTCTGCCAGCGTTAACGCGAACAAGATCAGACAATGTGTTGAGTTTGGGATCCTTTTTGTTATGCATGTAGGTGGAAAATTGCAGTATGAGTATCTTTTAACTATTCACAAATTGTCTTTGTTTGCAATTTTCCTGTGTGAAAGGACGTTTGTGTGTTGATAGTGTTGTGCATTTTCAGTATGGCTTTAATTACGTCATCAGACCTTTCAGTCACGTGGTGTCGGCTATTGTTCACACCGTGTCATGTCGTGCATTGTCCGCTGTGTACACTCACTCGCTCACGTACAAGAAATAAAACGATCCTATACGCAAAAATATTCTATACGCAACTGTTTAAGATACTTATAGGACTGGCGGATCGAGAACCAGCGACGAATGAGTTTTCATTGAAGCTATGAAACCTGACGCGTTTGTGTCCAAAACTACATATTTTCAATACCCTGATAATGGAGTAAACATCGATTGAATCCTAACCTCTGCCCCAGTCATACAGGTAAGATTTTCCAGTTGGTGATGACGTCATGGCCGAAGTTCGAACGCTTCAAGAATGGGATATTTTAGTTTCTTCACCGACTGTCCGTATTTCCGTCAATACATAGGCGTCATTGCTTCTACTTTATATTCTCGATTCCCCGCAACGTTAATATAAAAGTTTCACATATTGAACATTTCATGCTATGTCCTTGAATAAATGCTATACATCTTTGCCGAAAAATTATTTGCTGATTTAATCACTCCCTTCGAGGTAGTCTAAGACCTCATATATTGGTTCAGTGACGTATTAATGTCTGATCACACGACGATGCGCGTGTTATGCAGTGGTATTTTCCTAATTCTTAATCTCACTGCTCTACTAGTCCTTAAACGACTATGCACACAACAGGGCTTTGAATGATTACAAAGACATGTGTATTAATTGTCCATGGTCGGCATATTTGGTATGGTTTTGTCGGAGTGACTTTTTCACCTTGGCGCAGTCTCCAAGCGCCACCCATTGACTACCGATGAGATATCTGAGTCCGCTTCCGGTATAACATGTACGGAGGGAGGGGGGGGGGGAGCAAGAGGGGGTCGTGTTCCCAGGTCACGAAGAATGCATTTCTTTATTCCCAGGTCACGATGAATCAAAAAGGATAATTCCCAGTATCGATAGGAAGGGTGGATACATGCGGTTTCCCGATTCACGGTTATTTAATATTAAAATTCCCAGTTCACGATTAATAAAATCCTTGGTCCCGGCGGTCGGTTAATGCGCCATTCCAAGTTCACGAAGACTTATTGGCCTCAAACCCAGTTCACGGTGAAATGAAAACCCCATTCCCGAGGAACGGAAATTCCACCTGCCCCCATGGTTGTGCGTTCCCGATGACGGCAAATTTTATTTTGTATTTACCGATAGCCACAACCATTATTGTCTCTGGCAAAAAATTGCCCCCCCCCCGCCACTGTGATCACTTGAAATCATTCGTGTTGTGTTCAGGTGAAACATGCAAATAATTGCTGCAATAAAGGTTAAATTTTTACAAACGACTGTGAAGTCATATTTTTACTATTTATGGACCCTGGGAAAGTTTCGTAATGTCAGAAGTAGTCACATTGACACGTCACCGTCGCTGTAAAGCCTGCTCATTCAGTAGGTATAGCGGTAAACACATTCTGTCCGCTTGCGAAAGACGATGACTTTGCAGTTTTGTTTGACCGACAAAGCTTACCTATATAATTTAATATTCCTTCAACAACTCACGATGGCAGTTTGTTTGTACTTATGTACATTTCCCACAGTGATACCTCTGATTTACGGTTTCCATTATGATACCAATGATCCGCGATTTTCATTATGATATCGATGATCCGCGGTTTCCATTATGACACCAATGATCCGCGGTTTCCATTATGATACCGATGATCCGCGGTTTCCATTATGATACCAGTGATCCGCGGTTTCCATTATGATACCAGCGATCCGCGGTTTCCATTATGATACCAATGATCCGCGGTTTCCACTATGATACCAATGATCCGCGGTTTCCATTATGATACCACTAATGTACGGTTCTCATAGTGACACCACTAATCTCCGGTTCCCATTCTGTTCCCACTGAAGCAGGGTTATTATGACAAAAATCGTCATATACCACTACCTTCTGTTAGTCAGTGCATCTATGTATCCGTTTGTGCGCTCGATAACTCTCGAAAGCTTACAGCTATCGCTGTCAGAAAACAAACGTAGAACGCATCTATCTTAGTTAATATTACAGCTACAGACGTCCGATTAGTTTTAGAAATTGCTACATAATTGTTTGCATCTTTTGTATATTGTTTACTTCTTGATGCGGCTTACGCATCTTTGAGCAAAATGCCGTTTTATGTTTTTTTCCGAAAACGGATAAAATTACTTTGAACACTTCTGTGGTTTGACCTATTTAAGTTGAAGATATCGATCTGGGACTCTAACGTTTCTATCTTACTTTCGGTTCCAGGGTTGACGGACAATGCCCCGCGGGACGCCCCAAGTTAAAAACGTAAATCTTTCATCATTACGGCAACATTTTCTTGAATATTTCAGAAGTGCCTTCTTCAAACAGTCCCATAATAATTTACGTTGTGTAAGAAGGTACCCGGCGGAGACTTTTGGCCCTTGCCAAAATATAGGACATTTGTCAAGTTAACAATTTGCCAAAAACCATAATAACCTCAAAAGCGATCGTCTTTGAGCAACCTCAGTCAAAGGCCAAGGTCGTAACCTTGACTATTGTAAATGTCAAGTGTTCGGCTGTAGCTCAAAAACTAGAGAACATCTGTGCACCCAGCTTGTCCTGAGGGATAGAAGTGATGTAGCTTATACCGAATTCAATCACTGCTTGAAACCGAAGTGAGCAACGTAGAGGCGCTAGAACGCCTGAAAGTTGGGGGTTCGAACCCGACTTTTTTTTATTTTAAAGCCATCGCCTTGGAATTTTTTTGCCACAAACTAGGGCATAAATTGCCTTATATTTTAAATTTTACAAAAATCACATGAGCGGTTATGACGTCACGAGTCATGACAATTTAACATTTGCGAAGTTCCCGGTGCCCTCAATATTGACCGTAGAGAATCCAAAATAGTATAGAACAATGTGGAATTATGTTGCCCGTGAGGTAAAAATACGGTTAAAATTCGCCGTGTTGGCACTTTTGCGTAAACTAAAAGTACCTCAAAATTATGATGCAGTTGTTTTATATCTCTTTGAGTCTGTGAAAGAACAATTTTAACATAATACTGCGCGGCGTATTTGTATCGCCCGCGGACGTGATAGCGACCCGCGGTCGACGTCACACAGAATAAAGAACAAGACAGGCGCGCCGGAATATAAAGCCGGCTATCAACCTTTGCTCCGGTGAACAAACTTACTCTCTCCGGATAGCCCACAGGCTTTCATGATTTAAATTCAAGATAGAATATACTAATTTGACATGGAGAAGAGGTTGGTTATACAAAAAAATACAGAATATATTGCTTTAACGATTAGTATTATGGTTACTACATTAGGTTACATGTTCTGTTTTTTTCTGTTTTGTTCTTCTGGTATGTATTACATTTACCTCACTATGTCCTTGTATTGTCGATAGAACATAACGTTAGTGCCGTGCCTTGCCTGGTTAGGAGTAAAACACCACGTCAACGATTTGTATCATTTGAAACATGACGCGCTGAGCTTTATGATTAATATTGCATACACCTTGCCCCAAGTCAGTGATATATGGCTTGACATGTTGCGTTCCACAGGAATCTTATTATAATATGGGAATTAGCTAGGTTCGCTTAATCATACTAGATCATTCATACAGGTAGGTGACAGCCGAGGGACATCGCTCGTTGGTCGTATGGTCATTAGGCCTCCAATCAGCTTGTATACCAGAATGACCGCCAGAGCGCAGCAAATGTATGCAGCGGACAATTAACATGGCTGAATGGCTCAGTTGAGCTAAGGCTGTCAGATAGCATCCCTTTTAGAGGCCACCTAGGTGTCACCGCGATTTTGGCTTGTGTTATTTGTTTGCTATATTTAGCCAGTGGAACTCTCGCATGTAGAGATAGATTTAGATGTTCCGGTGGAAAGAGACACACGTGCGTTGACAACGTAGGTCCCAAAACAGTTTGACGAGTATGTAATGTAATGCAATAAAATATGCTATGCCTTCAGTAACATTATCTTGCCGCCTACCGTCGCCCTCTGCCGCCCATTGTCGCCCCCTGCCGCACCATATCGCCCTCTGCCGCCCCCAACCCCGACCCAATTAAATAAATTCAAGTTCATTAACTTGACATGAACCTCGATATTCAACATTGGCATTGCAATATTTAAATAAGAGGCTGGCACACATATATCTTCTATGCAACTTATTGAAGACTATATATCTATTTGATCTGTTCCAAGCAGTATAATTGCTTCAATGAAGCTTGAAAATTGTTGTATAATTCTTATCTGAAGAGCAATTATTCCCTCTTTGTAAAATGAATTCACTAGAAATGATTTAAATTACATCATATCTAGACTGAAATAGATCCATACCGGCCACATACAATCCCCCTCCCCCCTCCTTGCAAAAAGTAATTTCCCCTAGATCCGCCCATGAGTTTAGACAATATATTATGACGTAATAACAGTATTTTGATGTCGAGGGGGTCAAAAGCGGGGTAAGCAGTTGTGGCCATGAGCGCTCACCTACGTTGGTCACAATCAGTAAGTTTCCGTCCACACACGGCAGCCCTATAGGGCTCAGATATTAGAGCTCATGGATTAGTGGTCAGAGTTTAAGGATTAGGGATCAGAAATGGAGATTACAGTTAAGAGTTAAGAACCTATGGGGTCGTTATCCGGGAAACATCAATTTATGCAAGAGACGTGCCCAATTGTATGTACTCTGCTTTAAGTTTTGTGTTTGATGTCATTTGAACATTGGAACAGCTTGAGATGTTACTCGTTTACATATAACTGGGTCGCGCATCCCCTCTGCACCAAACTGGCTAAGCGACAATAGAGCCGACCGACACACGGTCTACTCAATCCCCATATAATAGCTAAAGGAGCGTCGCTGATCAATGCATCATTTTGCTGCTGAGAACTGTTCCTTCGTTGTTGATGATGTAGTAATGCAAACGAGCCATTTCATCGAAGGACGGAAGCTGTATATATCCCGCTTGCTTTGTTTTTGAAAAATGTTTTTCCCACCACCAATCGTATGCTGCAGGTAGACTAGTCGTTCACTGTTTAGAGCCATTCTTAGAAACATTTGTTCCCGAAAAGTTACCAGGGTCGTGCAGAGACAGGTTTAAACAGAGTTTAATGGTATAGTCGAATATTTCAATATCTCAATCTATAATGCCTCTTATTTTGAATTGAAGTCGACATAAAATATTACCAACTTATATTATATATTAAATATCATTATATATTATTATAAAAAAGTGCATATGTCCTTGCAAATGAAGCAAACGTAAGCCAAGCTTTCATAGAGTAGCCTACTTCAAGTGCAGTAAAATGAAACTACAGCATTAAAGATGACGTTAGAGATAATACGAACTATCCATCCGATAGATGTGAGAGATGTAGCGAAAATGGATGAATTATTTCAGTTGGATTTACGGTGCCCGGTTTAGGACATCGCGATATTATTTTTTACAAAAAAACAACTCCAAATTCTCTTGGAGTACGACTTATCTTTTTCAAAAAAATTAAACTCGTTCCTAACTTTGTCGCGGAACGAGTTGATTTTTTTTGAAAAAAATAAATCATTTCAAATCACTTAAAAAAATTAAGTCGTTCCGAACTTTGTCGCGGAACGAGTTTATCTTTTTCGAAAAAAAAATAAGTCGTTCCAAATATTTTTCACAAAAAATAAACTCGTTCCTAACCTTCTGGGCTGAATGGGGGTGGGCATGGGAAGGGATTGAGGGGAGAGGGGGGGCACTACATATAGATAGGTATACTTTGACGCCCAAATGCCCGCTTTTTTCGCCTGTTTCTCTCTTTCCTCGGTCCAGTTACCTACATTTTCTCTCAATGTGGCCATCTGAGACTGAAACCATTTGCAATGAAAAAACAAGTTCCATATTCTCCTGCACGACTTCGCAAGTATATGCCATCTTGGAAAAAACGTGACCGGCGCAAAGAGTTTTGGGAAATATTTTGGTGTTATCTTGATTTAGATTTTTTTAATCTTGATTCTATGAAGATAAGTGCCATATTTCCACGGTATTGGTAAGGCAAGTATGAAGTTAATGAGTATGTCTAACTTACATCCAGATTACGTAATTTTCCGTTACATAGATGACAATATTGCATGTTTAAGTGTCTACAAAATACGTTGTCATGCGAGGACGCCATCTTGACATCCCGCTAAGACCAAAATAATACTCAGAATGCATTGCACATGCAGTGGCGCCTCACAGTGGAATAGTCTGCACTATGATTTGCGAAGTGCTCTGTGTTTCGGTAATCCGCTTTCCCGGAGATCTCAATCAGCTCAATCCCCAATATACGTTGCATAATTGTGATTGTCCAATTTGGATGCCATTTTGTTCACCAAAATATGGTCTCTCCTCGACCACAAATCGCGTACTTTTCTCTCACTCTCCATATGCCATGGGCGGCACACCCTCAACAACTGCAGTAAGGTAGTGCCTACCTTCCCCCATTCCGTGGGGAAGGCTCGATTATTAAGTCACACTGCGGCATGTGGTTAACGAAATCTACGAAATCAGCCACGAACTCATTCCGCGTCGAAGTTTGGAACGAGTTTTTTTGTTGTTTTTTTAAATAACTCGTGCTCCAAAAAATTTGGAACGTCTTTTTAGAAAAAAAAACTCGTTTCGCAACCAAGTTTGGAACGAGTTTTTATATATGATTTGTTCTTTAGGCCACCTTAGTCCACACATGTGATAAACAACCCCAGAGACAGATAGGGGTTGCACATGCAACGTACTTTTATACAGTCGATAACGCTACGACAACGGGGTCTTCGGAAAAATAATAACTCGGGAATCGAAACTGAGCTTGGAACGATTTTTTTGTTTTTGAACAAAAAATAACTCTTGTTTCTCTGTATTCCCATGAATTTGAATTTGAATGAAGTTCTTTAATCAAAATGTCTTGCAAAAAATACTGTTGGCCTGTCAAGTGTGAATAAATATAATGATTTATAATATTTTCCATCAATTTATTTTATTTCCAAAAAAACACAAAAGCATGATTTATATTCATTATAGTATATAGTATATATATGCATAGAACTAGATGGAATTTGCTGATAATTCTAGTTGAAGAAAAAAGCATTTCATTTGCATTAACATTAAAATTTGGCAATACATACAGATTGTAGCTGAATTTTAAAGGCCTTTATTCCATATATCAAGAATAAAACACGGTATTTAATGATTTCTTCGCGAAAATACAACTATTGATTATAACATAACGTCCGTATCATCGCTACTGCAAGACCGGCATCTGCGACGATGGAACTCACACAGGATTGTTGATTCTGGTCATGACCATCTTGTTATTTGTCGTTTTTTACGACTGTGTAAATAGTTTTTAAGACTGCGTAAATTGCTAATGTCCTCTAATGTGACAGTTTGACGTTTGCTTACAATGTGTCTCAATACCTGCATTTTTACTTTTGCGGTTTCAAGTTAAGTAAACGAAGAAAACTGCAACACACAGAAGCAATGTTGATTCTGACAAAAAAACAAACAATCCGAATTAAAGCGCACTAATTGTAAAAAAATCAACTAGGTTTCATTAGCATTAACATAAAAAAATCTATCGATACATGCAAATTCCAGACATTAACTGAATTTCACCGTCATTGATTCGTTACGCAAAGAATAAAATGCAATAACTATTTATGTTCTCGCCAAAACAAAGATATAGAACACCACATCATTCGACAGACACGCAGTTCGTACCATGGATATTAGACGATCAAGGGCCTGGAAAATGGCGTAAAGGGTAAATGGCGACAAGCGACATAGGCATATTTGAAAAATCGACCATTCGACATATACCCCTAAATACCGAGACTGAGGATCTGAAAAAGAAACATCGACACAGACATTTGCTGAAAGAGACCGAGAATGCCGCGACACATCAACATTTGAGACTGATAATTTTGACACCAGACACTGGACCCCTCCTTCCAGACCCCTTCGATCCGTATATCAGAATGAAGAATAAAGTGCGAAGACGGAAATCACCCTCCTGCTTGCGATATACGTAACATATTTGTCGCATACGCCAGGCACATTGATCATCAGCACACGCTATGCAACATATGCCTCTCATTTAGTGATTAAGGCTAATATTACATGTATATCAGCATAGCTAACCACGTCATTATCTAAGTGTTCGCATAATGGCATGTTTATTATAGGATAATTTGACCAATAATAACATACACATATATATGTAATACAACCTTGACTTATTTGACCGGTATTCAGTTGTTTCTTCAGCATATGCTGCGATCGGTACACAATTCGCGACATATGTTTTTCAGTTAGTTACTGAGGCCATTATAATATTATACTGGAGGACAAGTGGTTGAAATATGTGGAACCATAATACATGTTCACTAAGCAACAACTTGCCTTTTCAGTCTTTAGTCTTTGGGTGAGATACTTCATATATATATCTGCATATAATTTGCACATATATATCTGAATTATAAAGCATAAAGATGTATGATAACCTTGTAAATAACACTTCATATAATACGTCACGTGTATATATATCCACGCTCTGAAAGAATGCACTATTGTAAGTGAAAACGAAGGCAGTTCAATTACTGAATGTATACTTCGTACGCTATGCAACATATGCCTCTCACTTAGTGATCAAGGCTAATATTACATGTATATCAGCATAGCTGACCACGTCATTATCTAAGTGTTCCCTTAATTGCATGTTTATTGTAGGATCATTTGACCAATAAGAGCACACACACATATATATATAATACAACCTTGCCTTATTTGGCCGGTATCCAGTTGTTTTTTACAGCATATCATAACACGACAGCTGTGTTTTCTTCAGCATATGCTGCGATCGATATACAATTCGCGAAATATGTTTTTCATTTACTTACTGAGACCATTATACTATTATACTGGAGGACAAGTGGTTGAAATATGTGGAACCATAATACATGTTCATCAAGCAACAACTTGCCTTTTCAGTCTAGTTGTTGGGTGAGATACGTCATATATATATCTGCATATAATTTACACATATATATCTGAATTATAAAGAATAAAGATGTATGATAACCTTGTAAATAACACTTCATATAATACGTCAAGTGTATATATGTCGACGCTCTGAAAGAATGCAATATTGTAAGTGGAAACGAAGGCAGTTCAATTACTGAATGTATACTTCGTACATACGGTACTGCCTATACATTGCACTATTCATATGTATTAGATATCGACGGGATATGTACAAGATACACATGTGCCACGGGGAACAGGGCTATAATTCTATAAATGTAAGATACATAGGTGCCTAATGTGCCATTATCATTGTAGCTCGTGTTACATTATCTTATGTACGACGGTGTGATTGCAAATAAGTTGATATCTTGCCGCTAACAAATATATATCATGTTGCTGTTCTCTAGTATATGCTTTATCTTTATCTTATGTGTTTGATTTGTAATTGCATATTAAATATCATACAACTGCCTATGCGCATATTTATAATCAGATGTCTTACTTCTTTGATCCCACATGAGCAAACAGTTTATGCGAGTTATTATTTTGAGCTGACTCGCGATACATCAATTCATCAAAGATGTATTTGCGCTAGGGGTGTATACATGACACGTCCAAGCTAAATCCAAATAAATGTGTTTATGATTTTGCAAGATATCAGACAAAGCTCTTTGAAAGTACCATGTCTACTTCATTCTCGAATGCTGTAAGGACTATACTTTGGAAGCGGGTCTTGAATGACATCAATCATCATGCATTGATCATAATTATTACATTTCGGTAATTGCTGGTTATATATTGTGTCATATTGATTATGTTACAGACATGATACAAGATTTCCTGCACGTACAAACGGAATTTGAAGTTTCAGTAATCCACTGTGTCCCATCTCTATCATCGTATATGATACTTGTCTCATTGTAACCCGTCACAGCCATATCGTTACTCACAGTCCGGATCACTCTAACGGCTTACCTCGCAGAGCCGACGGCACAGTTCATAGTGGCACGAGATCAGTGATTCGGACGGCCAGCACCAGTCCGGCCAGTCGGCACGCCTATTGGCTCTCTCGTTCTCCGAGAGGGCGGACGGCAACCTCCGCACAGAGCGCGGGAAGATAGGGCGAACACCTTCTGCTGTCAGAAGAGGGTGGGCCACTGGCGAGCCCCATCCTCCTTTTTTCAGGTCGCTCGCGAGCCTCGCCATGTAGTGATGCACGCCCCTCCGTTCACTGCATGAACCACCAGCGTCTGGAAATTCTGCCTTACACCCTTCCGGAAGACTGCCATCAATAACATCCCTCAATACGAGATATTTCACGTAGGCTGATCGAATGGCCAGCCACGGCTTATCCGGGATTCCCACAGCTTCTCCTACAGCAGGGTGGATTGCTGCTGGATACAGACCAAGGTACGTGGCACGCTCGATCATTTCCGCACACAGGGGGCAGTCCGTCCGGACGCACGTCGCCTGACCGGTTGGTCCTACTGGCCGATGGGCCCTGTGTACCGCAGCCACCACTAGTGCAACCCTGCTCCAATAGACACCTTGACCAGGCTCCCCTTCTTCTTCCCCTTCCCTCCGGTTGGGCAGTTGCAGAATCCCAGATCGCATTGACTGCTCCACGCAATCCACTAAGCCAACTAGGTCAACAACGCCCGAGACCGCCTCACCGCTACCAATTACTGGGACAAAGCATTCGGTGCCTGGTACATCTCTGATGGCATCCGCGTCTGCTTGTTCTACAGAAGCCGACTCACCTTCGGCGAGCATCTCTCTGACAATGTTTCCTCCTTCTGGAACTTCGTCGGTCGCTGTCCCTTCGCCGTGTATCTTCCCGATACCGTCCGTTTCTCGTTGAAGCACTGTCGGTTCTGGAGACTTGTGGGTCGCGTTATCGTCTTTTACGTTTTGGCCCGTTGTGGATTTTCTTTCTTCGATGCTCGGCACAACCACTTGAGAAGTGTTGACCGTCACAGCTGCGGATACCAGCGACTCCAAAGACGCTCGGGCTTGTTTTACGTCGCTTTCTTCTGGACACCATTGCAGGTAATGTCGTGACAACAGCTTTATCGCTCTGATCAGGTGAACCGATTCAGAATTCGCCCCCAGCGAGGTCAGCGAACGTGCCTCCACCACTGCCGTCGTCGGTATCCATTTTTCTCGCCCTGGCACCAGGTGTGCAGGGTACGGTGCAGACTCAGGGAGCCCAGCCACTCTGAATAACGTGCCCATCGCATCCAGTGTGGACGGCTGAAGGGCGTCACGTGGGAGGCAGAAGGCTGGAGTGAAGTCGAGACTGACGGGGGTTACCTCTTGCCACGTCAGGCGAGGGGAGGCCGCCGGACGAGCCACACCCATTCCGCTGTACATTGGCGTGACCAGCCCCCCATGTGTGAGCCCATCTGGCGGCGACACAGAGGCTAACTTAGATTCCAGATCGGCTCGCCATCTGTCATGGAATGCGTTTGGATCAACCTTTCCCATGCCATTTTCTTCTCTCAATATGATGTCACGCTTTCCATGTCCTCCTCGGCAAGCTTCTAGCACGTCACCGGTAACCCACACGCTCCATTCACCGTTCGCGATGTCCCTCTTTACGAACACCCCCTTGCCACTCACAGTGACAAGAACGTCAAATTCATTCGGAGAGGCGCTGACTCGTGTACCGTCGTAAAAGCTTCCGACAAAATGAAGTACAAGTCCATTCCACAGCGGATCATCATCTGCTACAGCCGTGCACATACTACACACAAAGTCATTTATCGCTCCCTTGACTTTCCGCGTATCATAATCGTCGTAGTCAAATGAACCTCTCTCGAGGTCTTGTACTTCTTCCTCCAATGTCGCAAAGACTCGATTGTCCAAGCGTTTCTTGAATGACATTACTAATCCAACAAACATCCACCACACCCTACATACGGCTTGCTGCCATTTGGACGTTGGCCACGGCGCCGTACAGGTCGTAGTGACGGTCCTTTCAGCAGTTCTTTCTGGACATTTGTCTTGGACTACGACCTCATCGGTCGAAGAACTAGAAATAGATAGGTAAGTAAGGGAATTAAGAATCATTGTTTTGTCATGAGTCGTCTCGCTAGAAAGTCTCGGTGGCACGACAAGAGGAACATTGTTCGAGTATAACCAGTTATGCTGTGGGCAATCAATAATTTAAAATAATGTCTTTAATAATGTGCTTTATATTTTATATGAAATATGTTTTTTAGACATGCTTTCGTACAACACCAAAGATCAACACCAAGCTGTTTCTTCCTGTTGCAATTGATTGGTAATTCCTCCGAAAGTCAATAACATGCAATTCCTCATCTACACCATGAACACTTCCCGCTTCCCCCCTCCCAATGATTGTCAAAAGACCCAGTCGTAAGGTATCACTATATCCATTAGAGGCCAATTTTAGATTTAGCACATATCCAAAATTGCATCTCCCTTTTCTTGATTCTGCGTTGGTCCTTGTATATACGACACACAAAATAGGCTTTACCACCCATCAAATATAACAATCATCACTTATATGTGGCTATTCTTTGTCACATTGCTCAAAACAATTCATCAACTATATTTGAAATGTCAAATATGTCAAATGTGTAATAGCAGTGTATACATTAGCAAATTACATAAAAAACTGACCTCACTACACGCTTGATGGCATCCATGATCTGTTGTCCAGAGACCAAGTCAAACGCTGTTTTCCCCTGACGGTTCTTATGGTGCAGGTCTGCGCCATGACTCAGGAGGTATTTGACAACAGCCGTCGTCGTTCGACGACTCTCGCCTAACTCAGGCCCCGTATCCTTGTAGATCTGTGCAAGACAATGATAACATAGAAATAAGAATACGAACGGTGAATATCCAATCAAATGCGTCCATTGACGCTTGTAACAATATCTTAAATCTGCCAGAAATAATAGTAAATTTATTTGTTCAATTTATAATCTCATTGCATACTATTTGTCTATAATTCGGTAATATATTCACTTGACCGAATGATATATATCGCAACAATTATGGTAATATCGCAAGAAAATAATTACGCGTTCAGCAGGCTTGGATGGTATGCCGTGCACATATTATTTAATTCATAAACCAAAGCAAAGTACACAATTCCCTGCAGTGCAAAGTACGGGTTAACATATTGCACCGTGGTAATAATTGCATCTGGTATTCATGGTCAGCTTTTTTACGCAGTTTTACAGAACACAATCGCAATGAGGTTTCAATGACAATTTCGGTATGTGGCAAAACGACGCTGACTATACCTCAGCAATTTCCGGGGCGCCAGCCAAGTTTGTGTGTGCTGTATCTGAGGCTCTGAGTACTAGGTGAAGACATGTATTGCCGTCCTCGTCCTCTGCGTCAACCCGCGCACCTGCAATCACAACAGCGTACATAACCTGACTACATAACAAACACAACCAGCCTACATAACATACATAACCAGCCTACATAACATACATAACCAGCGTATATAACATACATAGCCAGTGTACATAACATACATAGCCAGCTCACATAACATACATAACCAGCCTACATAACATACATAACCAGCGTATATAACATACATAGCCAGTCTACATAACATACATAGCCAGCTCACATAACATACATAACGAACCTACATAACATACATAATCAGCCTGCATAACATACATAACCAGCCCACAAAACATACATAACCAGCCTACATAACATACATAGCCAACCTACATAACATACATAGCAAGCCTACATAACATACATAACCAGCCTACATAACATACATAACCAGCCTACATAACATATTAAACTAGCCTACATAACATACATAACCAGCCTACATAACATATATAACCAGCCTACATAACATACATAACGAGCCTGCATAATACAAATAACCAGCCCACATAACATACATAACCAGCCCACATAACATACATAACCAGCTTACATAGCATACATAACCACAAAAACATAAGATACATAACCAGCGTGCATGATTTAAATCATCAGCCTACATAACATACATAAACAGCTAATATAGCATACATAACGACCCTACATAACATACATAACCAGCCTACATGACATACATAACCTGCCTACATACCATGCATAACTGGCGTACAAAACATACATAGCCAGCCTACATAACATACATAGCCAGCCTAAATAACATACATAACCTGCTGCACACCATACATAATTAGGCTACATAACATACATAACCAGCCTACATGACATACATAACATACATAACCAGGCAACATACCATACATAACCAGGCAAAATACCATACATAACTAGCGCACATAACATTCATAACCAGCCTACATAACATATATAACCAGCTTACATAGCATACATAACCACAAAAACATAAGCTGCATAACCAGCCTACATAACATACGTAACCAGCCTACATAACATACATAAAAGGCCTACCTAGCATACATAACCGGCGTACAGAACATAGATAACCAGCGTACATTACGTACGTAACCAGCCTACATAACATACATAACCATCCTACATAACATACATAACCGGCCTACATAACATACATAACCAGCTTGCATACCATACATAACCAGCCCACATAACATGCATAACCAGCGTACATAACATACATAAACAGCCTACATAACATACATAACCAGCCTACATAACATACATAACTAACGTACAGAACATACATACCCAGCGTACATAACATGCATAACCTGCCTACATAAGATACATAAACAGCCTACATAACATAAATAACCAGCCTATACAACACACATAACCAGGCAACATACCATACATAACTAGCGTACCTGACATAAATAACAAGCCTACATAACATGCATAGCCAGCCTACATAACATACATAGCCAGCCTACATAACATACATAACCAGCGTACATAACATATATAACCAGCGTGCATAGCATATATAACCAGCGTACATAACATACACAACCAGCGTACATAACATACATAACCAGCCTACATAACATACATATTGCCGTCGTCGTCATCTACGTCAACAAGCGCTCCAGCAATCACACAAACGTACATGACATAGGGTACATTTATAAATGTGACGCATATTTTATGATATGATGTATCTAGTGTGAGCGGCCAAGAGGTATAGCATGCGAACCAATGTGTTATTGCTGTCGATGTATGGCACTTGGTACGTATGCACTCAGGTGGTTCAATAAAGGATTATTGACTTGAGATTTGCAGGAACCAGGCAACATAATTACAAGTTTAAAACTCAAAATGAATAACGGTAACTTACCTTTACCAACGAGAAGCTCTATTATGGAGGGGTTGCCATGGGACCATGGTGACGTTGCTAGTAGCAGCGCCGTCTGGCCGCGGTTGTTGCGTAGCTCCAGATTTGCCGCTCCCTAACCGGTATAACATCAACGAGTATAATTGCGAAGAGGAAAAGTATAAATGCAAACAATGCTTGATGGCTTGCATAAGATACGACTACTTTCATGTTTATTTTACTAATACCACCCTAGTACCATTGTTGCCGAAGTGGTGTGGATGCCTTGTCGGCACAATCAGCCCCATTACCTGTGAACATAATGTGGAATACATTCTAAAGCGGCATCACAAAATGAGACGCGTTTACCATACGCCGCGGTGAGTGATCCACATTAAGAATAAAAATTCTACCCGGTAATTTGGAGTACAATATACAGGTGACGTTCGCATGATTGAGGCGGGGGAGTGTTTGTCAGCGGAACACTTAGTTACAATTAGTTACCTTTCTATATAAAGAGATGACAAAATCCCAGGGGCAGCTGCAGTTACAATGATCAATGCTGAGACAATATTTGATCTATGTCAAGTGGCATTGCATGATTAATCCTGACAAGCGTGCAGGTATAAATCAATTCTGCACAACAATGAGCTTAATCCTGCAATAATGATATATGGGTCTCGCATGCTCTTCTCAAAGGGCAATACAATATCGATGTCCACAATGAGGAATTGGTGGACGATGAATCGAGTACGGGTTGCATTTCTCATTTTACAATCTAAAACAACACTGAACACGCATGCACTAATGCCATTAATGTGACGTGCATTCATGTATATGACGTAGTTACCTGTTCAGTCAATGTCAAGGCCACGTCATAATGTCCCTCTTCCACTGCCAGGTGGAGTGCGGTGTTTCCGTCATTGTTTGGTGTGTTCACAGTCTGGGGTGCTGATTCTATGATCCTTTCGGTGGCGCTATATGGAAACAAACATTCAGTTTCTCGTTTCGTTTGTTCGGTGTTTTTCACACAGTAAACATGCATGAAATGCGTATGTGTACGCTCGACATATAGAACAATGCCAGTTATTTTCTACTTTCTAACTTCATGATTTGTCAACCGTATGAACGATGCTCATGACGAGTCATATTTTCATTTAAAGAATGTATAGATCGGAGATCAGATAACATCATTAGTTAACGAAGAAATATCGGCCAACATTTGGTTGAAACCGAGTAGACCCATTAACAGCTAATCACATGGTGTTTCCCGCCTGGGAGGCGCAATGTAGGACGGTCTGGCCTCCATTATTCTTGATCGCAAAGTCGATGATGGGCTGCCGGATCAGCATTTCTATCGCCTCTGCATTGCCTATAATAATTGCGTTATGCAGTCTGGTGTTGCCGACGGAATCCTGTTACAGCAAAGTAAAATCTCAGAGAAATGCAAACCATCAAGGCCGAATGAGTGTGAACAACATGACGAGACAGGGGATTATGAAATACATGTTTGGCGATGCTGGCATGTTATTGGAGATCATCACAATTCAAGATTTTTTTATATCAACATTTTTCATTTCACAGAACAAATGCCGAAACCATGACCCAAACTAATAACAAACAGATCTGATGTCAACATGAACAGTTCAGGCTAGATACTTACGATGCCCCCCTTGTCTGCCGCCTCAGCATCTGGGATTGCGTCCCCCACAGGAATCTGGTCAACATCTGTACTTGCAATGGGCTGTTCGCATTGGGTAAGTTGTTCAGGTTTTGAGGTTTGTTGCAATGAAAATCCCGTTAACATCCGGCGAGTCATCGGAGGGGATGTTGGTGGGGACGAGGTAGGTGACGGGGCAGGGGAAGCGCGTCCAGGGGCAACGACAGCGGAAGTGTCAGCGGCGATCTTGCCCATTGGGTTCTTTGTCTGGTAATCCCTGTAACGGTTAGGACCAAATGATGATCGTAAGAAGGGTGTCAATTAAATTTAATTAAAATTCAATTGAATATAAAGCGTATTAAGAGGTCTGATTATAAAAAGAAACAACCCCAACCAATGACAAGACATCCATGTGATGGCGCTGTGCCAATATCTGAGGCGCAAAGTAATGCTCGAATTGCATTAAACCCGTCGTCTTATGAAGACAGACAGATGGATGCCAACCAATCCCATCCTACATGGTATGCAACGAGTCATACGCGAACAGCACCATATAAAATAACCATCACTCAGTACAATCCGTAGTTAAATCTTCTTTAATCAGCGTATGGCACGCGGTGAGCATAACCCAACAGTTGCGCTTGAAGCGCTTCCTGTTTAAATATTTATTCACGATCATTGCGATACTGTTTGACATTGGTGATGATGACAACCTCGCCGTGCTGAGTAGGACGTCCCTAATCACATCATCCTTGCTGAGATCAAGCGCCGTCCTGTCGTTGTGGTTCTTGTGCTGCAGCTGGGCGCCATGATGCACCAGGTAGACGGCCATGGCAGCGGCATGGTGACGTCTCGATCCTAACTTGTCCACCAGGTCGTTGTGGATCTGCAGAAACACACACATTCACGGACACACCAGAAAGCTAGGCAAGTTGGCATCAAGTTATGTGGAACATACAAGCAAGTGTAAATATACCAAACTAATTCGTGTTGGTACATTGTTAATTTTAAGTTATATCTGAAATGCCAAAGAATTACATGATTCATTTTTGCAGCATCTACTTGCAGATACGCGTGACCTGCGACATTTAACTCAAAGAAAACATGGTAGGCTCCATATATGCGCGTTCGCAACCTGCTTTCTCAGTCTGTCAAACGTTTGAGTATTTGGCTGTGACCATCTTATATTTGGCATGGGATTTAATAATTTCAAGCAACACTTCAGAGCTGAAATGCCTCTATTTAGATTCATTACATGTAGTATTTGGAAATGGTTGTGCTCCTGTTGGACTTTAATGCAAGTATTCTATTAAGCACGTAATCGGCCACGCAACAGATTGTCTATGGAGCGATGGCCAACGCAACAAATTGCTGTATTCGCGCGTATTAACGGCAGACACCATACTGACGAGCTTTACCTCTGCAATGTTCGGGGCGAGGGTGAGGTTAATCTCCGTGGAGTTGGACGCCATCAACGCCAGGTGAAGACACGTGTTTCCGCGACTGTCCTCAACGTCAAGACTCGCACCTACCGTGGCCATATAATACACATATATGTTGACCAACGGTCCGTGTAAATATAATCAGACCACTTTGAGTGTCGGCCATCTCTATAAGCATTTTATACAGCATGTATACTAACATGAAAACATATATATATATATAAAATGAACAAAATATAATTTCATAACTTTGATTCTACGTATTTATGAATAAGTAATTGAATAACAAGACATGAACCCAAGCAAAGGGGATCATTCACATTTGCATAAACTAGCTTCTTGCATTTAAGGGGAGCCCGGAAGATGTAAACGCTCGTATCGGGTAATATAACAACGGATTTCTGAGTCCTAACTCAAAGGAGTTATCGATTTTATCAGCGCAAGCTCTCCTGACATACGCCAAACATCGAGTTGAATCTGGGAACATTAACAACACTTTTTATCTAATGATCCTGTTGCATTCAGTTTCTGACACGCATCTATAATTTTACTTCCTTTATTAAATGTTCTCTTTCGTTATGATTAACTCTCTTTTGGCGATCCACCCCACCCCCTCCCACCCCGGCAGCTAATTGTGTACTGCGATTATACCAAATGCTAGTGTGGACAACAGGCCTTTAAAGTTTTCGCGCCACAATTTTGTCTTGCTCAGAGTTTACTTGGTTTAGGGAAGATAACAAATAACAATTTGTTTTAATGGGAGTTTAGAGTTTTTTATTCCACGATATCATTATAAACACGTTCGTCAAAGTAGCAAAAGTGAGATCCGGCGGGTTTATTTCTGGGAGCATTGCATCTGAGCGTTATTTGAAAATTCCCCAATGACGTCACAAGATTGACAGGTGAGCTTTCATGCAGTGCGTAGTCATCTGTGGTTGAGGGCGTGTATTGTCTTTATGGTTGAGTGCGTTCTATTGAGTGCAAGCCAATGAGCGGACATAATCTGAGTCTCAATATAAAAGCACATCCGTTTGTATTCCCCTTTGACGTCACTTTCCTTTTCGCAAAAGTTAAAATTGGTAGGTGCGAAAACCAGTCGCAAAAGTATGCCCTTCTACTATTTGGGGCGTTACAGCTCGATAATATAAGCGTGGAAACACAGAAGATCAATATGAGCTAACGTTGTTTTGGCGTGGCACGAACACTTTAAAACGCAACGACACCAAAGACGACACTGCCTTTAGCTTTGAAGAGGAACATATATGATTGTACCTGTATATGGACCTCTTCATGACTACAGTCCCTGACTTGCTTTGTAGTGACGTTAGCAGAATGGATATGCATATATTACCGTTTGAGACGCACAGTTCCACGATAGCGGAATGCCCAAACGCTGCGGCTAGATGCAAGGAATCCATGCCATCGAATTTGTTGCAAATTTTCAAATCAGCTTGACCCTGTTGAAATCATCAAAGTAAACTTGTTAATGTCACATCCTTTGCTCTTCTGATTTCATCAGCACCAACGCAGACGTAACTGCATATTGATAAATTAGAAGCTATTATGAGTACTTGGAATGTCTATTTACGTGTGTTCCGTAATGAATTGTAACGTGCTGTGGCGTATGGTTATACAATAGATTAGTTTGAGAAAAAAAACCCAACACTATAAATTGATTTCAACATTAGTTGCGTTGTATCGGATATATCAAAAGAAGAGAACGTGTCCCACTTTATGTATGGATATAGGTTAGAATACCTTCTTAGTTTATTACATTGTGTTGCACTAAAATGGCAAATTTTGTGTTAACTAATTGCAACCGAATCTACAGCGTTAACACATGTTCACATTATCAAACGTTCATTCTAGCGACACCAACCATGCAACAGCAAGTACAGCCACAACTGTTCAACTCACCTGCTTAATCAATGTTGAGGCTACATCTGAATATCCAGCCTCTGCCGCTAGATGCAGAGCAGTCCGACCACTTTCAGTTAGGACATCAACCAAGTGGGGTGCAAAGAATAGTATCCACATTGTTGCACTGAAAGCGCAAAGTTTAATACGTTTGTAGCACAACAATTTTATCAACCGTGGATTATCCCGTGCTGTAACTACCTAGTTATTCTTTCAATCCGTGTCGATCAACCAACGAGTCAATGTATTATTACATGGTTTCATGAAGAATTTGCTAAAAGCAGACAAGAGAGATAACCGGTTCAATTTATATCGAATATTCAGTGTTATGTACCTTATAGTCCAGCGGATAAGCGAAAAATCGTGCATTTTGTGGTAAAAGCATGAAATTTGGCACAGTTGTCCCTGATACTATGGTAGTCAAATTTAGCTATAATGTCAAGACAGATTTTATCGAAATATATATACAGATATCGAAAATGAATACCCATAGAGCCTTTAATTTCATTTCTTTATATAGGTTTTTGGGGTCGACGAATTCCAAACAAATATTATTGGGTAACTAGTAGCAACGGATCCGCCATTTTCCAAGATGGCGGCCAAGGCCAGTAATAATACTTAATATCTCGAAAACTACGAGGCGTAAAACCATTATTTTGATGCCTATACATAGGTTTTCGGGTGAGCATATTTCAAAAATGTGATTACTAAGTATGCAGGAGCAACGCGTCCGCCATTTTCCAAGATGGCGGACAAGGTCGTCATTAATACTCAATATCTCGAAAACCAAGAGACATAGAACCGTTATTTTGATGCATATACATAGGTTTTCGGACGCGCAGATTTTACAAATGTGATTACTAAGTATGCAGGAGCAACGCATCCTGTATCTTTTAAGATAGTGGACAAGACCACAAATCTAACTTCAATACTCACTATCTCGCAAGCTAAGAGACACAGAGTCATTGTGTTAATGGCTATGTTCGATTCTCGCAGATTTTAGAAACTGTATGATTAAGCAAGATATACTACATGGGGGGCACTGCCAGCATGACTTTATTGTCGACACGTCAGTCACAATAAATTACTCTTAAGAATAAATGTATTTCTAATTATCATACTTACAATACTCCGCGTTATCAAGCGGACACCGAATTGATACTACATATATATCAATTGCAATACCTAATACAACTAACAACATGACAATTGGCAATAAATGCTCATAGTATCCAAAGTGTGCAGATTGATAAAGATATACATTGGAAGCTTGAACATTACATTATGCTACTGATGTCGGTACTTACTTGCTGCGGATATATCATCTTTAAAATACACATGTATACAAGCATCGTGAATTGATATATTATAACCTACCGACAGAAAAGATCTAACGCTGTTGGCGGCAGTTAATGAGTTTAGGCTGAATATAGGTAATAAATTTATGCATTTAAAATCCTGTCACTTCGTGAAAGCACATACCGACTCCATCCTACTCAATGACTTCAAGGAGGAAACTATTTCTGAAGATATATTTAACTACGTTACGTATGCCGTAAATAACATTTAAGCTGGTACTACCATATTACGTACATGACAATGGCGTATGGCTGTTAATCATCGTTATCTAACTGCTGGCAATGACCTTCACACTTGCAGAGTGCAGACATGCACTTGCATGTCAACGCAGCTTTCACACACTTGCAACTCGTTCTGCAATCTTTCGTGCAACCACATTGGATAAGTTCATTGCATACTTTGCTTGCTTCGGGCCTGTTACTTCAAACTACCTCCCATTTTCCGGCATCTCCGCGTGACCACCCCCATCCTTGTGGCGACGGCAGTTTGCCCATTGGCGCAGTTGCCTGGCTCCAACAATGCCCCGGCTGATACACTGATCTCCTAACGTGTTGGAGTAGAGAACCCTGCGTTGGGGGGACGTTGCCGGTATCCCTACAGTTCTGTGCGAATAGTTTTAATCAGGCAGCATTGACGTGGCATAGTGAGCTCAATTTCTCATACATTAATACAACAAACTTCTCCAGCGATTCCATCGCGTCGTCTACTTTTGACATTTCTGACTGCGGCATCAGCGCAGTGAAGGTTCTTCGGGAAACAACTTCCATGTTTCCCCTGCGGTTTTTCCTCTTCCAGCAAAAGAGGATACTGTGTCGCACCCGGTAAATGCGTGGAACATCGGGAGTCCCAAGCACTTTTCCCAACCAAGCTGGGCGCAGATGTTTTGCACGGCGATCAGCTGGAAATGTGCGCCTGTGCCAAAGGCTCCTTTAGAGGTGTTTCCAAATTGACAAATGAGTGCATGGCTAGCACAACAACGTCACTGTCCACAGTACGAATGAGAACACTGTTGTACCGCTTGGCGACATCTGTGACATGAACCATTATGCGAGTGTCCGCCTCTTCATGTATACAAGGCGCAAGTGCTTCAGTATCTCTTGGTTGGCGACAAACAACATGTTCATGCAACGTACTGATGACTTGTTTATCTGTATTGATACTCTGAAGCTCGCTACACAGAAACGCAAAGAGTTCTACCTTGTTGTACGAGAGTTTTAGAAACTATCCCCAATTGTTTGGTATAGTGTTCTTCGGTTGTACGCGACGACGTATTCCCTTCCCTCTTCTCGCGCGTGTGTGCTCCTTTAATGAGTTCGGCTTGTATTCATCCCATAAAACATCTATTGGTCTTGCTCTGTCGATCTGCGACTTGATATAAGGTAGGAAGATAAGCTGGGCATATTCCCCGAACGTCGTCGCTGATCCGGGTATTAACATGCGCGCGATTGCTGGCCCATCTAACACCACCACTTCCGTCAATGGGCTGGTTTCCTGTTTTTCCTTAACGTCTTCTAACAGGCATCGGACGATGTCAGCTTTGGCACTCTGTCGAAGCAACCCCCGGTCCGATAGTGATGGTAGACAGGCCTGATTCTCGTGAAAAAAAAAGTCTTCTAGATTCCCTTCGCGAACTTGACACGCAATGTAAAGCCGTGAAAAGAGATGTCGATCGATTTTCAATGCAGCCACCAGCTCCTGTGCTTTTGGTTTGTTTTGCTTTGATGGAGTCGGAAACACACGCAGGAAGTCTTTGCTAATCGTCATGTCCAATGTCTTGCTACTATCAACAAGACATTCGGTCACAAACGTCTCGTACTGTTGACGCCCGATGTCTTCAATGCGCTGCACGACGCCCACCACCGATTTTCCCATGATGTCCCGCGCGTTTAGTACGAGCAAATCGCTGCTATCTTCGTGAAATGGGTTCCCGCATTCATCCAGGGTTGCCTTCAACGATCGAACATCTTGTAGGCAGGCCTTCTGTATTCCCGGTCGTTCCTCGTGATGACGCGAATCTTGGGCACACTGTGCACGATCCACTGATGCTTCGAAGTCGTTGATAAGTCGTGCCATTTCCGGCCCACAGACCATTCACCTCTGGAGAGCGGAAGGCGACTCAGGTAAGCCAACGGCTCCTCCTACGTCCTTCACCACGGCGTTGTTCTGTTCATGAGCTTGATCAATTGCAATCCGTGAAAAGGCGTGCCGTGTCTTTTTGACTGTAAAGTTCCCTTTTAGGAACCCAGAGTAGATTTTGGGATGCAAGCGGGGGAGGCTCGTCATGTCGCGGAGATGGACAGATATCCATCGGGCGTAGTTGAAGTGGTCGAGAGCAAAGAACCAGTGGACATTTTAGTCAATGACTGCAGGTACAGCTTGAAATCTCCAGTTCGGATAGAACGAACGAAAACTAGAATGGTGAGCTCCAGTTGAAGGACAATAAACCAATACTTCGGTTTTCTTTCTTGCTCCTGAGTACACCATTCTTCGATATTCAGAGGTTCATGGACGGAATTCCAAGACACCATATGCTTATGGTGAGCTTCCCGAAGGGACTGGTAGAGCGCACATCCTGTCACTACGTGCGCTCGGCGCGTTCTAGTGATGTGTGCAGCTTTCACAAAGGAATCCGCCGTACCGGCATTTGCAATGCCTGCCTGCACGAGCGCTGCAGCCCACCCACTGCAATCAAGGAGGTCTCCGATGGTTTTCAGGGCGGCTGACTCAATGTGGAGGCCTCCAAACATGATGATAACATTGGACTCTCCATAGACTGATGGCCACTTCCATTGGATGCGCTTTGCTATGGCGAATATCGGTTGGTCCACCTCAACGACTGTCTTCTGTCCCGGATTAACGAGCGTTGTTACAAACCCATGCATAGGCATCAAAATAACGGTTCTATGTCTCTTGGTTGTCGAGATATTGAGTATTAATGACGACCTTGTCCGCCATCTTGGAAAATGGCGGACGCGTTGCTCGTAGATACACAATGCTATTTTATTTCAATTCAGCTACCCAGAAAACCTATGCATAGGCATCAAAATAACGGTTCTATGTCTCTTGGTTGTCGAGATATTGAGTATTAATGACGACCTGGTCCGCCATCTTGGAAAATGGCGGACGCGTTGCTCCTAGATACACAATGCTATTTTCTTTCAATTCAGCTACCCAGAAAACCTATGCATAGGCATCAAAATAACGGTTCTATGTCTCTTGGTTGTCGAGATATTGAGTATTAATGACGACCTGGTCCGCCATCTTGCAAAATGGCGGACGTGTTGCTCCTAGATACTCAGTAATATCATTTTTGAAATCTGCGCACCCGAAAACCTATGTATAGGTACACAAATAATGGTTCTGCGCCTCTTAGTTGTCGAGATATTAAGTATTATAACTGTCCGTGGCCGCCATCTTGGAAAATGGCGGATCCGTTGCTACTAGATACCCAATAATATATTTTTTTAATTCATCGACCCCGAAAACCTATATAAAGACATGAAATAAAAGGCTCTATGGGTATTCATTTTCGATATATTGGGTATTATTAGTGGCCTCGTCCGCCATTTTCAAAAATGGCCGCCAGAGCTTCCAGGTTACCACCAATAGGTCGTGCGTAGAAAAGTATGGTAGTGTAGTAGTGCCTAAAATATGATCGTATATCAGGGTTATATGGTTACTGGTTACTTCTTTCTTTCTATATATTGTTTCTTTTACTAATGTTTGGCCAGAGTACTGCCTGTTGCATTAATCTGTGGCGTATTTAATCATGTTTGCGGACGTTACGGGAGCGTGGTTCGGTCGACCTCATCACATGCTGATTCGCTGGGTGTTTAATTTTCGGCGGGTCGCGCTAGGGAGGGTGTCATACTATGGGCTATAGCTAAAAATATCGCACGTGAACCTATGTTCTATTTGTTGTTAAAATAAAGTTGAATACTTTCTCTATAATTTTCTATGGCCCATATAGTCAAACATGGTTACCGATTTTTTTCTAGCATGGGGTTGAAAATTTTGGTTTTTGCATTACTTAACCTGGGGATGGTTTCTATTGGTGTGTAACCTTCCAGGGGTAAAATCTGTCTTGACACTATAGCTAAATTTGACTACAATGGTATCAGGGACAAGTGTGCCAAATTTCCTGCTTTTACCACAAAATGCACAATTCGACCTAATTTTGTCGTCCGCTGGACTATTAGTAGTATTATCGCTTGGCACAATTTCACAGGGGAACTTTCCTAATGCAGAATTCCACAAGATAAAAAAAAACACATTAAATATTCTTCATAAGCATGTCAGAAATGTCATCGTACTTCTGTTTTTGAGCAGTCTGTTTGAATTCCATCGCAGTCTTAGGGTAGTATCCTACTCCTTAAAACTGGCGTTGAGCATTTCTGATTTGATATGAGGTAGAACATCCCCAACCCTCCTATCAAAATGCATTATCTCTTATGGGATTTTAAATTATTCAGTAACATTTCTTCATAATAAAAGCCAGACTGTCAAACATCCTGATTTTTGAGCAAGGAGTACTTTGTTTTATGCTTACACGCGAGAATATTATACAATAATATTGACAGGTTTTCAGGTTATTTTTTGCAATGTGAGCTTCAATCGTCCCGCTCAAGCCCCTGTGGAAATTCAGCATCGTCACTTACGGAATTTCTGGGATTACACAAAACGAAAAAGAAATTGGCCAATGTACATCGGGTTAAAGTGTTCCTGCCACGATTTTGTTCAGCTTAGAGCTAACTTTGTTTAGTGAAGCTAAACAAATAAGAATTTGTTTTAATGGGAGTTTTATTAATGGTATTTTTTATTCCACGATATCACTATCAACGCGTTCATCAAAGTAGCAAAAGTGAGGTCCGGTGGGTTTATTTTGGGAGCATTGCATCTGAGCGTTATTTAGAAATTTCCCAATGATGTCATTAAGCTTGACAGGTGAGCTTTGATGCAGTGCGTAGGCCTCTGTTGTCGAGGGCGTGTATTGTTCTCATGGTTGAGTGCTTTTCGTTGAGTTCAAGCCAATGAGCAGAGCGAATTTGAGTCGCAGTGTAAAACCACATGCGTTTGTATTTCCGTTTGACGTCCCTTTCCTCGCTCCCAGAATGTAAATTGTTTGGTGCGAACACAAGTGAAAACAGTATTGCCTTCTACTATTTGGGGCGTTATAGCTCGATAATGTTAGCGTGGAAACACAGAAGATTAATATGAGCTCAAGTTGTTTTGGCGTGGCACCAACTGTTCAATATAGATATTGAGAAATATCACGTGGAGAAATGGTCTTATATAAATAATACTTGCCAAGTGGCGCCACGGTGATCCCTCAGACTACCTTTATTAAATAAAGTAATCCCAGTTATTGAAGGAAAACAATATACACAAGACTATATCTCTGTGTATTTGACCTGGCGAAGTTGGACTTATTTCACAATCTTCTACATATTAATGCGTACATATAAATAAATATAAATATAATATATAAATATAATATATAAATATATAGGTTAGATATTTGGTACTATTGCCCCCCCTCCCCCCCTAACCCCCGCAGGTGTCCCGTCGATGCAATCACACTGTAGTTAGCGGTTGCGTAGTCATGTTTACAACCTTAGTCGTCGTATTACTTGATCGTTGAAGTATGTCACACGAACGAATCTTATAGAGGGTGTCCAAACTAATCTAATGGCGATCTGCGCCAAACGTTTACATCTTAAAATTAATTTGGCGAGGGTTAACGCTCAGCTTCGGCCGACCGGTAAGGATACAGAAAATAAGTTAACCCGCCCCAATAAATGTCGAGCAGCGCGCCATTTTACCAGAACAAGGGACATATATTGTGACCCTTCATGTGGCGCCGCCTTACGTTAGAACTGTTGAAGAAGGAGAGATCAGGGCCACGATTTACGGATGAACACGATTTTAGTGTTTTAATGAGAAAATAGCATCCAAAAGTATTGATATATCTCTTGAAACGATTGTCTCCATAAAAAAACATGATTGGAGTTAAAATCGCAGCTATTTATATTTGTGACGATCGCGCTCTCTTGTTTTGCTCACACAGTAGGCGTCATTTCCGCTTTGGATATAATTAGAGTATCGCCTCATGATTGGTCAATCGCGGACACACCTCCAAAAAGGGCTGCCGTCTGGTTAAGCGGGAGAATCGTGACTGGCGCTCACTTGTAAATTTTATTGTGAGCTACAGACAGGACGGAAAATTCAGTAATTTGGAGGATAGTCACTTGCGTATTGTACGAATCGGTAAATTAGCGTTAGCGGCCAGGCTGGCGGTTTCCCTTAAGGTAAGCATCCCGTAATAAGCCTCTGCGATTATGCAATAACAGCGATCACCGTCATGCGCGCCACGTGACGTTACTCTGACGTCACAGATCGAACACATCGTTTGAGTTTCAGGCAGGCGACTGCGCTCCTACCACATCCCTCCCATCCCCACACGCTATCCCATTCACGACTTCAAATTGAACAATATAACTGAATATGATTAAACAATATAATCTTCATTATTTGTAATCTTGCTCAGTCTAATAATATTATAATATGCAGATAACCATGCTAACCGTGAAAGACAAATAAAACATATAGAACATATAACCATCACCCAACGATGCAACCGATTTTTCCTAATACGCCATGCTGCTGAGAGGTAAGTTGTCAGAGGCTTCCAACAATATTGTAACCGATATATATATTGATCTTCTTTGTCCAAGAGGTTAAAGGTAGGATAGACATTTAATGCGTGTTTGTATAACGTTTCTCTGTTGACCTATATACATCACAAACGCATACAAAATGAACCTCGTTTTCAATCTCTCCTATAGCACAAAGACTACAAATTCGTTTTTCACTTCCCTGTGGACGGGCCGACCATTAATGGGTACCTCCCGGTTTCTATTTCGGTAGGTAACACTCCACCGCGCAGCTGTGCAATTAGTGATCTTTCCGGCGTGTTGGACTAACACTCTTTAAACTCTTTGAACTTTAAAGGCTCTCTAAACTCTTTAAACTTAACTTAGGTAAGTTAAAGTGTATCAGGCGCTCGTTGTGGTCCATCGCGCGCCGCAGAAAAACTTAACGAAACGCAATCTTGTCTTTCACATTGCTGAGTTCAATTTGGACGACCCCAGTTGTGTTGTCACGCACACGGAATCTAGTTGCCCGCTGAGGTTGAGGGTAGACCAATGCGAATGAGAATTTCAGCACGTTTTAAGATATTCTCATCTTGCTCGAGAAGCATGTTAATTGCAATGACCGTCACTTCAGGGTCAAACGGCGTTCTCTGGACCAGGCCTCCTCTCTCTTCAAGTGTAGTTTCTCAAGGAACTCGATTTTATTATGGACGTTTGCAATTTTAATGTGCACATGGTTATTCAACTCCTTAAATTCCTGGGTTAGTCGCTTGTTTAGGCCAGCCTCCATGTTACTTATTCGTTGTTCCAGTTACTGTCGAAGCTTCAATTGGTCAGATTTCAGCTCACCTAGCAGAGCTTTAAGCTGCTCAAACTCGCTAGTTTTATCTATAGCTGCAGCGGGTTGTCGTTTTTGTCCAAGCTGCTGCTGGCTCGGTGCCTCGTTAATTTTAATGGCGGCTTTGCGAACTGGAACCATCGTCTGATGAACTTTTTCGTGACCGTTTTGTGGAAAAAATAGACCATAGGTGTATCGGTTATATGTTCCACTAATTGTCCCTGCCGCTTTCATGCTGCCTGAACTGTTCGACGCATGCGCAATAACGTATTACCAATCTTAGCTAAACTTACCACGCCCTTAGTACCCAGCCACCGCAGAACTGTCCAAAGGCCTTATCATAATTTCGTTTAACGCGTCAACAAAATTTGATTTTGTAGACAGAATCAACTTCTGTCCTCACAAAAGTTCATTTCGTATATAAAATCAACGTTTGTAGAGACAAAAGTTGATTCTGTCAACAAAATCAACTTTTGTCCCTACGGGTCACGCTGAGATTAACCGCGTATTAAGCTTAAAACAGCGACGCGACATATGAATATGAGGGGCCATTTGGTATGAGAGGCCATTTGGGTCACATTGGAATTTTGAACGCGTTCAATATTGAACGCGTGATAGCCAGCTAACACGCTTAAGTGAGTGGGATACGCGCGTAAGCATACATTCGTAGGAAAAAGGAACTTTTGTGAAGACAGAAGTTGCTTTTGTAGACAAAATTCACTTTTGTAGAGACACAAGTAGATTCTGTCGACGAATTGTACATGTTGTACCTGCTGAAACCTCTTTAGTCGACTTCATGAAATACGCGTTAAAAGAAATGAGAGGGGTAACCCTTGGCGCCCCATACGTTGTTGCAATACCAATACAAATGTAATGTTGTTATATTATAATATATTTAGCATAACATTAGTCTTTGGTATATTCACATACTTGTTGTTTCCAAGGTGTGCAGCGAAATGCAACACGTTGTAGCCGTCATTGTTCGTCACGGTGATATCAAGGCTTGGGTGAGTAAGCAGGAGTACCAAAATGTCAAGACTGCTCAGTCGAATTGCGTGATGTAGTGCCGTATCACCGTTCAAATCCTGTAACAGTGACAATAATATGTGAACTATGAATGTGAGTGACGTAAAGCAGTAACTATTACATAGTAAGCTCACACAGCACCCATGCCGCATGCGTGAGACGGGTTACCGCCACTATATAAATAAACAACTCATAGACTGCTCAGTCGAATTGCGTGATGTGGTGCCGTATCACCGTTCAAATCCTGTAACAGTGACAATAATATGTGAACTAACCATAGAATATGAGTGACGTAAAGCAGTACTAACTATTACATAGTAAGCTCACACAGCACCCATGCCGCATGTCGGGTTACCGCCACTATATAAATAAACAACTCTTACGGGGAGTTATTAGACAACATCTAGAGAGTCTGGGTCATGTTTTGCGCTCTTGGTACGCTAAATGCATACCTGAAGAATAACGTTGGACTGGCGTTCCAGGAGCAGACTGACACAATTTGCCTGCTGCATTTTGACCGCCAAATGTAGAGGGGTCTGTCCCTGCTTATTGACAGCATCGACGTCCGCGCCCTGGTCCAGCAACATTTCTGTCATCGCCATCATCTTTTTACTGCGGAATGCAAATACAATGAAGGATGAGAATGTTTTAATTGTATATAAAGAACTATTTATATCTTCGTATCATATAGTAACGATCATTGTGGTTACCTGTTAAGCTAATAACATTCAAAGCGTACCCACCTGGACTTTAAGTGGACCCGGGTCGTTCAAGCATAACTTACTATTTAAAGGTGCAATATTAAAATCATTACGGTAAACAACTCACTGGTTTGGCTGTTTTGTTGCAAGGTGTAGCGCAGTGTCACCGTTTGCCTTACACAAGTTAACATCGGCCTTCCCCTAGAGATAAAATAACAGGGGCACAAGGTAATACATATCTTCCAGAAATAAGCTCTGTTGAATATGACGCGATTTATTAGCACGAATCTGCTTGTTATATAACTTCAACAACAACATATTTCACAGCATTATCTTCATTTCCACCCCCATATATGATTCAATTGGTGTACTTATAATCTTGCTATATGGTACTGTGAAAAAAGACCAGGTTTTGGTACGTCGTGCCGCAAGACGCATGCTCACTTGTTTAAGTAAAGTCGAGGCGACTTCTGTATGTCCATACAAGGCCGCCAAATGGAGCGCAGCAACGCCGTCATCGTTCTGTAAGTTAGCAAACAACTGCATGAGTCGGGTTACCGCCTCTATATAAATAAACAACTCTTACGGTGAGTTCCACTTATAAAACATCTAGACAGCCTGGACCATGTTTTGCGCTGTTGGTACGCTAAATGCATACCTGAAGATTAACGTTGGACAGGCGTTCGAGGAGCAGACTGACACAATTTGCCTGCTGCATTTTGACGGCCAAATGTAGCGGGGTCTGTCCCTGCTTGTTGACAGCATCGACGTCCGCTCCCTGGTCCAGCAACACTTCTGTCATCACCGTCATCTCTTTACTGCGGAATGCAAATACAATGAAGGATGAGAAAGAATGTTTTACGTGTATATGAAAAACTATGTATATCTTCGGATCATATACGTAACGCTCATTGTGGTTACCCGCTAAGCTAATAACATTCACAGCGTAAGCACCTGGGCTTTAAGTGGGCCCGGGTCGTTCAACCATAAATTACTATTTAAAGGTGCACTATTAAAATCATTAAGGTAAATAACTCACTGGTTTGGCTGTTCAGTTGCCAGGTGTAGCGCAGTGTCACCGTTTGCCTTACACAAGTTAACATCGGCCTTCCCCTGCGGATAAGATAACAGGGGCACAAAGTAATATACAGTGGAACCCCGCTATTAGGACCACCTACGGCACTGAGCAAAAGTGGTCTCAATAGCGGGTTGGTCTCATTAACGAAACTTGCCCAATAACAACAGTTAGCGTTATTATCGATGGGATTAAGGGTTTATGGGATTATCTCGCGCCAACATGGGGCGGTGAGATGCAGTGGTAGGGGGGGGGGGGGGCGGATGTCGTAGTACGAAAACAATTGTATTCTCTGACATTTACGTTTATAGCAATCAAAGAACATAGATCTCATTGTTACATTCCAGCAGATTGCCTGTTATCATGGCTTATGAAGGTATTCCGTCATTCGCTTTTGGGTTGAATTGATATGAGTCAAGTTGGCACTGTTATGCAGTTTATCCTCCGCCCCCAAAGAAGTTTCTGAGCCAGGAGTAGTGCCTCTTGATATGAAGGGTTGCGATTCCGCTTCAATGTCTTCTGGTGGTGCATCTCTCAGTTCCATTGAGTCAGACAACATGCTGTTAGCAACGGTTGGAACGATATCCTTTTCCCATCCATCCGCTAAAGGCGCTGACGTCACCAGTTCATCATCCATGCTGACGCAGTCGGCTGGGGTCATTGTCTCCGCAATTGCCAACTTTTCCTTGAGGGTTTCAATCAGTCGAGCGAGGGGAATGTTGTCTTCGGGGTCAAGCTCTTCCTCTCGGAGTATGCCGACACCACACCTTGCAAAGCATTTTGAAACGCGAGCTGTCGCTGACTTTTGTCTGACGACATTTCTATCAGGGATACCTTTTCTGCCAGTGATAACTTATTTCGCGGTCGGTTACGAGGAATACCAGCCATGGTAGCGAGATGCCTGTTGAGCGCAATCATTGTTAAATCTGTAAAATAAACATGTTACTAACAAAGACAAAGCCCGCGGCCGTGTCCCTGATATAGCAGACCAAATAACGATGTGTGTTACGATGATGTCTTTGTACGCATCAATGTTCACACATACAGCACCATCAATATTGTACATCAATCGAGAAGAGGTTAATCGCATACTTTCAGCCGTAAAATAAACATGTCACTAACAAGAAAGACAGAGCCCTCGACCGTGTCGTAAGCCGTTACTCTTTGTTTCGAAGAAAATCGCCGAAACTTTGGTGGTCGCATTAGCCGGGTTGAGTTCCATTGAAATTGATTGGTTAGGTCTGGCCTTGGTGGTCTTAATGAAACATTAGCGGAGGGGGGGGGGGGGGGGAGGGGTCCCATTAGCGGGGTTCAGGCCAATGTTAAAGTATAGGCGAAAATTCGGGGACTGGGAAAAAGTGGTCTTAATGGCGGGGTGGTCACATTACCGGGGTGGACTTAAAGCGGGGTTCCACTGTATATCTTCCATAAATAAGCTATGTTGAATATAACGCGATATGTCAGCACGAATCTGCTCGTTATATAACGGGGACCACAGCACATTTCACAGCATTATCTTCATTTCCACTCCCATATATGATTTCATTGGTGTACTTATAATCTTGTTATATGGTACTCTGCGAAAAAGACAGATTTTGGTTCGTTGTGTTGCAGGACGCATGCTCACTTGTTTAAGTAAAGTCGAGGCGACATCTGTATGTCCATACAAGGCCGCCAAATGGAGAGCAGCAACGCCATCATCGTTCTGTAAGTCAACAATCGACGGCACCTGCTGAAGTAGCAGCTCAGTGGCTCTGTAACAATGCAACGGTAAAATATTCATTTACCAAAGTTTTCACGTATGTTTTGTCAGACCAAGTGAACGATTCTGACAACGGCTAAAATACAACATGTAGACAGCTTTTTTGCTGTTTTGTAACAACCAGCAACTGCTCGACTCCAAGTTATGCACTTAAGTACCCGGTAAAGAAAAAACAAATCTGCAGACGTCGCATATCATAGTCATATGATAATGCATAAACACAAAACACAAATCACATGGTGCAAGCAAGAATCTGGGAATGGCTTGAGTACAATGTGCAGATAGCTTTGTTGTTGCTGGAATTCTGCTCACCGGGTGAACGAATGACAACAACCTCAGGGATGTGATGTCATGGCATTTTGATAACGTTTTCCCCTTCAGCAAATATCACTTATCCATTTATACTTATATCAACATGTATGTGCTTAAAGACACCATGCAAAGCAGCCGAGAAGCCCCTTTTCGCGACGATTGATTGAAGTTCCATTTAAAAGAATTGCTTTGGTCACCAATAAATAATATTTAGACTGTCAAAACTGACAATACAAGGTAAATAAAGTGCCACATGTGGCTAATTATCCGGTCTTCGCAGCCCATCAGGCGAACTCATTAACATAAAGGAAATGACGTATGTGGAGGTAGGAAAATTACGTTCACTCTCTGAAACATGGCTGAGTGCTGGACCGCTTTTGAACAGGAGGGTGATTTTATGGGAATTGTTGGTGAAGAAGGGGGCGGAGCTGATATAGAAGGAAACGAAATCGAGGAGGAAACTGTTAGGCTTATTCAACAAAACAACCGTACTGTTCAACCCTACCGATTCGAGCCGAAATCGGAGTCTGTTGCTAATCAGTGCGGCAGCCGAGCCTTCTGATTCGGATAACGACGTCGCTGTAACGTCGGGTGCCAGCGCGTATGAGCCGCCATGTATCAGGGCTAGGAAGCACTCGTGACAGTGCCAGTGCCAGAGCCAGCGTCACAACAAACCGGACCGATAACTTGAACTGTGCAGTAAACCCTAATCATATGATATGTTTATATGTTCTTCACAACTGACAGTCACCACGGTCAGTGCATGTATCCATGGCTAATGACGTCAATAAAGAATCTATGCAATGTTGCAAACATGATGAGTGCACCTCACGCGCATCACTTGGCTTTGTCATAAATCAAAGAAAGCTGACTTATGTCATTGATATCAACTGTCGGACAGCATCCTGCGAACATAAATTCACTCGGTTTGAGATTTGTCAAATAAAATGGCCCAGTTTAGTTCAGGTACAAAGGTGCAAACTTGGACATAGACGACTAAACCAAAGTAAACAAGTGTTGTTGAACTGGCAAAAAATAATAATTGCTCATTCGATTACTATAATATTTAGTTCTTCTGTTCTTGATGACAATCACTACACATGGATAAAAGTTCAACATAATCAAAGCGACAGTTCTTGCGTAGTCGTTGGAATCATATCGCTGTTATTATTAAACTCGTCGATGCGTCAACATAATCAGTTATCGTGCCTCACATAGGCTATGTTGCGCTGCATGGGCAAGAAGAAGACAACTGCTCGTTTGATTTTTGCATAATCTTAGTCTAAAACTTTTGGAGGCCGCGATTGCTTAAAATGCTCTTCTAAAGTTAGCCCGCAACTTGTGGCGCTGTTGCCGAGAACAAGTTGTATTGTACAAGGCTTACGTGATGGAGCTATTCTAAAGTCAGCTGATAATTTTGGACAGGATATAGCCAAATTGGCTATAGTATAGGGGAATTGCCTAACCCAGCTATGCCAGTCTAAGGCAGACACACCATTGACCTTGTCACTGACACTGTCAATCGTTATTGACACAAGAACACACCCTGGCGTTTTCTCGTTTCGCAACAGCGCCGCTGACACTGAGACTGTTTCCATGACGGTGGTTGTTGACACCCGACCTTGAACTCGAAGTTCAAGCTTGAATACCTCACTCGAGAATATTGTTGGAACAGCGTTTGGTTTCAGAACACGCTTGCGTGTCTGAAAACCCCGAATTGTTCTTCACTGTGGCATCGATTGCAAAATGTTCACCAGTGAAATGTTTGCTACAAATGTACGTAAATTTTCCCGGCCCCTTCAATGCCGCCCGCTTACGCTGCACCTGAGCCGTCCACCGTCGTTTCAAGGCTTCATCTCCAGCAAACCTGAACACAGCCTGAACACAGTACCATATCTACTCTATCCAGTGAACTTTTGGAGCACCCAAACACGCAGCATGTCTTTACCATGCGGATGTAACTAATATCCGCGTAAAGCACGCTAAACAACGAAAAAAAAGGCACAGACGCCTACGGATAAGCCGCAAGAGACGCCCATCAACAAACGGTGACCGCGAAGTGTTCACCTCCAATGACGTCATATCTGATCTCCTTCCGCATTTTTGAAGAACATTTTTAGCGCGTTTCAAAAAAATGAAATATGCCTAAAACATGTTTTATTGCGTAAAACAGCTGCGATTGTTTCTGATATCTCCAATAATTGGATATTAGACTATTTAAACGTGTTTAGTACCCAATTTGAGTGCATGGTGTCTTTAAACCCCAGCGGAAGTAATGATTGTTGATGGTGTCATATGGCATTAAATGTCAGCTCTCACGTAATTTAAGTCACAGAACGCCACGCACTAAACGACACTGGATAAATCGAGGATAACACACGGTTCAATTGGTATCGAAACTCACCGATTATCACCGGTTTGGGCGGCTAACTGCAGGACGTTGAAACCATCACTGTTTTCCAGCTCGAAGTCCACCCCGGATTGATTGATGATCAGTTTTAGCACCTCCAAGCTAACAGTGCCGATGGCTTTATGGAGTGCCGTGTTGCCACAGGAGTCCTGCGAGAGAGATCTAACATTGACACAGACATATCGTCTACCTCGGCCGCGATACAGAGTACAGCATCTCCGAAAATATCGATCTCAAGGATATAGATATATCGCAATTCCCTGATCACACACTCTCGGGGAACTCGATAGGAATGCCCCTATTACATCTATTGTCAAGTCGCGTGCAGGTCGTATATGACTTCCGCGAACGTGAAAATACGGGTTAACGATAAATGAAAAGAAGCATTATTGCAGATAATGAAACCTAAATTTGCCTAGATGGATACATCTTGTTATATACTAATTACGACCTGTGACATTTACTCTTAATCACGGTGGATTCGTGACGAATTCGTAGCCTCAACACAATGTATAGTGAGGTCACAGCTGTGGTCTGACGCCACCCAGGACACCAACACACTACACACATTACCGTTGCGTAAGTGCGAGCTCCACTTATACGCAATCGTTCGAAAGAGTTTCAACAACAATGCAAAGTTGTAAGCATATAATTCCTATGACACTGAGGATGCAATGCGACAAATCAAGAAGCATGTACCTGTAGGTTAAGGTTAGCGCCGATTTCCACGAGTTTCTCGATGCTCGCCTTGTCCTGTTTATTGACGGCCACGTGTAGCGGGCTGCGGCCGTCATTGTTGACGATATCGACGAACGACGTGTGTCCCATCGACGCCTCGGCAGATGTTTGGGACTCGGCCCTAGGGATACCCCAAGCACCAGGATGTGGCTTTCCTTTACTCATGACGGTGAGGTTTAGTCCTTGGATACCCTCAGTCCCGTATTACGTTTTGACGATTAACAGATACGTGCAATGACCAAGATGTCATAGAAGGTAAAGAACTATAGCAAGGCCAAGCAATGATAAACATCAGCATATATATATATATGTATATACATATATATTTATATATATATATATATATATATATATATATTGTGCGGTATTTTATATTGATCTGGTGGGTTTTAAGGTGCAGTTAAATGTCCTACTTTGATGATATACTAAACATGGGCTATTAGATATTGTATTTCTTACTGCATACCAAGTCTTTTCTTGACAGAGAGTGTTGTTACGGTCAACTGAAGACTTTGGGCGAAAGTCCTCCTGTGCATAAAGCGATAATTTGTATATTATTTCAAACGCCATAATATCGATATAGTTACCAAATGACCTGAATTGGCCAATCACATTGTTTAATATATCACACCCTTGTGAAATAGTACTGTGTTACACTTAAATATTCTGAAGTCTCAAGTCATTCTCTGGGCCACAAAAAGACCATTTTCCAGGGTAATAAGCTCACGCCAGAGACCAGTTAATGATCTATCAAAAATACAGACAGGCCACGTTGCGCAATCGGAAGCCAGTCAAATAATGAATAATGAAGGTTCCAATAGGTCAAAATCCCGGAGACACTAGTTGATGTTTAATGTGTAACTCATACCGTAGCCCATGCTGCGCTTACGTCGCAATTACCTTCGTCAACAATGCGAATACCACACCATGGTGGACACACTCTATCGCTAGGTAAAGTGCAGTTCTGCCGTCGTTATCCCTGATGGTCACTGTTGATGGTTCTCGCCGGATGATATGTTCTGCGCTCCTTGAATGAGTACGAGCATGTCCGCAACAATAATCGGACGTGAAGTGTAGGGGTTGGTGGGTGTGGATGGCGGGTGGTTCAGCTTGAACATATTAAATAGCGTATGACATAGTTCAGCCTACTTTTGCCGGCTGGCTGGCAGATATGATCATTTGCTACGAAACTACTCGGCTGAAAACATGACACTTACTGACGATCATCTTTGCGCGCGGCCTGGTGCAAAACGCTGAACCCTCTCTGGTTTGTGATGCGAAAGTCGACACCCGGATGACTGATCAGAAGTTCCTTGATCTCCATGTTGTCTTTCGCGATGGCGTCATGCAGCGCGGTGTCACCTGATGAGTCCTAAAAAAGAGGCATATCATACAGGTTGGTTGTTTGCATATTCAGGACGTTTTAACCACCTTTGGTCATATTGCGTAAATGGGAGAAGGAAGGCCGAGTGGAGCCATGTCCCGGGGGTAACCGCCTACTCTTTGCGACGGAAGACATAGGATATGTGTCCTGCGACCACACAGAAGCGGAGCTTGCACCACCGACCCACCTGCCGTTAGGCTCCAAGGTGGCGAGAACACTCAAGGCGAGCGCTCTAACCCACTGAGCTACCGGGCCGGCCCTATGTCATGCAGACACGCCTACGTTGTACATACGCGTGAATTACCCCGTATCTAGAGATTGCATGTGTGTCGATCGGACGTTGTAGTGAGGTTTGGTCGACGTGAGAAGCTGACGTTGGATTCGATGTGCAATCAAATTCCAACGTGATTTCGACGTCTATTCAATGTCATTACAACGTCAAGCGTCTGACGGGAAGCCGCACGTACCTGCATATTGATGTCGGTTGTATGCCTCAGGATCGCCTTAACATGGTCAACATTCTGCTCACTCACTGCCACTTGCAAGGCGCTGTTGCCCTCACACGTAACGTTGTCGATGCGCGCTCCGTGTCTCAGCAACAGCTCAGTTATCTCCGGATTGCCTCTGAAAAAAAGTACATATATTTATATAATATCCACCAATCGTACATCACTCATAAATACACATTAATTATCATGGCAGAATGCCGTTAAATGTTAATTGCAAAGTTTCCTGCCAGCACATGGACGCATGCCATAGCATTGGCCAACGTAGCCTACGGACCCCGCTGATGTACCTTGGCTAGGGCCCGAACCGTACCGCTAATACTGGATTTAATACTACTAACTAAATGTTATATGTAATTATAATCTTGGTCTGTGAAATGTACCGAGCAAGAACGCTGCGATATACACAGCGTCATTTTTGACGAAAAACTACCATTTCGAGCTTCGAGAATTCTGTCATTGCGCGACTAGCAAAGAAGTGCACATCTAATGAAATAAAGCCCGAATAAATCACAGCAAAAGAAGTGGTGACATAGGTAAAATGAATAGAGCACCGTATAATAAGCTTCGGCGATATAGAGAAAACCTCGGCAAACAACCAAGGATAGTGTATAATAGGATGCCCAACTGTGAACTTCCCCTATGGGCAAATGGTGATAAAACCAACCGAGGCGCCACCTATGAAATACCGTGTTAGAATGGAAACAAAAGCGCGTGGTTGAATGTGGGCTGTGGGCTTTGTAGAAATTTTCTCTCTGGTGGGGCTACCGATCTGCTCCGGAGGTCTGGGGTGGGGGTCGGGGGCCCGGGGTGGGGTGGAATTGCTAAGATATCGTGCTGATTCCGATTTTGCGCGACCGGATTTGATGATCCGTTTAGAGGCGGAGAAGCCGGAATCGGTAAAATCTGTTAGGGCAGAAATTTGGGCGAAGACATCTTCATCACCTCTTCCCTGTTGAGGTTGGGGTTGGTGGCGGTGTGGGTGGTTTGGGGAGCGGCAAAGTGTGTGTGTGTGTTGTGGGGTGGGGGGGGTGGGTTTATTGCTGAGTTATGTACTAGTACCCGAGGTGGTCGTGCCATGTATTGTACTCCGGTGATTAAGAACCGAATTTGGTACACTTGTCGATTTTGAGGTACGGACAGATTTTGCTATGGATGGTGAGATATTTAAAAATGGCTGCCATTATCAAGATGACCGCCATTTTTAAGATGGCCGCCAAGATAACCAAAGAAATAATAGTTCCAAGATTAATGTACAATTTTTGGCGCACTGTTGCAGTTTGACCTGTTGAAGAATGCAAAGTAAGAATTCGCTGAAATATTATAAAATGGCCGCCATTTGTCAAAATGGCCGCCAAAATAAAACAAAACAAAAATTCATGAAATGATACGTCCACGAGATTAATGCACGATTTTTGAGCGCACTTTTGCAATTTGGCTAGAGGAACAATGTAAAAGAAGGATTCGTTGGAATAATGCAAAATCGCCTATATTTTCCAAAATGAATCACATCTTTCAAACAAAATCAGACAATTGCAGATAACTTGATGTCTTCAAGTTATAACAGGACAATATTGTAATATTGAATATTGTAATATCCGTAACACAATAAGAAACAGACATGTGATTTCTAGGTATTCTAGGTATTCGCATTTAATTGATCACATAAGCATTAACACACAGAAGTACAGTCTCAGTAGAGTGAGGTCTCAGGTCATGTACAAGATATATTGCGTTGTACATATCATCTCATTGTCAAATGAGATTTAGTCTCAACTATTTTTTCTTGCATGCTAACAAATAATTCTAATTAAGCTGTTGGAACATAACTATGCGGGGACATATCAGCAATTGACAGAACTATATGTCAACGATGACGTCACATTTTGTCCAAATGTGATACAAATTGTTATATGCATATACAATGTAATTAACAAAGATAGCCGACACAATACAGTATCAAATTATGATAATAAACAGCAATTAATCCATTTATATCTATATTTATATATATTTATATGTTAGTATTTATATTATCCATTGTAAATACGACACGCAACATCAGACATAATTCATTGCTTAACATGGGAATGGTAATGTCAAGTATATTCATTGTTTTATTTTACAATACAGTTCATACATGTTCTTTTCATGCTCACTATAATATAAAATGATTTGAAATACTAATGCTGACAATGCCAAATTATATTCATCACCAAAATGTTGGCACTGTCATCTCAGGCTTTACTTTATGAATATTTATGAGTATGGAGTCCTTAGAGGCAGAGTTTGAGTAGATCATACGATTGTTGTGAAGATGCTCGCTGTCCCTTTTCAGCAGATCCTCACGCCGCAGACTGATTACCCATTTACCTATGAAATAAAGATAAATAACAAGTTACAATTATCAAAATAATATAGTTCGTTTAGTCGAAGGATATGTAGGAATCCAGTATTACAGTGGTCAGTACATTATACAACCTTCCGCTAGACCACCTTTAAAATATATTAAATGTATTTCCATTTAGAACTATGATATCCGGGACTACTCACCATACTGATTATGACTAAAACAATGGATGATATCTAGATGTATAGGCCTACCAGAGGAAACAATCGTCTATCTAGGTTTAATTGTATTTTCAGAAATCTATGGTTTCCACTGCCCTGCATGGTAGCCCCGTCCGCTATTGGATCTGCCAATGATAACCCATTAAGAAGTGTGATAATTAGCTAGTAAGCTTAGTGGTCAATCAGTTAATAGTGACTACTTATTCTTATTTTCTCTTAGTCTGAAACTGGGATTGGCGAACGATGGCCCGGTTACGTCTCCCAGACTAGCCATTGGAGTGAGTAATATCCCTCTTTATCGCTCAGGTAGCAGACAATTGCGGAGAAAGTTTACACCAGCATGGAAGCGAATAACCTGTTACAGAACTTCAAACATTTGCTTACCTCTCTTGGTCCTTCCAAAATCCCCAAAATCCAGATAGTGGCTTCTTTACTGGGCAATTTGTGCATCAATTGGCGGTACGAAGCTGCCCGCCGGTCTTCCAGCCTCTCGCCGACATGTTGACTTATCTAACACGGTATTCCACAGATGGCGCTGCGAACGGCGTATCACCCCTCGAAATGCAGAGTTGGCTATCCTATTATTATGCACTATCCTTGAAACAACGGCAAACATCGGCGGTTTCACGGCAAGGGAAATCACCAACTCGTTACGTCAGTCAATTGGGGATCCCCAATTTGTTACATCATTCACGGGATATTTCCCCGAGAATGGCTCTACGTGATTAATTTCGGAAAATTCAAGAAAAAAAACATCGAGAAATCGTGCAAATAGTTCAGAAAACATTCGTGTAGATCATACTTATATCTGAGTCCATTATATATATCCAGATTTTTTAAAATGTGAATACAAGACATAAATTACTGTGTGATTTAGGTGTGAAATAAGCTGCGCCGAAAAATATTTGTAAAATAACATTTTCAAGCTACAGGATCAGTTTCTCGGGAAGTTTGCACGGCTACTTTATTTTTGTTACAAGAACTATGCTTTTAGAAGTTTCTAGAAGTGGTTTGGTCTCAAGATTTGCATTTTCGATGAAATTATAGCTAATTTTGTGAAGGTTGGGATTTCGAATTTTGGCAAAAACATTTTGTCTTCATTTTGCATAATTGCAATTTATTATTACCATTCTGCAATTTTTATGGCTACTATTTACATTTGTTGCACTAGGTTTAAGTTTTCCAAAGAGCCATTACCGGTGACAATGACTTAAATATTCGGCTGAATTGTACTAAAACTATATATTCCCAATAGGTGTCAAGATTTGGTCATTTTGTGAAATAGGGCGAAAATTGTAAAATGAAGAATATTTTTTAACGCCGCGGCAAATATCATAAAAATTCACCAGAGGGTATGTAATTGGATATAATTTCAGAAAATAATCACAAATACAAAGATCTTTTACCTTGCTATTATGGGGTGCTTAACTAAAAAAAGTTCCAAATAGGTTATATTCTTAATCGAAATAAAGTATCCCGTCGTATACCGCGTGGTAGTTTATCTATTTGGGCCTTATCAGAACACCCTGTTTATATCAAGCTCAGGATTCACATACGATCAGGTTTTAACAGGAAGCATGTTTCAGGAACCTGCGCCCTTATCAGTTAGTGCGCTAATGCCTAAATGATTTATGGCATAAAAAAACCAGTGTTTATTATGCTACTTATTATATATTGCCTGCATATTTTTAGGATAAAGGAATGGATTGGTATATTCTGATTTCAATCACAAGAATGACAGTTTTTGGTGTAAGCATAGCCTATGACATATTTCACTTTTCAACGCTATTCCATACACAGGATAACAGGTAACTTATTACCAGTAGTGCCAATAGGTTTCAATGCATGCAGATTCCGTCTAATGCCATGTAGTATACGAAAACACTATTGCACACGTGCCAGCTGAAAGGGCGTCATTCGATACCGTTAGTTTTGAAGCTAACCGTTTAAGGCTCTTTAACTTTTGCATCTTGCTGTGGTAATAGGATATGCGCACTCGGGTTATTGGGTATATGAATACCGCTGCAAAGAAGCACATCGCTTCATCGTTTTGTAATGCTCTGTGCAACCGACGCAATACGTTGTAAAGTTCACTGTCAAGCAACAAATCAACTTTTCGACCAACTGTATCTCGTGGACTGATGGCTAAAGCAGGGTCTCGTAACATATCTCGCTAATCCATAATTGTCTGGAATGGTGGGAGCTGTGTCTCGCTATTGTGTTATTATATCGTAATTGATTGTGTTTTTTGTAGGGGGGTGGGGGGTGGATTAAATCAACGTCTCTTTTAAGCAAATACACGTAGATGACCAAATGAAAAAATCTATCTAAGCAAGCGAATAGCACAATACCATGCGGCCAGTTAGAATGAATGGCGGTCGGCAGGCTTTCGGGCATCATACCTGCAAGTAGCATTGAAGAGTGCCGTGACGCCCTTTACAGCAGTGAGATGCACATTCGCCTTGCCCTAAAACAAATAATGTAGACGCATATACAACTACCTGTCACTATGTGTCACTTGCAACATGTGGCTCGAGCGATATATCCGAAGTAAAGATTTAAAAAACACGTCGATCAAGAGACAACAAGTTCCGACCAGGCAACAGACTCAATTTTCACACTTGCTAATACCAAACGACAATGCTACGGCAGCGTCGTTCTTCCTCCGTACAGGGTCATTGATCATGTTTAGGGTGCTGTGCCTTTTACCGTTGTAATCAAGGTCGAGGCGACCTCTGTGTGTCCGTTCACAGCCGCCACATGGAGCGCTGTGAAGCCCTCATCAATTCGCAGATCCACCATTTCCGGTGCTCGCTGCAGGATCAGTTCAGTGGCACTGTAAGTCACAACAACGTGGTATTTCAATATTTCAATATTTAATAATAGGACGCTTTAAACACTTTTGGTCGTATTGTATCAATGGCAGAAGGAAGGGGGAGTGGACCCATATCCCTGGGGGTAACCCCTACTATTTGTGAAGAAGAACATGGGATCTTTATCCTATGACCACACATCCATGGCCACAGCTGGGCGCGAACCACCAATCCACGTGCCGTTAGGCTCTCGGGTGGCCCGATCACTCAAGGCCAGAGCACTCTAACCCACTGAGCTAAAGGGGCAGCCCCCCTCCTCACAGTGTGAGCTCGATACGCGTGCATCTCGGCGAACGCGAACGATAAGGTGGCCGGCAATATAGTAATGGTCTCATGGATAGCTTGCAACAGGCCTGATTGGTATTGGCGCTGGATTGGCACTGGATGCATTTGTTTGGACCACGATATGAATCCAGCCAGTTATAGCCGAAACGGGAAAGACTTCCGGAATAGCCGAAGGATAAAATGTGCACATCTTTTCCATCCGGTCAATTTAGGTACATCGGTCACAGTCTAGTATACGACTCTTAAACCAGCCACCATGTTTACCCGAATGTCCCTTGTTGTTTCACCGGGAAGCACTTGGCATGCAAAACGAATATGCGTGGGCCCAACCCGGACGATACTGGGTGCTGGCAATATGCGTGGTGCGCGTATTTGGGTTACATCCGGGATATCTGAACTACCAAAAATTCGCATACCCTGTACCGTATATGTATGTGTAATGGTCGTGTGCATGCATGTATCCAACATGGGTACGTGCTCAAGGGCAGGGACTTCACAATAATTCTAACTAATAATTAAAAGTCGATATCCGAGGAAACGAATCGACTTGCAAACGAAGCCAGAACTTACGCATTGCTTCCGCGTAACGCTGCGTGGTGCAAGGCGTTGAAACCTCGCTTGTTCCTGCGCATGAAATCGATGGTGGGGTGACTCACAAGCAGCTTGATCACCTCCACCTTGTTCTTGTCGATGGCGAGGTGTAACGCCGTGTCGCCATCCGAGTCCTAGGGTAGCAAGGAGATAAATGTATGCATACTTGTATACATATGTACACTTTCTGGCATGAATGCTTCAGTTGATAACTTTGCCTTTTCATGCATTAGGGCGGAGCAGGTGCAGATATATACCCCTAATAGACCCCGCCAGCTAATTTTCCCGCGTTTTATGCAGTCGGGTCACTCCAGCAGTGAAGCGCCAGACGCTGCGTGAAAATCAATGGGAACTGCGAGCGTACACTTATGATCAACATTTTGCTTCGGACTTCACTGCATTTACAATTCGAATACAGGCAATAAAATGCATATTAATATTATAATATATCATGATGTTTCTAAAAACACTAACAATGTGTGATGGTATGCAACATAAAATACAGAAAATTGTGATTGAAATGGGGGATCTCTTGGGATCAGTCTTTGACTTTTCACCAACCATGTTGGATGTTTCCGGATTTCGTTTGTTTACATTGGTAAATCGATGATAAATGGGCACCACATCACCCATAAACTTACCAAAATAAGATAAAAATAACTATTGAAATCTCTGTTATCAGTCAAACTGGTTTAGAATAGATTGGTATCTAGTTTCACTTCATATTTTATGGATAAAACCATGGCTATTGTAGAAACACGAATCCGTGTCGATGCGGCCATGCGCGATGCTATTGTTAGCTCGCCCGTGGCTGGTGGCTGTCTAGCCCCGTGGGACCCAGGAGTCACAGGCTCGAGGGGGAGGAGCATGTGACTCCTGGGTCCCTCGGGGCTAGTGGCTGTCAGTTCACAGCATCAGCGGAGGGCGGTGAAATTCCTGGAAGAAACATGCAATATAGTTGGCTTTTTGAATATATCACAATTATAAGAGCCTGATGCCTATTGAGATATGTGTATATCTGAATATAATCAGACATTTTATTATTCTGACATTCATTCCTTACGGAGATATAGCTTGTAAAATGACAGCCCTGTCAGGCGATTTCGCCATTGTCTGGCTGCACATTGTACTGGCGCTGCCGATACTATCAACAAATATCAATAATTCCGTCAAATATGTAAGCTTATTCAAGATAATTTTATAAAATGCGTCTTCAAAAGTATCTTACCTAACATAATATCGGTTGGTAACTGCTTGTTCCAAGTATTTTGCTAATAAAATCAATCAAATGTGGAGGCCTCAGTTTGTGGATTCGCCGTACAAATAGATGGTGTTTCATGGCTCGGATTTCCACTCGGGGAAAGTACTCGAATAGAGTGGTTCCAAATTCTACCGATAGATGTCACTAGCTTAACTGGCGGGGTCTATTATATTTATATACATTACTGTAAACCTTTTCTTACTTGAATATGCCTAAGACGCAACGCAGTGCAGTTAAAAAAAGGTGACGCATAACGCCACCGGATGGAAAGCCGGTATTGACCGTCCGATTACGTATTGTATATATATATATTTGACATACATGTCTAATCTATTTTAAATATAGTTTATAATATTATTTGTTAGATTTTATACTATGTTTTTGTCAAGTTGGATAATATATATTAGTATATTTTGTTATGTTTGAGTTTATATATTTTATGTTTTATTATATATTTTAGAATATATACCGAAATATATATTTCCTGCTGTCCGTTGTTATGCTTAAATTCAGGTAAACGGTGTATGTTGAGGTATTATCACTTTTGCAATGGTATATCTTATATTACATAGCATATAATATATCTATATTTCTATATTTCTATATTCCCTATTGCCTAACATTGTTATAATTAAGCTCTAGTAAACAGCATCTTTTGAGTCATTATCAATTGCGCACCCGTTTATTATGACAACATTTTACGTATCGATTTAACAGAATTAAATGTTTCTCAGTGTTGACATAGGCTACTGTAACATTAACCAACGTAGCGTAAATACCTGACCTTCGAACTCTTATGTGTAGTGTAATCATCGGCTTGGTTGACGGACAAGGGTGCATCTCTCTCATTAGCTGAATACATCATTTCCGCAAACGGGTTCCCATCATTTTAACGCCACCACCCATTGGGTGCTTAACAAAGGCGATTTGGATTACTTTCTATCCGATTTGGAGAGGCAACGTGCTTCCATCTTGTGATATCTTGTAGAGAAAGCGCATGCAGTCTCTCCCAATCTGTACGATCATTTACCGTCGTTTATGAATACCTGAATTTTGACGTCTGAGCCACACTCAAGGAGTAATTGGACGCACTGCACGTGCTTTCGGGCCAAGTGTAGTGCAGTTGATCCTTCATGGGTCACAGCATTGACATTCGCACCCTGATGCAGTAAAATGAAGACGAACACGATCAGCATAATCATTCACAACACAAGAAATCCTCACGGGTGTGTCCAGCATTTGGTTATTATCAACAAATCTTGTTTATGTAGGGTTGTGTATAATATCAAGTGCAATATAGTGACAGTACCTCACTGCACAAAATTGGAATCATTTCGTGGTGTCCGTTAAAAGCAGCCAAGTGAAGTGCCGTCCACCCGTCGTCTTTCTTGGCGTCTACAATTTCCTTTGCTCGCCGTAGTATATGCTGCATAGCACTACAAAACAAACAAGGTATTACAATAGCACAAGTTTCATTATCTCTTACCCGTTATTCGTCGATATAGAGTATTCACGTGATATCACAGACAGCATGCGCACACCTCCAGCGAATCCGGATTTGGGTACATGACACTTCACCGCCCCATATACAACACATGGGGAGCTCTTTGTAATGGCGTGAAACCCACAAAAAACCAGCGTATCTTGATTCAAAACTAGTATGAGTATGAAGGTACACCCCCAAACATTTACTCCATATGGTTTTAAACTCTAGTAGTGCATTCATATCCAAAACATCATTGAGTCTAATTTGAGGCCCATAGTAAAGCATAGGGACCCGCTGACGCATTGTACCCAGAATGGTTGTTTCTAGAGGTGAGCGAGCGCTGTCTGTGACGTCACTTACAGACCCTAATACGTTTGTTTTGCAAGGCCAGCGCGAGCAGACCTGCCGCGAAATTAGTCGTTTAGCGATTATGACTGCAATGATATAACCAGATCGATGTCCCGATGATTATGAGTAAATACTTACTGTATGTTGCCTCGCAAAGCGCTTTGGTGTAAGACGTTGAAACCTCGATTATTCTCAAGCGTGAAGTCTACGTCCGGATGATTGACCTGCGACATTAGCCGACACATGTAGTTTATTAACGCATGCAAATGTACCTTAAAGCCAATTCTCACTTTATAGTTAAAAACTGAAAGTCATTAGAAGTTTCTGACAAATTTGTAGCGTGTTACTCAATAGAAGAAGCGACGAAAACAGGAGAAATAACTGGGGGCCACCGAGAAAAATATTGAACTATCGATCTTTATTCAAGGTGCCTAACAAACTTCAACACGGAATCAGAACTGCGATTCAGATACCTACCCATTACCAACCTCCTCAAACGATTGCGGAAGTTATATATTATGTTTTCACATTTATGATCATACCAGTATACAATATATATGCATAAATATACATTAAGCAACATTTATATGTAAAATGAGGGGAATATGTATTAATATATATGGTAATACCGGGAACCTTATGGTTAGTAAGATATTAATTTAGTAACTTCCTGCCACAATGTTAAAAAAATCATTACATGTTTGTGATTTTTTTACAGCTTGTCACTGGATTATAATGTAACCAAGTAGGCTACGAAATGGGGGTCACCGAGACCAATTTAGCGCTACTGGTCTTTAAGTCAGGTGACCCCCCTTCGCCAAAAAAAAACAAAAAAAAACACGAGCTTAGAAAATCCCTCACAAGATTGTTGAGTTACTCTTCAAGTAGTTTGTTCTAGAATCTTGTCTACTGAACAATATACCATTCCATCCGCATTCTGTCTACGATGTATGTTTATTATCGGATAATCAATGACAGTGCTATGGCATGAAATTTGTAGCTACCGACCCCGGCACAGGCTTCCTTCGCGCTCCCAGAAAACGTTTCAGGTTGCCTCTAGCCACATCTTTCGTTATGTACTAATTTTCGTTCATTTGCCACATTTTGATATGCTGACACATAATTCATTGCGAATATTTGGTTTGTGCAGACGTTTCTCTGACACGGGGGAAACAACGCCGAGAAGCATTGCAACGCTAGTTCTAGCCTGGTTCCGCGGCAGCAACTTCGCTCATTCAGCAGTACTTATATACGAGTACGTGCGGTGGTACCGGCTTACGCTAGTTCAAATGCTTTCGCCAGGGAGCGTTGCTGCATTAAGTGAAAATTGTCTTTAATGCAAACATGCAATGATATGCAAAACGAGATTGCGTCACCCGTAGGGTGAACATGACGTAAAATGTAAGTCTTCGGTCCACTACAATGAACTTGACCTTAACAATTGACTTCACTGACTTTATTTGTGACGTATTTAGCCCCTCCGATCCAGATTTGAAACCTTAGATCCAGATTGACCCCTCAGATCTATATTTGGCATATTTGATACCTTAGATCCATATTGACCCCTCAGGTCCGGCAGCTCTAAAACTGTCGCTATAGTGAGCATCCTCTCAATTGTTGGCCCCATCCCAAAAGTGAAATCACTCTTTAGTTTCGCCCCAAGGCTCAACGATCTCATTCGGTGGTCAGCTAAAACCAAACTGCCCGTTTATTTAGCTGCGGTCTACATTTCCAGTTAGGACGAAAATCTCGATTTTCGTCTTATGTCGATATTTTCGTCTTATGTCGGTGTGTTCGGTTTGTCTGTGGGCCTGTCTGTCTGTCTGCATTAGCGCCCAAATACTAATGTCATGTCTCATGTAAGGGGTCGTTTGTCTGACATGTCAACTTCATGGATCAATTGAGGAGGCCATGCTCCCGCCAAAATGCTCCCGTAGGCTCCCATGTTAAACTTTTTTTAGCGGGAAAACTCTTTAGGCGATTTGCACAAATAAAAGACGGTACAGAAGGTACCTATGGACCCAGTACGTGAAATAATTTTCAGCGTGGTTAAATGAAAACTGCGAACGTTATAGCCATTTTCCCGATTTTTGGTCCTATCTTTCAATGGTTAAGCGAATTTCGAAAAATTCCTGTCACCTTGGCCTTTGACCTACATGGTCCATTTGCGAACTTAGCCTGACGATTGCCATTCCGCATCTTTTTGTGAATGTGGACGTTGATATCTTAAGGTATTCGAAAGATAATGCGCAGCGTTACAGACACACAGACTAACGGAGCACACCGATATAAGAAGAAAATCGAGATTTTCTTCTTAACAAACCAACGTACTGATAGATTCCGGAAAAATCAAAGATTTTCCGTCATAATTATGGGACATTGCTTTGTTGAGCGTCATGATGCGCCCGTTTAAGATATATTTCGCACGCAACCGTAACAGTTGACGCCACCGTTTAGATGCAGCTACGCCGAGGTCACATGACCAACAGCGTGGCTTGCCGTGCGCCATTTGCAACAAGATTTTTTCTCGACGGCTTTCTTTAACATTTCACCTGAACCACCAAGTTACACAAGTTTTTTTGCACAGATTGGTCACTCGCTGACTATAATCCACATGCCCCCCCCCCCCTTCCCCACTGCAGTTGGTTGCGAACAGCGACAGGTAAAATTTGGTCCACTTATCCTGTGATACATACACACAAAATGTCCTATAGTAATGTCTGTCCCTTCAAATTGTCATAGACTATAGTTATCCGGAATCAAAAAGTTTCCAATAGATCTTGATATCGAACAGTTACAGAATTCAAGTTATGCGTCAGTTTGCTTTCTGATGATGGCTTGTGCCATAGACAAAGCTACAACTACCATGTGTTCCTACATGTAGCTTCACATGTACACAATATAGTCGCTAATCGAATCCACCTGACAGCATTAAATGGTTTAAATGCAGTTTTTCCAATTGCTTGCAATAACATATTAATATATTTGTATGCACAGACAAATATTTCAATATTACTGATTTGTGCCTCTTTGTAGGTGGTTTCAATATTCATAACAATCTATCAGTGGTATCATGTCTTGCTTTACTGGCTTACCCTGCCCAGGGGTTCGGGTTAAGGTATATGGCACATAACCAATGGCACAATAAGTTTATGCACATTGCCCATTGTACATAGCCGGGATGTATACAAAATATATGCCATTACATAGTCTACATGCCTCACACGGGTTGAAAAACTGAGGGTTTTGGGTTAAGTTTTGAATTATAACTTAGTCCAGGTTATACATAAGATCATTCGAAAAGTTTATTGAGATTTTGTGGAGGGGAAGTTTCTTCCGGACTGGATATAAGGGGAAAACCGTTATATACCTGCATTGGTCTTCAACAGCAATTTCACTAACTCGAGCGCAATATTTACAACACCCCATAAGCGAATGTTTGGTATCTTACTCTTTCTGTTTAATTTGTAAGCACAACACCTCGACCTTGTTAAAGCAGTTATGTCACTCATGGTGACATCCTTGCAATGCAATTTTGGTTCTAACGAGGTTTTAATTCACGTGTCAAGTTTACTCTACTAGTTCAACTTAGCTTATAGACACTCTTGTGAAGCCACAGCATTTAATCTCCGCCTTATTTTGCTAATGAAAACCAGTTCGCATCTCATGTGTCATTTAACTAATAGTAAAATGTAATCTATAAAGATTTTTCTCGCACTGGTAGCCCAAGTAATTCTTCCAGTAGTATTCAGGTTGTAAACCAGTTTTAGCAAGCTTTTAGTAGTCTTAAGTCATCCATCCGGAAAAATTTGCACCAATATATGACATAATGCGTTTATTCAACACCTTCCCTATGGCAGCAACAGTGACGATTAGCATTAGATGCGTCAACAATGTAGCCAGGCGCATATTCTCTTACGCGATGCCGTACGTTGGCATAGTCTATAATGAAATAAATGTGCAAGGTGTACCAAAAGACGTTACTTTACTGGTTGTAAACGAATATTTGGAATATATAAACTTTTGGGTCGCACAGCCCTGGAGACCGCGTACAAACGCTATCAAGCTCACGGGGTTCGCTCATACCTCGGGTATGGGTGCCCAGTTTACTCCGGCTTTCAGTATTTTTCACGTCTCAGGTCTCCAGTTGCAGGTCCCCGTACAAGAGTGATGCGCCACTGCATTGAACTCCTGCAGTTTCACATCCCAGGACCATGTTGCCATCACTTGTATGGCAACGATCAAGCACTACGGCAAGATCTTGAATTGATCATCCGAGTATCAGCATCTCCTTATGCCTCCCTGATTGTCCTTGTTTATACCAAGGTACCTTCGGTCTCTCCAATGCTTTGGCGACGATCGCGTGCTTGATTGGGCACTTAGTTCGAGACGAAAGATTCGAAATTCTCCTAGTGTATTGAGATGAAATCATTATTTAACAGAAACAAGAGAAACATACTTTGACAGACTATTGATCATCCGACAACTTGATGCGGACTTCCTTCGTGTTTCGCCTATCGTCGCTTGGGCGGTAATTAGAGCTCAGTTGCGTCTCCCCCCCCCCCCTTTATACGCTAGTAGGTGAGGCTCTGAAGACAAGCAATAGACAATTGAATCTCACTGAGAACAATAATACGGACAGATTGTTGTCCAACTAAAGACTGCACGGATGAGGGTCCCTTTCTAGCGTACCCCGATTTCAACCTTCTCCATTGTCGAAATCGATGAATCTCACCCGGGAATTTGAGCAGTACCAAAATGAGAAAAAAAGCAGAAAAGCAAATTATGGCTGACGCGAGTCGAGGAATGCAGGGGGAAAATAATGTGTATAGGTATAGTTCCAAGGATGCTCTCCTCGCACTCACATGATCCGTGACGGAGCAATACAAGGACTACCTGACAAACCACAAATTTCCCTGTCAACGGACAACAATGCCTAGACGAATCCAATGTCAAAGAGGTACCAGGCGTCGGCGCTTGCAAGTTTAAATTTCAAATAAGTTACAAATAACAAATAAGTTTGGTGTCAACAACCCAAATTGTGATTCTTTGCCCAGACAAGATCAGCGGCCATGGGATGAAACTAGTGACGACTTTGCTGCTGTTGAATATGTTGCTGATATTATTAGTCCCACCCTTCACTGTACGGCCATTCCATCGGAAGTACAGGTCATAAAAAATAGTAATATTGTGCAGTCGGATCCTGTTACACCATGGCGGCGATAAGTTAATGATTTCACGTGTATATAAAATTTAAAGAGGAACTTTGCCACAAGCTGTAAGGATCAATGCCACCACATCACATCCCCACACCGTCCCTTTTCCGTGCCGAATCGGAATTAAAACCGTTTCTGACCATTCGTGCAATTGAAGCGCATGTGGACAAACCAAACAGGATTTCAAGATTTAAATTCAAGACAGAATGGACTTATTTAGCACGGAGAATAGATCGGATTTACTCACATTTACAGAAAACATCAGTTTGAATAATGACATTCCCAAATATTAATGGATATCGTTGACATTAGTGGGTATTTGACAGGCAAATTTTCTATGTGAACTTCGAAGTAGTAAAACTATGTTTGTACCATGGTGAAGTAATTGCAATTTGCAATTGCATTTGCACAGTCGTGTCGTGCCATGGCCGGCCATGTGGATGTAAACCCATCAAGAGGTGTTTACAAAAACGTTGGAAACGGTGGCGCTACATGTTCCAGCATATACCAACATGATTAATATATAAGGATCAGATCCGCTTATTTCCCGTGTGTGTGAGGGAGATAAAACTATACACCAGAACACTCGAAACCTTGAAAAATATCTCCTGAAAGCGAAACATCGGTACACATCTTGCAATAAAACACGGTGCTGGTGGTTTCCAAATCAACTCATTATGGACCAACGATCAGTATAAGTCTTTGCATTAATAATTGGGTACAAACCAATAGTTCCATTGTCGCCATGGCTTTTCCATTAATAGCGTCGTGTAGTGCCGTATCGCCATCGGAATCCTGTAAATAACAAAAGAAGTATCCTGGAGTTTGACTATACATGCGGGTGAAGTGACACGGAGACGCCGGACGGTGTCATGTTTCTGAAAATTGTATTATGATGGTGTCGCTCCTATAAAGTCGTTTGTGTTCATTAGAATCTATTACATACAATCAGAACCTGAGGATTACTGAATACAGATAATGGCTCCTCACGTTTGCAATAGGCTGTCGGGAAGCATAAGCTTACAACTGGGATGTGAAATAAATAAACTACAAAAAGAGCGTTGGGGGCTAACGTACATATTATCAATGCAAAATATTATGCAGGCGGTGTATGTACACACCTGTATATTGACATTGGCATCTTCTTTGACCAGCACGTTGACACACTCGGCATGACGCTTGGATATTGCCATATGCAGCGGACTCCGGCAGTTATTGTTAAGAGCGTTGACATCAGCTCCTTCTCGGATCAATAGTTCCACAATTTCTGGTTCATTGCTTGTACGACGGAATAAAACAGACACGGGTAATTATAGGTTGTACATGCACTTGTATATTTCGGAAAATTTTGTTCATATGTTATTTATGTGATAATTGTTTTAAATTTTACACGACGGGCATGCGTTTGCAAGAAGCACTGGCAAAAAGCTTCTGCAATGAGAAGAATGAGCAATGGGGACATGTTGGGTGCCTGTAAGCACAATTGATACCACTGAAAAGAACGTTGCCGATGAGAGCTAGCTACTACGGTGTTATGGAATTCAAATAAGACCAGTGAGTAGCCAAAGTGCCTAAGCGCAAGATCTATTACCACTGGCCACGCGATGGTTGAATGCACATGTATCATGGTGTAAGAGTCTCACACACATAATGATCAACCTACCCTATGACGGCAAGGTGAATAGCCGTGTCGCCATCGCTGTCGCATCGATCGAGCTCGGCGCCAGCGGACACCAGCTGACGCACAAACTCGACGTGACCTTGATTACTGGCTACATGCAGCGCGGACGTCGGATTCGCGTCATTCACCTTGAAGGATATAACAAAAGAATACAATACATCTAAGTACAGGTGTCTTCATATCATGCGGCATGTTTGGATCCTCTGATTAGCTGTTAGCATTGCGGTAAGTTATGAAGAAACAAGAGGGTATCGAATATAATTTCATTCAAATGAGTTAAGTCGCTAAAGTATGTCACGATTAATGCGAATGGCGCCCTAGTTAAAATGTGTCTTACCTTGTCTGGGTACTTTCTGATGATATCGCCAATGACACCAATAAATCCATGGAGTGCTTCTTGCATTATCAGGCTTGATCCTGATAACTTGTGCAACGAGAACCAATACATTAGCACCCGCTGGAGGACACCTGCCAAGAAGACGTTTGCATAGCTGGTATGAGATCATGTAAAATAGTATGAAGTGTTATTATAATTTATTTATAAATGACGATGAATAACAAATAACTGCTGTGGCATCAATTTTCTGTCGCCAATCCATTAACTAAGCTTTTCATAAAGCAATAATTGCATTGCCGGGAGACATTCTCATTTCTATATCATGGTTGTTAACTCCCTAGATGACCTATATAGTTTCTTTTCTTCGATAAAGCTTTCGTAATACACGTTATTGTATATTTTCCATTTGCTCATGTTAATCACATCGCATCCTTGCAATATAAAGGGACAATGATTAAATGAGAAATAATAAAACAATATATCCGTTGTCCAATGCGTTTTCGTCAAACAGTCCGCTGCACAGTAACAACTCTAGTGGATATTCCATTAGTGCGTTCCCTGTTGTGACGTCTGCCAAATTCTGGATATTTGGGGATGGTCTGTTATTGTCTCCAATGCAAGGAATATATGTGTAATGAACACATTGCTTGGTCATTGTATATGCATGCCACATCCGTTTGGTTGTGCGTCAGCTCCTAATGGTAGTGGCATCGTATGGCTGCGCGAAAATTAATTGCAAGACAAATCATCAGGCGGTGGATTTACGGCAAGTGTAGCGAATTGGTAAGAAGAAGTAGGACGGTTACTCGGCAGGGGCTGCAGGGGTGAGATTGGGTCGTAGACATCCGCCAGGACAGGCAAGCAAGAAAACAAGTCCGGGATTTAGACATTTAGAGTATATAATAGCCAGTATATTTATGAATATTTTATTTATCATTTTATGCAAGTTGTTAAGCACATTGTCTCAGCAGTGTGAAGGATTTGGAGCAGTATGTCGGTCGCATTATTAAGCGTAGAAATACAATTGCTTTAATTTTCGCTAATTGGTCAATTTAGGGGGTAACGTCACTGGAGTTAGCGTGCCGGGGAGGGACGTATAAAAGGGCCTGCATCACAGCCACAAAGTCAGTTGGAGTTGGGGGAACAGCACCAGCGCACCTCTCACTCTCTCTTAGCGCAGCCCCCAAGCACCTCCTTGCTCTCTATTCTTAGCGCAGCGCCCGCGCACCATTTCACCGTCTTCTCTTAGCGCAGCACTAACGCAACTCTTTGTTATTTTCTTTATAAGAGGGTCTTTTTACATATTTTCAGGAAGGTAGCATTAGGGAATACGTTTTTCTTGGAAGACTGGGCCAGAAGGTGGAATCGGCAGTGGAATATAAATAATTAACTTGGGGATAGGATACATATTATGAGAGATTGATTCGACCAGCAACTAAAATTTGAATTCGTTATATTGGTGGTTCTTTGAGATACTGTTATCGGTATATTTACCGATATATTTGTATGTGGTGGCAGCGATTGGTTTAGTAAATACACTGAATAAATCATTTGAACTGTAACTACTTTCTTATTACCTTATTGCTGGATTGTTTAATCTGAGTTTAACTGAGGCAACCGAGATTGCTTAACAATAGCGTGGCATAAAATGTCCCCTTTCTGACCTTACATCGAAAATCATACACCTTTGGCACGCTACAGTTTTAGTTTCAGCGGTGCAAGATTTTGTCCCATACACCCTCGGCACGCTACACAAGCAATCCACAGCACAAAAGATGGAGTGAGTCACTACTATGGCGCTGTCCGGTTAGCTGATATACTGACCCAATGACTCGTCGGGGTCTTGTGCCTTATCTGTGTCCTGTGGTGCCTGCGGAGAGATGGTACACACAGCTGGATTCAAGGTCCACGTGGAATTACACACGGAAACCCGTAAATCCCCTGACCTATGCACCTTCACAACCTTCCCCACCTTACCCGGGATCTGGTGTAAATAAAATAAAACAAAACTAGGCAAGCTATCATCACCACACAGTTGGGCGCCCTTGTATTTCTAAAATCCTAGTAAATAAAGCAGATAACAAAGCGACTATCAGCCATAAGCTGAACAGTTCTTGTACACAAACCTGCAGACGAAAAGCGACCCTTGCCATAGATTACGTAGTTGATTAGCGCTTACTTGAATCATTATCGGCGGCCGAGAAAGGATGTGCCCCTCTTTCAAGCACCCTGGTGGCAAACTGAACGTTATATTACATTTTTGGAAATCCATACGCGTCCTACGTTAATCTTGACCTGCAGTCGAGCGCATATTTCGCAGCCGCCTTATGCCGAATTTCATCCTCATATCTTAAATTGTAACCAAGTTATGCTCCATCAAAGTCCGAAACGCCTCTCAATGGGTGTTGACGTGTTGACGTCAAAACAAAACGTTACGACGTCGCATTACGCGGCAACGGATCCCACGCCAGCCAGAATAGGGGATATTCTCTGCTTTTGACAACGAGGGCCAGGGAAGTTCTGCAGGGGAAGGGAGTTTGGCAGGTTCAATCCTGTCTAATGTTCTATGAAATGCCAAAACCTGGTAGTCACGCTGACTTCATCTGACAAATCTTCCGATTCTGTATGCTAAAAAATATGTCAGGTAACATCTAAACGGGCGAACGCAACTTTTTCGGACTGATCAAATGTTACACTGTTCAAGAATCAAGTTTCCTAATGTAGCCCATCTATAATAACTATGCTATCGCCATTCATATTGTGTAACTGAAAAGGATTGGGGAAGGCCATGAAAATAATGCAAATAGACTTTGAATATGCCATTGAGGTGCATATACATGAACTTGATTTCAAAGCAAATGTAAATGCATGTGCTTAATTTATTTAAACGAACTGATTGCAACAACTGCTGTATAATCACATATATCAGCCAAGTGGTTCAATGGCAGACTGTGTGATACACCACTTCATATGTAAACAATAAGGGAATAACACTATTGGTTAAATTATAATACTGCTACAACCATCAACAGCATATTTTACTTGAAAAAAATTAGATTAAACAGATGAAACATTGAAAGTTAAAGTGTCATTTGCCAACAAACACATTTTAGTAATATAGTATAATTACTAAAGCAAGATCGTGCTTTAAAACAGATATCTTCCTTACGCCCTTCTTTTCATTTATCCATCCATATATCCTCTAAGCGCGCTCATGAACTCTGTCGAAGTGCGTATCTATGGCCGCTTATCCATGACTGCGTGTTGTATTGCAATAACGAGCGGTCAGAATTATTTCTGTAGCAGAAATAAATGCTCAGGGAAACCTGCTATTTAGAAAGCTGAATACTGGTGCTGAGGAAGGAGCTGTCTCATGAGTGATACTTTCAAACGAAGCGGGGTTGGGCTTGTTGCATGGTTGCAAGGGGGCTTGAATTCGTACATCGTCCCAATGACTTCGCTTCAGTATGTAATTGTCATGGCAAAGAGAGCGACTGAAATATTGGATTTGACTCACTCTGCGCATCCGAGATGTCCAACCACCGTGTCCCTCCTGCAACTCCTTTACTCTGTCGACGTCTGCGTCGATACTTACAAAGTCTCCGACTTTTATTTCTCCAACCTATGGTAAATAACATACTTTGTAAATGATTGCCTGAGGTAAGTCATGTGTGTCAGTTCAGGGTTGTGATGCCACGGTATTTGCTTAGTACTAATTGCGCCGTCTGTTAAGCGAACACTAACAAATGCATAGATATAAACGGCGCATGTATTGTAGACGGCACGTACCAAAGTCTAAACATACCTTCGCTAAGGCTCCCGAGTGTAAACACCAAGGGCGCGCTGCTCCATCGAATCGGACCATGATGTCGCCCTGCTTAGTGATGCCACAGACGGTCCCCTCCTTTGATATGTACTGCATTAAACAGTCATATATTACATTGCCTTGTAAGCTAAGTGATCGAAAGACATTATCAATTCCCACCTGATAAAACCCAATCGGATAAAAACACCGTTTAAGCCATGAAGTTGTAAGCAATATGAAACTATGACATTGTCCAGACTTTGTTTCTAAAATATTTAGAAAATTATAATGTTAGTGCACATTTGCTGTAGAGCAGACTCTGCTTAGACACGTACTTCCGCCATCTGCGGGTCCCATTCCCCATGACCAGCCTGCATGGCCTGCAAGACGTCGACATCCAGGTCCGTACGGACTTTGTCTCCGATCTTAAACAGGTCGCACGCTATTTCCTTTGGCTGCCTATCCGCATTCTTCACCACAGCCGGGGAGGCTTAAGCATAATGCAAGCATGATATTGGTGAACACTATTTTATCCTGACTATGTATCACTTGTTTGGTATTAAAAATTACTCTTAACATAATAGGAATATGCAGCACGATTGTATCCATAACATATCACCTGTCCGGTATTAAACATTATCCTTATTATACTATGAATACGTAGCACGATTTTATCTAGAATATATCACCTGTCTTATATTAAAAATTATCCTTATTATACTATGAATATGTAGCACGATAATACTTAATCAACAATGAACGTTCACTGCTATACCTAGAAGTGTTATCACTCCTTTTATCACGGAATAATTATATTGGTCATACTTGATGCGCAGTCATGTCAGTCAAGTTTTTCATCGCTAACTCTAAATTATTTTACTAGTACGTGGGAGGAGGTTTGGAAATGGGGGAGGGTCAAGGGATATTTACGTTCCTCGCTTTTCATTTCGCTGAAAAACTGGGAAAGAGGAAAATAATTCTTCGTGAACTTGGAATGAGTTATTAGCGGACCGTCGTTGTCAGTGATTTTCATTGACTGTGAACTGAGAATTTCAAAAACTAAATAATTGTGAATTGGGAAATCGTCAATTTATATCATGTATCCGTCCCTTCCGTTGTATGCGGGGAGTTCTCCATTTAAATAATCGTGACCTGGGAACAAAGAAATGTATTATTCGTCATTTGTAAACACGAACCCCCTCCCACCCCCCTTCAACAAGAGAAACAACTCTGCGATGGGATGCATGGTCTGCAATGTTTATGGACATGTTATGGGTTTTGTACGAACTGCGAGTATTAAGTTAGAAGTATTTCTAATGACAACAAATTCAGGGTGTAAGTGGTATTTAGAGTACCTGTCGCCAGCTTCTCAGTGATCTGTGCGTTACACTTGTAACATTCTTTCATTCGTAGACTGCAGTCGCTGCATGTGATCCTGTGACAACAGGGCTTAAATGTCACGGTAGCTGACGCGGCCGAACAGATGACACATTCTGGAAACTCAAATGATGAATCGACGGCAGTCGAAGTCCACTGCTCAGTTGATTGAGGCCCGGTGTGGTTGCTTTGGATTAAATTATGCAATACGTGTGAATACACATGAAACAACTAACATGGTAGCCGAAGTTCTGGCATAGTATTTTGCTACGATATAACATAAAAGTGCGGGTGTTGGGCACAAAACCCTCAATGGCTTAACGCAACACAGCCAGGTAGTTTGTTCGAAAAAATGTATTAAGTCAACGTAACAAAACATCACGTCAGTTATAACCTGCCAGGTTGCAGGACAAATGTATCCTTGAGTAAACGACAAGCTTTTGGGTAAATTAATTTGTCAAAATTCTTACATAATGGACCCACAGAAGATTAGACGAGTTAGATGATATTTGTTGAGAAACTAGCTAATCAGAAGGTGTCCGATGTGTCAAATCTAACATATATGGACAGCGTTCTGTAACGCTCGTAGCAACGGATATAGTGCGACCGCCCGTCTAGTGCGTACCGCGCACCAACTCTTCAAAGACGAACATACATTTACGTCACGGAACGTCGACTGACCGTCCCTGATTATTCTTTGGTGTTTTAACTCACATCGGCTAAAAGCAAATATTCAAATAGCGCTCTCTAATAAATTTAAATTGTATTCTATTTTCATGGAGTAATATACATAGATTAATATCTTGATAATTCTTTGAACCCCATAACTCGACCATAACAACGTATATATAGCACTGATACGTCACCATTTTCGATTTTGCTACTTAATAGTAAAATTCCATACAAATTTCACACACCTGGACACCGTCCGAATGGCTTGAATGATCTTGGGGTCGCCAATAAGGTCAAGCGCCGTTTCGTTTTTGCGATTTGGACTTTTCAGATCTGCACCGTGAACCACCAGAAAAGCAACGATGGCGCTTTGGAGATGTCGTCCCTGGCCTAGTTCGCCGTCCAAGTCGCTATGTATCTGACCCAATCAAAACCAATGATAAGGCCACAACGCAAAGCTTTCGCAATGTCCATGTCCAACACATATTTATCGACATTATAATAAACGAGTACAATCCCACGGGAAGTGAGTCAAGTTGTAGGCAAATCTCTACCATACGATTATGTTGGCGTTATTGAAGAGAATATGTCAAATTCCGAAGATTTATCAGCCCATCAAATGAACGATAACATAGTAAAATTATCTTTGTCTTAAAATAGGAATATGTGTCACCATGAGAGAGAATAATACAGGCGGTAGTGAGCTTTACGCGAGCGTACTCTTTGTTTGTCGTGATTTTTTTCAATTTTGTAGCCGCATTATCTGTCTTGCCTTGACATGCCTGTCACAAACGCCTTGCACATATCGTTCACGCATGCACACGATATGACAAAATTAAACACTTTCTGGCGCTGCAGTCAAGTTTGTTGCAAGGTACAACCAAAAGCTCAACACCAAAGAAGGCGTACCTTGGCAATACACGGTGCCGCAGCCAAATCAGTCTCCTCGGGGTTTTCGGATGCCATCAGAGCCAGGTGAGCACAGGTGTTACCGTCGGCGTCTTTCTCGCAGGCACGCGCACCTGTGGAATCTAGAATGGATGAGCTTTCACAAATAGGATGTTTGTCCCTAAATAAATGTAAAACAGCCCAAGAGATTCAATGTGCATTAAGTATAACTGGATCCCTTAAGGTGACTTTGACAAATGATGAGAGCGTACAATATCACGTCAAATATGTCGAAGCACGAAAACCGATGTACCAAATTGTGAAGAGCACGCAGAGAGCCCAGGCGTGGCCTATATACCTTTGTGGTCGGAATGCGGACTTTAATAATTTTACCATGATTATCGTTGTGTGATAACATGTCAAGCAATATATGCATTAATATAAAGTTTGGGGTTACCTACCATGACTAAGAAGGTATTCTACTGTTGCCACTCGCAGACTTGATGCAGCCAAATGTAGCGGAGTTTGTTCGCAGTTGTTGGTAATGGCCAAGTCCGCTTTACCCTTTGTAGCGTAGACAGGCATTACAGGTAAGACTAGACAGATTGCAGGAGGTCTACGGAGATAATTTTCGCAACAATGATGAAACACCATAGGACGCTATAATACTCTCTAAGGTAATAATTGAACTTGAGTATTGTCTATGCTGACATACAAATAGAAACAAGAGATATTCGACCATAGGTCGATGACGAAGGTCCGTATATGCGTGTGACAGTTCGGTTAGCTCGTCTGATCGTATGACTTACGGAATACATGTCAACAATTGCGAAACAAAATCACGTTGACGTCATGGGTAAATGTGAATTGATGGCGACGCCAGCTGGTTGTCAGGGCCATTTTCGGCTGAAGGGGCTAAATACGGCCTTCGACGGCAATGAGGGCACTGTAGGCCGAGCTTAAATGAACATCCAGTTTGAAGTCAAGAGCGCTTGAAGCAATATTATATAGCAATATTAACTATGACTTTTACCTTTAATTTATTATGACGTCAAGAAGATAGTCAATAATCACGATGGCTTCTGTTTTCTTAAATATACCTACTTATGTACTCGGGGGATGGTAGCTATTGCCAAATTAGTTGAGCATTAACCAAGCGCAATCTTTCCTTATCTATGACGTTGACGCATATTTATTTCCCTCGCCTCAATGTGTCTCTGAAGACAACGTGTCACGTGAAATAAACCGGCAGTCGCCATACCGTATAATATATGATAGTCTAGCAGATAATGTCTTATCAGATTGAACTATAGTACGTGTCAAGTCAGATTTGACCCTTGACGGCTGTGGCGGACATTTTTTTAAATGACGGAAAATCCGACAGTATTTTGAAAACTGAGAAGGATAAAACAGTTTTTTTTATGTCTATCCATACCTTTTCAAGATACGAAGATGCCCCAAAATCATTATGTAATTTGATGACTTGTTCATCTGTATCTATAGCCTAATTATGGCCTAAGTTTCCCCAATTTCTTGAGATGGCGTTCTACTTGTATTCACCACATTACATCAACTCGTAGTGATGGCGGACACGGATGATTCTCATGAGAGAGAAGGTCTTTCATGTTTCCGTTGCGAACTTGTTATGCAATGTAAAGCCTTTGAATGTAAAGCCTTTTTCATCGAGCTCTTGTGTGTTTTTGTATTGTGAAACTTCGATGGAGTCCTGAACACGTGCACGCGCAGGATGTGTTTTTGGTGTAAATTGACTAATGCCTTCTACCAACAATACGTTTGATCCCAACGACGCAGTGTTCACGACCGATGTCTTTCATGCGAAGCATGATCCCAGCGACTATGACGTTTTTGCGAGCAAAAGCTACGAGATATTAGCAAAATGATCCCAGATCTGGTTATCTGTAGCCTAGATCTGTTTAGGTCTGCGACCACGGTACATGTCCTCACAATGATGCTCCTACACCTTTAAGATTTCCAGATATTGTGTGTTGTTGTTGAAATAGCCGCCATTATGGCAAACTGAGGGCGCCTTACTCTTGGAGACAATCTGTCCAATTCTTTGACCCAGCTAACTCAGGGCCCCTAGCCCAGGCAGCTTTGTCCTAGCTCCTAGTCCAAGCCGGCCGATGAAGTATTGTCTTAGGGAAGCTGGGGCATGGTGCTGACCGAATATGTATTGTCTTGGGGGAGCGGGACATGGGGCTGACCGAGGGAGTATTGCCTGGGAGGGGGGGGGGCATTGTCTTGGGGGGGAGGGGGTATAGGGCTGAACGACGGAGTATTGTCTTGGGGGGCGGGGGCATGGGGCTGACCGAGGGAGTGTTTATAGGGCGGGGGGCGATTGTCAAAGGGGAGGAGAGTGGTCTGCGAGAGAATTGTATGGATGGGGGGCGGGGGGAGATTTGTCCGGGGTCAGTTGTCCGGGGGGAATTCAGCGGACAGGGACGTCTTTAAAATGCAGATCGGATTGCAGATCGGCAGATTGCAGATCGGCAGATTGCAGATCGGCAGATTGCAGATCGGCAGATTGCAGATCGGCAGATTGCAGATCAACAGATTACAGTTTCACGCATTTTTTGCCCATAGAATTCCATGTATTCTAACATACCAGATACCAGGATTAATAGCAGTCTGGATTGGCATGCGCCGTTTCCGACCGGAACCGAGGGACAAGCTTAACACATTCCACATGCGAATGTTGCGTGTGCATTATAGTCCGGACCAGCCCGGGATTTATCCAAAACAAATTGCAAACCTAGTAGTCAAACCTGTTTTCTCTCACTCCTTATGTATCTATGATTGGCATTTACAAAACTTACCAAAATGTATTGAGTGGAATGTATTTGTTAAGTTAATGGGTTACTTTAGCATCCAGAAGTGCTCCCCTCACATTTATTTTTACTTGCACGAAAGGGCAGGGAGACCAGTTAGTTGACACTCGCATTGTGAATTGTGATGATAGGGTTTTTTTAAACTACAAAATACACCATCAACTAAATAAACTATTTGTTCTTACACCGTCCCCAATAATTAATTAGTATAACTCTCGCAAATGTGACATTACCATCAGCATAGATAGAAAGCATTTAAAAAGATCGGGTGGGGTAGTCGTAGGCGGACACGCTCGGGGGGAAGGGGGGGGGGGGAGGCAGGGAGTTGGGGTTGGGGCTGTAGTATTTGTTTTTGGATGCTTGGTTAACTTTCAAGCACCAATGGTGAAGTGATCCAATGTGAGGGGAAATGTGTCGACTATGGCTCCGGTCGCCGGACTATGGCGTCGAGCTATGGGTCTCAGCCATAGCTCCGGCATATGGCTCCGGGCTATTGCTCCGGACTATTGCTCCGGGCGCGTGGCTGTGGCTCAGGGCGATGGTTCTGGCGCTAAAAATAGGTATGATGTCACCGGTGTGTGACGTCCCATGCCCCGCAATCCCGACCACTGCTATCGGTGTTTTCTCAATGGGCTCATGGTTGTGTGGTTATGCCAGTCGCTTTGTCGCCTGTCTGTGCTGGGCGACCGGAGTGCGTTCCTGCGTGGCCTTGAAAGTTGCCAACTGGTTCACTACGGGAGGAACTTAGGACTAGCGCGGCCTGGATTCCGCCACCCCATCCCTACGCTGAAAGGATCACACCGACCACACCGACCACGTCAGGGTCCCTCCACCGCTGAAAGCATGAATCTCGTGGGTGTCGGGGTGAGGGGGGGGGGTGGAGCAGGGGTCCATGAGTCTGGGTCTGGTGGGTGTCGTTGGGCGGTTGAGCGGGGAGGGCGGCATGGACAAAAAGGAATCAATTAACCTGGCGGGTGTGGGTGGGTGGCGCGGCCATGAAAATGGTGGGTGTAGGTGTCAGGCAAGTGTTTGTGGAGGCGGGGGGAGGGGTGAGGGCAGGAATCTGATGGATGGATATGGGGCTGGTGGGTGGCTGTGGGGGTAGGTAAGAAAACTGTTTTTAACTCCACATTATCCTGTGGAGTAACACCCGCACGCTGCGCGCTGCTCATCTGTGATAGGTTTTCCTAACTTAATAAAGTTTTTTAAACTTATCTATGTTGTACAAGCATTAATTGACTTCTCAAAATATGCACTACTGTGACAGTGGCATAACCGGCCAAGGCGAAACAGGTGTTATCAGTAACAGAACGATATAATCCCACTGCGACGAGGCAGCGCCAGCTGAGTCAATAAGATAAGCGAAGCTATAGCTATAGGTTGAAAACTAGCGAGCAACAAGACAATGATGTCAATAGTAGTCAGTGCTAGGGGGTAGCCGCAGTTTGGGTATTGTCATGTGGGGAGCGGGCATTGGGCTGACCGATAGAGTTTTTTGTTTTTTGTTTCCTTTTTTTGGGCCCGGGGGGGGGGGGATATGGGACTGACCGAGGGAGTATTGCCATGAGGAGGGAGAGGGCGTGAGGCTGACCGAGGGAGTATTGTTATGAGGAGGGAGAGGGCGTGGGGCTGACCGAGGGAGTATTGTCATGATGGGGGAGGGGGCGTGGGGCTGACAGAGGGAGCATTGTCATGAGGGGGAGAGGGTGATTGTCAAAGGGGAGTGGAGGGGCGGTAGAAAGCATTGTGTGGGGGGTGGGGCACGGTCTGGGAGGGAATTGTATGGAGCGGATTTGCCCGGGGGAGTTTGACATGAGAGGGGAGAGGCTGTGGGGCTGATCGAGTGAGTATTGTTTGGGTTTTCTCCGCGCAGTGAAACGGCTCCGAGGAAGTCTGGCGAAATGTATCGCGCCCAGCGGAGAAATATACTGCGCGGAGCGAAGAAATGTACTGCGCGCAGCTGAGAAATGACCTCCGCGGAGCAGTTTCACCGCGGAGCGGAGACATATAAAAATAACACGAATACGAGTCTGGGTCTGTAGTGCAGGAATCTGATGATTGTCAGTGGGCGGGGGGAGGGGTGGGGGGCGGGCAGGAGAGTAGGAGTCTGGTGGGTGTCGGTGGGGCGGGGGGGGGGGGGCAAGAGTGCAGGAGTCTGATGAGTGTCGGTGTGCTGGGGCTGCAGGAGTCAGCTGGATGGATGTGGGGAATAAGCAGAAAGGAGTCCATTAACCCTGCATGGTGTGAGTGGACAGGAGGGGTGGGGGCGGGGGGCAAAACTTCTTCCTACGCGCAAAAAAATATCCATACTAAAGCTGTGTCCCTAATCAGTGTAACATTTTGACGGCAGTTGCATCTCTTTAGGACAAATATTAAGCAATCCGAAGCACTTTTACGTGGTTTTTTTTTAATCGGGCGGCCTTGACCTTTGACCTTTGACATTGGGACGTCAGTACCTTGAAAATTGTAAAGGCTCGAACGCGCCATATTTCCATCTATATTGGTGAACGATAGCTGTTGTCGTTAGGGTAGTAGCGGGTACGAACAAAATGAAACAAACGAACAGAAAGAGCGGAGTGGTTAAAAAAAATCGCCCGACCGACATAAGACGAAATATCGTAGATATTTCGTCTTAATAAAGATGTGTTAAAACAATAGCTACTATTGAATTGGTTACCTTTGCCACCAACGTTTGGACCACGTTATACTGTCCGTTGAGGGTCGCAAGATGAAGCGCTGTAAACCCGTCATCCTTTTGTATGTTCACTATTCCTGGTTTTTGATTAAGTATCCGCTCCGTGATACTGGAACAGTTATCGAAAAAAATATTTTTGTCATAGCTGTACACATCAAGACATATCAGGGATAATTTCATTCTTCGTAGTACACATGTCGAACTGCGTCAAAAGTCTCCCATCGAAATGCAAATGGTCCGGGTCACTTTAACAGTAATGTTCAAATAAACCTTTGGGTGTTAACTATGGCATGGCAACCCAATGCCTATCAGAGTGCACAGAGCCGCTGCATATTGGAAATGTTTTGTCCCAATGTTGGGAATGTGACGTAGCCACAATAGGGCTACAATCTCGTTCGCCAAGACTTCCAGTTTACTTATTTTACAAACAAGCAAAACACGTGTTCTGAACGCATGTAGAATTTCTGCGCAGCACTGGCATCATGGCTATCCGTGACGTATATCTTACGGAAAGAGAGGGATATGGAACCACACTACCTGCGCAAGGTAAATACGTAGCCTTGTTTGGAGGTTACCCATAGCAACCGTAGCATAACATTATAACGTACAATCAGACAAATAGCGACAACCAGCGTACTTTGCGCTCAGTACTTTTCTGAAGCACACATACTGAAAAGAGAGATAGCCCGATTTTGTATACCAGGGGAAATATTTTATTCGCCTTACGACATGTGGGGTAACTATGCGCAAATGTTATTAACCGGTGCCTTCATTCAGTTCTTAAATTTGCATGTCTATTTGCATGTCGAGTTCTTTCCCGCCAAATCTAAGCCCAGGCGAAATTTATATCAAACTTTGCAGAAAACTCGAATATTTCAGTCCATGAATTCAGAAACCTGATCAACATCGCCGTTTCGGCTGCGGTGTAGCAAACGTGTCTATCCCGTGACACCACAGAACTCTGTCGCGGCACTGCTACTTATACCAAAGCATCGCGAAGCACACAAACTGATGACGTTTACCACTAAAATGAAAACTGATAATTGATATCACGGGCAAGGAGGTGAAACTAGCCCCAGAGATATGTCGGTCTGAAGCGGACAAATCTCCGAGTCTAAAGGCTTAGTTTCAATAGATCGCAGTGATACGACTGCTCTACTACATACGACACCCCGACTCTAACCTAAGTCGTCTACGAATGATTTGGCGCCTCTGCATTGCTGAGAGGGTTCCAAATGCTTGCGGCACGCGCCGACGGCTATCTCCAGCCGACGCTAATAGCCGTGCACCGGGGCTTTCCCGTCGCGGGCGCCGAAAATCGGTCGACCCACGCATATCTTTGCCTGGCCACGCCGAGGCGCTGAAGGTATCGTCACGGATTTGGGCGGGATTCTGACTAAGAGGCGTTCAGTCATAATCCCCCAGATGGCCTTTTGGCTAAGATCAAAGTGTAGTTCTGACTGTTACACAGCTTAAGACTCTTCTTTTCCACTCCAGCTCCAACTCCACAAGGGAAGCGGCGTCCGGAAGTGGACCAGCGGCCGCAGACGGACCGGACTCCGGAGCACCAGCGAAGGCGGTCAGGTAAGTGCACGTACTCCCCTCCCCGCCAGCAGTGGTCAGCCCACAGGCAGTGGCGCGCGCGGGCTCAGGATCTGAGTCCAAGCCCCCTCCTTGGTGCGAGCCTGTCCCCACCCCTCCCTCCCCGCCGAGCTCTCGGGCTGGCGTGGTGAAGGGTACAGCTCCCGGACTCCAGGGCTGTCCCCTGAACCTCCGTTAGTGAGGTCCCTCCCGCCGATCCCTCGGGCTGGGACGGTGACGGGCTCAGTACCTGGCTTGACCGGGGTTGTTCCCTGACCCCCCTCCCGTTGGTGACGCCCCTCCCGCCGAGCTTTCGGGCTGGGACGGTGAAGGGTTCAGTACCTGGCTTGACCGGGGCTGTTCCCTGACCCCCCCCCCTCCCGTTGGTGAAGCCCCTCCCGCCGAGCTTTCGGGCTGGGACGGTGAAGGGTTCAGCACCTGGCTTGACCGGGGCTGTTCCCTGACCCCCCGTTCCCGTTGGTGACGCCCCACCGCGCCCACCTTGACGGTCACGGTGAAGGGGTGGCCCTTCTCAAAGGACACCGCCCCTCTGGATGAAGTTCTTCGGACGTCGAACCCGCAGCCCCGGTTTTGTTCCCCGGGACTGACTTTCGAACAGGGGATTGGAGGGTCGTGTTTCGCGACTCCTCCATCACAATCCCCAATCGACTCCCCGTCTCCATTCCGGGGCAGCTGTCGAAGGCGGTGACTTACGTAAGTTACCGCGGGCAGCTGCCAACCTGTTGGAAGTGCGGGGACATTGGCCATGTTCGCACCGCGTGCACCCTGACGCGCAAGCGAAAGAAGACCCCAAACCCCAAGAGGCTCCGGCAGAGGTGGTGGTGGTCGAATTTAATACCGACTCCGACTCTGACGAGGAGGACAAGGACACGGATGAGACCACCACCCCAGAAGCGACTAGACCCGCCGACAAGCAAGCCCCTCTACCCAAGGCAGGCCCAAGCGGGCGAACATCAGTCGTGAAAGGAAACATAAAGGTTGCCGTGGCCGCCGCGGAGGACACTGCGTGGTTCGGTGACATCGCCGCGATGCCGCCACCTCCGGAGTTCCCGAAGGCTCCACGGTCAGCCTTCGCTTCAACGCCCCTCAGAACCTCATCGTGCGTCACTTCACGCCCGATGAGATTCCGATGACGACGACGCCGCCATCTTTGCCCGCTCACGGGAAGAAGAGGGAGGCCTCTCTCTCCCCTGCTGGTCGACCGCCGAAAACACCAGGTCCGCAGTCGACCCCCTCCTAGACGCCCTGACGACATAGACTGGAACTGGACTTTCCCCTGTGAACACCCCTTACACCGGACGGGGACCCCGCCGCTGACACCCGAACTCGCCGCTTTCAAAGCGTTTTTACACAGGTGTTTTACCTGAGTAGTTGTTGGAGTAACTGTATTAACACCATACATGTCTTCCCTCCACGCAAGTCCTCCCATGAGGCAACCTTTCTTCTCGAAAAGTCCTCATTGAGGCATCTCTCATCTAACTAACCTAGTTTAGAACTTGAAATTATCATTTTAGTTTTGGATATCGAAATTATATTTTCTTTATAATTTGTTTAACCAATTTTGAAATATGTTATTGTATTACCGGCTGGTCCGGAACATTGTACAAATTCTATCTGATAGCTTTTCGAATAAACAAAATAACAAGAGACACTATTTGGCAGTCTGGCATGGGTGGAATATATACCAAATAAATCTTAAAAGGATTCAAGGACTGATTCTTATTTGTATTTTGACCTCTTTAGTTTGGGCGGGAAAGAGCTCGACACGCAACTTTAAATCGGGACAATTCACTGTCAAGTATCTGCAATTATATATGCATGTCAAGGCAGTCATGTAGGTCACATGTTGGCAACTTCACAAAGACTCACTTTGCGTGTCCATGGTACGCCGCCCAATGCAATATGTTGAAGCCCCGTACGTTCTTGAGCGTGAAGTCCGCACCTCGTTGTTTCAATAGGTGTTCTGTCATCATGACCTGGCCTTTCCTGATGGTGTCGTGTAGCGCGGTGTCACCCGCTCGGTCCTTCGGTGACCATGTTATAGGTCATAAATTATTGCGCGACAAATATAAAAAGCGAATAATGACAAACAATATGGCTAAACATTATCTTACTGGAACAGCAAAAACGCAGCTAAAATGAACGTCCCAATAAGATGAGATGAAACCCAAGCGAACCATATTCAGCTTTAATTAGACGGTATGATGAATAATCGAGCCAGGTTTGCAGGTTATTTTGCGGAGGCTAAAAGGTGAGCTGTCAAATGGTTTATTGAGGCTTTCTTAACATCAGTTGGCAGCTTGTCAGCCCTGGCTAAATGCATATGTTATGTATAATAAGTGCATATATTAAACTCCATGAATATATTTTGCTCAAATGTACCTGGATGTTGACACTGGCGCCGTGTTTGAGTAGTATTTCCACGCTATCCATTTGTTCTTTGAGGGCGGCCATATGCAATGGGCTCATACCACTGTTATTGACGGCGTTGACGGCGGCTCCTTGTTGTAATAGTGTCTCCAAGGCACCGGCATTGTGTCTGTGGAGGCATGTCAATGTAATATTAGTGATGCATATACCACCCATCGTGAGTGAATATTCACGAAATTCGGATATACACCAACCTTGAGGTACGATACTGTAAACAGAATACTTCTGTGATACAAATTAGCATATAGGATACAACTCGCTATATTTCAAGGTGCTATGACAGGACTAGTATTTGTTAAACTACAGCCGGATCTGTCCTTATTGGATATGTGAATGAATTTGAAGAAACGTGTTATTATGTTATAGTTTCAAATAGGATACAAAGGTCCATCATGTAAGGATCTGGCTTAGACGATTCCTCCAAGCCAAGCAAGACAACTTAGGGTCACAATCCAGAGATATGGGGCAAAGAAATCCAGCTATTCACATACAAGACGTGAGAAAAGGCGATATCAGACCAATGAGCCAATCGCTAACTATTCTACTGCGAAAGTTACAAGCAAAAGTTAAATCAACGAAGCAAGGCGGCGGGCTATACCATCAAATACATGAGGTAAACTTGAATTAATAGTTAATTCGCAATGACATAGCGCAGTTTTGGCATGTCGTTATCGATTTTAAAGGCCATCGGGAAATGCAAGCAGCGGGGTGTTTGATTGATCTCGGACCAACATTGCCTAACGCCCAGCGCACTCGCGCTATTGTTATATTAGCCTGACCCGTTGACGCAATAGTGGAGCATCGTGTTGCCGTCTTTGTCCCGCAGATCCATGCCAGCACCTGCACCTAACAGGTGACGCACGATTTCCAGATGGCCTTCGTCGCAGGCGATATGTAGCGCAGTTTTAGACTGCGAGCAGTTCTAAAGTCATGAAACAGTAAACAACGAAACAAATGTTGTTATCTATACTTTCAATGAAAACATTGTTTGTGTGTTATTTAAATAATGACAAACAGAGCAGTGCGTTATGTTCATAACGAACATATGGCTGCATGTATTGGCCTTACTTCTGTCAGATCGAGTCCAAGCTAAATAATGCCACGATGTCATCGACGGAGCCAAGACGAGCTAGCTGATATTATCAGAATGGCATTAACTAGTACGTAAGGTATCGACTTTACATGCGCTTACTGGGTTATATGCTACCGTTGAGTTAATGCCCCTCGTACCTGGAAGTTGATATTTGCTCCTTTGTCAATGAGAACCTTGCAGCAGTCGACGCGATTCTTGTGAGCCGCGATGAGCAGTGGGTTCAATCCCTTCTGGTTGACTGCGTCAATATTTGCACCCGTTTTCAGCAAATGTTGAAGTACTGCAGGTTGATTTCTGGAACATTAACGCCATGCTATGACGTTTCTATAATTGCAACTTTACTTTAACAGTGAAAACAATGCTGGACAATCCCCCGACTGCAGCAATGCACGTTGTCTGAAGGGTAGAATATGAAAAATAGACGAATTGGGTCAACTGTCGCCTCTGTGAATTTATCATTTGCCGTCCAGTTTTTGCAAATATGTTCGCAATCATTATCTATCCATTTATCTACTCCGCCACACATGATTTCACATTCTACGTGTATCTCAGTGTTAATGGCTAAACACAGTAGCCTACAACATAAGACATAGCACACGTACGGTTTTTTTGCCTGCAGCTTGTTTGAACTGATGCCAGGACGCGAATGCCATGTTGACGTATATATTGCATACATCACTTTTTTGTTAAACAAACAAAACATAGTTTTTATATAATCTGTATTTCAAACACATTCGTTAAGCATTGTCTATATTTAATGTATATATAAAGAATACTTTCATTACTGTGTATTTCTCTTCTGAAAATATCATTGTTCGCTGAAGACTATATTGTGCATGTAAGTTATCAACTGGTACTCCCGATAGATTAAGGAAATCAACATATTCTATATACATACTGTTTGTCATAATGTGAAGGATTATTTTGCAATTGTTGGGAGTGTGGAATATCACAAATTAAATTTCTTATTATGTAGAGGGCATTTGTGGTTAAAAGAGGCATACAAAACAGACAAGGCCAGTAGTTTTTCTCTTTAAGGGTAGATGTAATGGTTTAGTCTCGTATGGGAACACAGAGAAAACAACACTACAAGAGAAAAGAGCAAAAAGGCGGCAAAAAATTGTCATTTGGACGGTCAATATGTGTCCACCTAACTATATGTAGTGACTCCCCACTTCCCCGTACTTGACTAGTTTGGTAGTGACAGACGCACATTTGGTGCACGAACCAAATCTGCGGACCAAATGACGAGAATAACATTTTAGCGCCCCATACTATGAACATGCCGTCATGTCGTAGCCGAGTTTATTAATGTTTGCTTCCAAAAGTCACCAAACGGAAGAAACATATACTATTATTTTCAATAACTGCCATTATTTTCGATAACTACCATTATTTTCAATAACTGCCATTGCTTTCAATAGCTACCATTATTTTCGGAAGGCACGTCCTTTATGAGGCACGCGTCTAATGAACGAAATTGAGAAAATATGTTCTTACCCGAAAACGGAAAGACCGACGTTCGTATCACCGTCTCCGTCAGTCAAGTTGATGTCGGCACCAGCGGCCACGAGTAAGTCGATGATTTCAGCAGCACCTCTGAGGCTTGCCTTGTGCAACGCCGACTGTCCTGCTGACTTATCCTGTCAATACACATCTATTTTACGAACTTTGACAATCATTCCTGGTTATCATTTGCATACAGTAAAAGCGTCACAACCCTAAGCTTGTTTATACAGTAAAACCTCCCTGCACGAACACCTTCGTAACCCGATCGCCTCCGTAACTCGATCAAGTTTTTTAGTCCCGACGGTCAGCCTATGCCTTAGTATTGCGACAGTATTCTATGACCCGGTCACATCTCAAATCTGTAAGTACCGAATTCATATCAATGTCAAGTCTAAGTATCGGATAGTTTCACGTAATTTAATAAGCCGAAGCTTGATGTACACCTGTCATGTCATTTCCCATCTGAAAGAAAGAGGCTAATGTCAATGCCACTGCTCTGTTTAAAAAGAATTATAGGAAGTTAAAGAACAATTATAGACCTATTTCCTTGTATATGGCATGTAATGAAACGAGTTATATGTGATGAATTATACAACATTCTGACCAAAAACAACTTGTTACTCGGATGAGCTCGGGCTTCAACATAAACGACGCAACGTGTACTCAACTGAACTACTTAGTTCTAAGCACTTACACTTTCTTAGAACAAAGACAGGAGTGCGTTATGATTTTCTTAGATTTTTCCAAAGCCTTTGACAGAGTTTTTCATGAATTACTTCTTTCAAACTAGAAAGCATGGGCATTTAGACCACTTATTACACTGGTTCTTCAGTTATTTGTGTGGACGTGTCCAACGAGTTGTTATGGAAGGCGCATGTGGTGACCTTGTGGAAGGTTTGGAATGTGAAGTTATATGTATGCGGATAATAATTTGAGATTGAAGTGAACTATTACAAACAAGGTTTAAAACACTTAGAAAAAGTGACCAGGAAACCCTGCTAGCTAATGTAAAGACCTGATACAAAAATAGCTTTGGTCGGTTTGACGCTCGGAGACAAATATAAGAATATATGCATATATGCAAACATATGAACAAGAGCGAGTGACATCATCAATCTGGGTATACAGCAAGATGAACTGACGCACTCGATGCATTTGGTCATAATATACCTGGAGATTGACGTTTGCACCGTTATCAAGTAGCACTTTGACGCATTCTACGTGGTTGGCGGCGGCGGCTGCATGCAGCGCGCTATGACCATCTTTGTCAACAACATTGATATATGCTCCGCGCTGCAGCAACAGTCGAATTACCAAAGGCCAATTGCTGTCAGGTAAGAAAAGATGAAACCGTTGACATTATATGTGATGGACATACACCAAACAGGTCTAATTCCTAAGGTCTAATAACAATTCGTTTCACGTTTTCGAACCTAAAACGTCCTAGTCACACTGGAAAATGAGCATCAGGTTTATACTTCAATACTTCTGTGACGGTCAGGCCCCTTCCCGTACCCTCAGTAACAGCCTCTAATGAATAACGGTAATTAGTTTAGTTGCTAGTGTCGTCTGATGGTGATATGCAGAAATTCATTCGCTAGGTGGAGCTAGTTGTGAATCTAGTGTGAATGAGAGAAAGCGAGGACGATTTAGAGCTGCAACGTAAGTTGGGAGGCAGGTTACTCTCATTATCGCTCAATGGCTAGGAAGGGGACGCTTAGGGTTAGCGTTGGTGTAAATAGCGGGGCGTCATGAGCTCACACCTGCTATGTCGTTATCTGATTGCGACAGCTAAAGCAGGCCTATGGTCTATAGTAGGTGGGTGTGACGGTGTAACCTTCGGCCGCATTGTTTTTGGTTGATAGTGAGTTATGCCTCGTGCCCCTGTTGTGTTTTTCGGTTTTTATCTGGGATTGTGTAACTTCTGGACGGCTTGGAGACAAAATAGTTTCTTTCGAATTCACAATAAAGGCGAATCCGATTGTTGATAATCAGGTGTTGAAGTTGATATGCGGAGCAGTCGAGCGAAAAAAAGGTTCAGTGGGGTTCCTGTTTTAGAATGGATACAGCGCTTTGGTAGAAATCAGAACCCATTTAGTTGAAGGCCTCCCTGCAACGAATTTAGTTTGGGACTTGCATCTACGTTTCAGGTCGACCCCACCCTCAGAGCACGCATATCACCCGCCCTCCGCGTCTCCAATACATCCCACCTTCTTCACCTGCACCATTTCAAAAGTACCGTAGCGTGTTCAGAGTATGCGGTGACTTCTAAAGTTAAGTAAGTAATTATACTGCTACAACAACGTCACATACATGTGGCAGATTAATACTCGTGAAGAGATAAGACCTAAAAACGTTTTACATATCCAAAAACAGAAGCCTGTCGAAATGCTATGGAGCTAAATTAGTGTCTACACGCTGAAAGCTAATATAGCCATAATAATAAAATAATACACACATTTGTTCCCGTTTAGTGCAATGTTGGAAGTCTTTCACGGAATATCTGCATGATCATGTTTTAATATGAACATCCCAGTTGCCGTTAATTTAGTTCGGGCTCAATGCAAACGTACCTCGCAGCGGCGTAGTACAACGCTGTAGCGCCATCGTGATCCTTCAGATGGAGATTGGCTCCTCTCTCAAGCATCTGAGTCACTACGCCCAACTCGCCATGACAGCATGCCACGTGAAGCGCCGACTTGCCTTGACTTGCATCCTGCAAGAAGCACACCGTGAGTATTATACTTACGACACATCGCATTGTATTTTATCCAAAAGGAATGTACATTTAATTGGTGGTTCCAATATTTAGCTCATTTCTAGTCTACATTGATATTACTCAAGTATCAAAATTAAATTTGGCACGAATTATGACAACACGTTTTTGACGTTGTTGTTTTGGTTTTTTGGGTACCTGGAAATTGGCAACCGCGCCGTGCTCAAGAAGTGTCTCCGCGCAGGCTACATGCTCCTTGTGAACCGCCGAATCCAGAGCGGTTAGGCCTTGTTTGTTGGTGGCATCGATGCTCGCCCCAAGCTCTAACAGCTGTTTCACCACTTCAGCGTGATTTCTGATAGGATCATGTATTCGAACAACATTGTCCTCTGAGTGGTTGCATCAGATATTCAGATCGCTATCAAACCCGACGGATTCTCACAGCTCATAAAGGTGCCTTAAGTCTAAATTCCACATCGTCGGTCGCACTCGTCGCAGATATTAATATATTACCATGCACCAATTATTCATATTAATATGTTTTCTATACATTTAAAACAGGCAATAGGGCCTGTAAATATATATGAATCATGTGTTGACTTGATACAAATTGATAACGTACACGTCAGCGATGTAATCGGTATCAAGACGACGTTAGTAAGGATAATCCGATAATAGAGTATCTGGGTGTGACTAATATTCCACTCAAATGTTGCAATTAAAATTAACACAACTACATGCGAATGTCAATGGCAGCTACGTAAATATATATATATATATATATATATATATATGCAACGTCTATATGATATTTATATATTGCAGATACATTCCATAGTATATCAAACAAGTATATCCTTATTGTGATTACCCGAGAACTGCCAAATGAAGCATCGTGTCGCCGTCCTCGTCCGCGGATTGCTGATTGGCACCATACTTGATTAGAAGGCGAACGATGTCAGTAAAACCCCCGGCACATGCGGCTTGTAAAGCTGAACAGTCGCGTGCTGTAACCGCTACAACCTATAGATGTATATATCAAAACACGAAAGTGCGTTATTGAAGTGTAAACGAGATTGCGTCAGCCATATGGTGAAGATGACAAAAACAAGCAGGGTTATTTTTTTATTCCGCTACACAGACAATGACCTTAACAATTGACCTTCACCCGTCAAAAAATCATCAAATTTTTTCGGAGCCACAATCTACTGCTACACGAAGTGTGTGCCGTCTACCTCGCATAACGTCCGGTAAAACTATGACCAATACTAAGGAAACTGCAGACCCTAAAACATTTTAATTTATACAATGACCTTGACTTTTAAAATTTGACTTTGACCTGTCAAAAACAAATCTCTCTTTTTCCGGGCGACAAGCTAGTTTTACACGAAGTCTGTGCCGTCTACGTCACATGACGAGGTGCCGCCTGATCTGACCCTTGCGAATCCAGATTGACCCACAATATCCAGATTTGACCCTTCAGATCCCGATTTGACCCCTGGGATCCGGATTGACCCGTCAGATCCAGATTGACCCGTCAGATCCAGACTTGACACTTTAGATCCAGATTGGACTCCTCAAATCCAAATTTGACCGTTAAGCTGACCCCGACCTTGCTGTGACCTTGATCTTAGCCACATGACCTTGATCAATATCTCGTTCCCTCGCCGCCAATAGCTTCTATCAGACTTGGGGGTTTGAGCTATTTTTAGATTATGATGTCAGCGTGCGATGTGCGTGCGGGGCTAAAACCAGGAAGGCCGGGCAAACTTTCGTGTCAGTATGGTTTTAGCCATCAAAAGAGGCTCACGATTGTTGGATCTTAAGGCTAAGTTACATGCAGAAATTCTGTAACATCATCACCCACACATCACCCCGTACTTTGCCCGGCACGAGCCAATACCACGGTCACCAGGAGAGTGGCGATCTTAGCACCCAAACCCCCACCCACCTCCCCCCGATGGGACTAAGAGTATTTTATGTGTTAACCCGCTAGCCAACTGATTGTTGCACTTCAAACTTCTTGACGGTGTGGGAGAAGTTCGGTTAGGTGGTTATATTGATCGCCTAATAGCGAGATTTAAAAAAAAGCTGCTTTTAGTGTTTGCATGGTGTTTGCTGAATGACATGGATGCATGATTAAGTTGAATATTGGGCATTATTGTTCAAAGCCAGTAGTCACCTTTACAGCAATTTTCTAGTTATTAATATATGGACACGCTGCCCGCTTAATCTGACCATTTGCCTATACATGCTTTGTTATATAAAGTGTTAAACTGATATCGCAAATAATATAATTGCAGGCAAAACTATGCGCACTCTCTTATTTTCGAAAGATGGAATCATTATTCTTGGCCACCAGACGGTGTTAATTAAGATCAGAGTCTAGTTCAGCATCGCTGTTGATATATGAGTAGAGGGGGAATCTGTAGATGATTAGTTATGTTTGAATGCTGCATTTAAACATTGAAATTATTATTTATATCAGTACATTTTCAAAGAATCACCAGCTACGTAATGCATAAGTTAAACAAATAAACCATGCTAGGTAAGCTACCTGATAGGCAAGCTGCGGGGAGGGGGGGTACTTAATACAATGTTTGGTTGGGGGAGAGGGGATCAGCGGTAAAGCCCCCCTTTTTTTACCCCCAAGATCGGGTCGGAAGGGGCGTTTCACCTCCAAACCCGCTCGGTATGTTCTATGTTGCCAACAACCCCGCTCCCCCCGCCAGTGGCAAGCTTTAAAATATCAGTTCTATCTTATTTTATCACAAATGTCCGTTCGAGAGGGCTATATTCTTAATCACAAACGACCATCAAGGGCAGCAGAGAAAATCCGCCACCCTCCCTCCCCTCACCAGATCTTTATAAAAGTGCCCCTCCCCCCCCCCCCCCCCCGGGGCCTCGACACTGCAACCACCATCAGTTGAGTATTGGAGTGACTTTCTACAGCCGGGTAATAAAATTACGCCCCTCTAACATCATCTTGTAAGAGTTAAATTTGTAGAAAAGATACTGTGTCCGCCATGCCAGCATGCATCAGCCCCGGGCGTCTGCTGGTTTGTTTGCCCGGCATTCCGGAGACGCACGCGTGTGCTAAAAATAGATATGAGGTCACCGGTTTGTGACGTCGGCAGACCCCTAAGTTTGGTAGAAGCTATAGACACCCCTGGATTTGAGTAATACTCCACACACGCACCGGGTCTTCTGATAAGCGACATGCGTACGGTGAACAAAGCCTACGGCGACCTCCGTGTGTGGCTTCATAGAGTCCATGGTTGGTTGGTTATATATTCAGTACGCTTTAACCACTTTTGGTCATATCGCGTCAATGGGAGAAGGAGGGGAGAAGGTAGCCATGCATGTCCCCCGGGGTAACCCACTACTCTTTGCGAAAAAGGAGTTAGGGGTTCCATGTTAAAGTTTGCTAATTTTTTGTGACTATTCTTAATGTATTTCTTATTCCATTTGCGATGCAAATTGGCAGACTGCCCAAACACTTCAGAGGACATTACGTGTGTTGTTTTTCAACGCGTGACTTCCAAAGGGGTCTTAACCAATGGTTAAGGAAAAGACAAACCATCCTGTAAAAAATTACCTTTTACCTACATACCCAGCTATTGTTTGTGGCTTACAGAGAGGACACAGAAAGACACACAGACGAGACCGTCACCCCCAGGGTGAAGAATGATGACGGATATGTTATGTTTGGTGATCTACAGAGGTGACCCATGCAAATGTACACACATATATATCATATTGACCCATCAGATCTCGATTTGACCCTTCTGATCCAGATTGCACCACTAGATCCAAATTTTACCCTCCAGATCCAGATTGAACCACCAGATCCTAACTTGACCCATCAGAGGCGGATTTGACCCTTCGAATCCAGGTCGACCCTTCAAATCCAGATCTGACCTTCTGATCCAGATGCGACCTTTTGGATCAAGATTTGAACCCTCAGATCCAGGCTGACCCTTTAGATCCAGATTTGGTCTCTTAGATCCAGGTTTGGTCTCTTAGATCCAGATTTCGCTTCTCAGATCCAGCATGATCCCTCAGATCCAGATTTTACCCTTCACATCCTATCGAGGGTTAAGTATTATTCGACGCTTCACACACAAAATCGGCCAAAGCTGTCCTTCGATGTACAACTGACCATTGAAGTTATTGCGCGTATCTCAATTATAACAATCAGAGAAATGTATGCAATATAAGATCAGATACACAGTTGATAAACCAGAATGGTTGTTTCGTGAGTGTCGGTCATTGTCAAGCGACCTAATGCGTCAGGAGTGATTTAACATGTCGTATGACGTAATAATCATGATCACTCGCATGTATGCATTCGGTATCTATGGTTAGGTAAAACGCTATTGATATGTAATAAGGAGGCGAGGACAGTGGTGCCCGTTTGTCGCAGAAATGGGGCATGTCAGTTCTCGCGGATCCTACTTCCGGCCTGGCAGTTTGAAGACAAACGAACGAACACGTGCTTTCTGTTCAGTGCGCAGCCTGACTGGCCCCCTGCGTAACAATGGATACCGCGCGCAGTGGGCTGTTATATTAGTTACGACATAGGACGTAAAACCAGGCAAGCTGCGCGGCCGGCGCGGCGAACAAGGGGTGGGTCGCAATTCGTCTACCGTGCGTCTTAAATAAATAACAACTGTTTTGTGTCAATATGTTGGTAGATGACACTCTGAACATGTAATTTTCCATAATACTGGCCACGCTTAGTAAGCTTGGCGCACAACAGCTCGATGATTCCCCAATGTTTACACTGATCTGATCGGGTGCCAAGTATGGATAGCCCAGAGAAAAAACGTGCATTTTTTGTGTATTTTCTAAATTGCTTCAGCTCTTTTACAGTCATAGTTTTGTTGGGTATTTTGACGTTTTTTTTCTAAAAAACCACAATCTAGGCCAGTACTGTCACCTTTCCACTTCCACAGTATACAAGCAAGTTAACATGTACTTATTAGCTTATAATGCTTTGGATCAAATTGTGTAGCATTTCTAATTTAAACTGGTGCGGCAAACTTACTATCCAAGAAGTATATACATGTATGCAGTTGGCTTCAGTCATGCCACAGTTCAACCGGTCCTTTCACATATGCTAGCCAAAATACATAATATATGTTTCTTTTATATGGGAATGCTGAATATGGGAATTAAACCTTAATTTATAAAACAAAAAGTCTTCAGCTTTTTTAAAGTGGACGCTTGTTTTGATAAAAAACAAATAATTTGTGTAGCTGATTTGTCTATGCTCAGCTTACTGATAGCTTTAGTTCTGCACAAATCTTTTAATGTGACGTTTCCTTCTAATTTTGATTATTTAAATAACACTTCCTTTAGATACTTTTGACATAAACACGCAAGGAAACAAATATTATTTTCCACTTTAATACAATAATATTTTTTGACAAATTGAAGAAGAGTTAATCAAAGATAAAAACATATGTACTGTATACATTTTTTCCCATGCGCTTAGATTTATATCTATGTGTAATATATCTCAGACACAAATGTAGGCATAGATTATGTGACATCAAACATTTGCTAATTACAAAAGGCATGATGAGGATTTATATAATGTCACAATATTTAAGTTACCGTTAATACAATTAAGTATTTTTTTTATTTTATGATGTTATTCCTATTCAGAGCTTTATTTAAATAACGTTGAGTTATACATGTATTTGCTTGGAGCATTCATGATTAATTTCTGGATTTGGACAAAACTGTAATGAAATCAGTTGCTGTAAAATAACAAGTATTATTGAGCTCAAGCGGCCAAATCATATCTGCTCATAAAATCATCCATATGCATCAGTAACATGATGCTAACAAACAGTGGATATGTGTCCATCAATTACCTAATTTGAACAAGGTAAATCGATCTGTCGAAAACAAGAGCAGTTTCCGCATTTCGGCTAATTATGGTTTTTCCGCTTGTCATCTGTAATTCGGCCGTCGGCAACACTGTCGCTAGTGTCAGGCAAGCGCAAATATTGGGTATTCGGCAAACCGTAGTGCGCCAAGTCTACTGACCGCAGTTATTATACGGAAAAATAAAAGATCAATGTGTCCTCCACCATTAACTTGTCACCAGATATTTAACGGGCGCGGTTTAAGTTGCATACAGATCTAGAAGGGGCCCACCCTTTTTCCCCCCCTTGCCCACCGCATGGGCGTGCACATGGCGCACGTGCCCCCCCCCCCCCTCTTTCAGACCCTAAGGTCTATCTGTGGCCTGTGCGGAACCCATTATTGTGCCCCATTTCAATAATTCCTGCACACGCCCTAGAGGCACCAATTTCATTCTACCCCCCGCCCGCCCACCCACATAAAAGCAGGGTTAATGGACTCCTCTCTGCTCATCACCCGACTCCTGCAGCCCCCAGTGCAGTGAGGTGCAGTGAGGTTGAAGTCATGATCAAGCCCGACCGAGTCATTACAACGCAGGTAGAGGGGGTGAAGCGACCCTGACGTAGACCGGGGTGGTCCTTTCAGCATAGGGAGGGGGTGGCGGAATCCAGACCGCACTAATCATAATGCTAGTCCTCCTATTCGTGGGTGCAAAGTTTGGCACAGAGCTGTGGTCGACGAGTGCACGCTTTCACTAGAAACCTATCAGTTAGACCCACAAGCCGCAGGTAACCAGTTGGTACTGTCAAGGCCACGCACCGCGGTCGCCCAACACAGACAGACGGCAAATCCATGCATCACGAGTTAAAGCGCGACATATCGGTCAAAGGTGAAAGTAGCGTTTGTTATTTGCGACTGGCATAACCCCACAACCAAGAGCCCGTTGGGAAATCCCCGATAGCAGACGTCGGGATTGGGGCCCATGCGATGTCACACACCGGTGACCTCATACACTATGTTTAGTGCACGTACGCTGATTCAGAAAGTACGGGCAAAAACAAACGTGAAGATGAGACGCGTATGGTTAAACCGAATGGGAGTATGGCGGCTTCGGATCTTCCTGTGATAACACTCCCACAGGACGACGTTCCTCGATCGAAATTTAATTGTGTTGAGACAATACTTAAAGTTGCATGTGGAGTTGTTTCGCTGTTTTTGAATGCCAAATTTGCGTATAAGAACACAAACCTAAGGCCTTAAGGTGCATAACAGACAATAAACACCTACCATATCGCTCACCAATTATCTGCCAATGAGCAAAACATTTCAAATTCCTGAATTGACCGCCACCAAAATGAAAACTTGTGCTGATTTGAAACGTCATAAACGTGTGTACACAAGTCGTTTACCAGGTGCCACCGACAGGGGGCCCAAGCGCTAAATTATATGAGACAATGGAAGCGTCCGGAGCGCCGCTTTTTCTTTGGCGGTGGCCGTTGACACTGCTTGTGGTCAAAGGTAACATGTCCTGTTGATGTTTATTATGGTACAGCCGTTGCAACGCTCAGCTCCACGGTCAGCTTAACTTTAACAACATTCATGTACCGGTTATCGTGTTCACGCTATGAATGGAAAGACCAATGCATGTATCCAATTACTCCAGTTCCGAAATGTACGATAGGAGCAAGTATAATTTTCTCAAGATCTGGCACCATGACAACACTCCGTCGGTCAGCCTCATGCCCCCTCCCCCGCCATGACAATACTCTGTCGGTCAGCCTCATGCCCCCTTCCCCCCATGAAAATATTCCCTCGGTCAGCCTCATGCACCTTTCCCCCAATGACAATACTCCCTCGGTCATCCCCATGCTCCCTCCGCTCCATGACAATACTCCCTGGGTCAGCCCCATGCGCTCTCCCCCCATGACAATACTCCCTCTGTCGGCCTCATGCCCCCTCCCCCATGACAATACTCCATATTTCAGCCCCATGCCCCCCTCCCCCCATGACAATACTCCATTGGTCAGCCCCATGCCCCCTTCCACCCATCACCATACACCCTCGGCCAGCCCCGTGCCCCCTCCCCCCAACGACAATACTCTCTCGGTCAGCACCATGCCCCCTTTCCCCTTCCCCCCATGACCATACTTTCTCTGTCAGCCCCATGCCCACTCCACCCCCCCCCCCCCGCCCCATGGCAATACTCCCTAGGTTAGTAGCCCCATACCCCCGCTCCCCTAAGACAATACGTCTTCGGCCAGCCTGGACTAGGAGCCTGGGCTAACGGATTAAACTAGTGGCCTGGACCAGCGGCCTTGGCAAAGCTGCCTGGGCCAGGGGCCAGAGCTAGCGGCCTGAGCTAGTGGCCTGAGATAGCGGCCTGAGCCGGCGGCCTGGGCAAAGCCTGGGTAAAGCCAGGGTTGGTGCCCAGGCTAGCGGCCTGGGTTAGCATCCTAGGCCGCTAGCCCAGGCTACCAAACCTAGGCTATCTTACTGGGCTAACGGTCTGAGCCAGCGGTTTGGACTAGCGGCCAGGTCTATGACTAGGTTAGGGGCCTGGGCTGGTGCCCTGGGCTGGCGGCATGGGCTTGCCATTTTTCAACATGACGGACCGGGCCAGCAAGAATACTGAGTATCTTGAAAACAAGAGGGATAGAACTATTATTTTTGTACCGGTGCATATCTTTTCGGGGTCGCTGAATTCGAAAACAAAATCATTATTGCCTATCCTGTTGCAACGCATCCACCATTTTTCAAAATGACAGACCACGAAAAATACCCAATATGTTGAAAGTTAACACTGGTGATTTTTATGTTTATGTAGAGTGATAGCGGCCAGGGCCCGTAAGTTTGATAGGGCAAATTACGGGCAAAACGGGGGCGGGGAATTGTGCCTTGCCTCAGGGCAAGGCCAAGGCGGGGCGTTTTCCGAAAAAAAGCCCCGATCCGTAAGTTCGAACGCATTTCGCTTTTGGCCCTGAAAACCATTTCCCGGGGGCGCGTTTCTACCGCGAGATTTTACCGAGATTACTATTTCCTGCAACACATGAGCGGAAGTGGAGACAGTAAACAAGGATGTTGCCAGACGAGTGAAGGCAGAATGTTGTTAAAAGGCGTCAATGACAATAAACCCATGTATATCGGACCCTTTTAAGGATGCTCTATAACGAAGGGCAAACGCGAAGAGGCATGGCATGGACTTGCATTACAAGCTTGATTAGCAGGTAATGTGCTTGCGCGCAAATTTGCCGTGACAGTGTTTACATCTCGAGGAGGTGGGGTGGGGGGGGGGGGACGTGGAGAATCGAGGGCGTCGAGGGCAGTACGTGCCAGCACCGGAGCCTCAATGCCAATGGCAGGTGGGTGGTGTGTGGGAACAATGGTACATGGCAACACTACAAATCTTTTTTATATGACAGGTTTGACTCATGTTTTACATGCAGTCGCCACATTCACCTACCATTCAGGCTGCTGTAATCACAAGCGTTTACCTCTGTTGATCATAATTAGTACTGTGTCACACACAAGCTGGCTAAGGTCGTCTTTGTTGAGCGACTCTTTTAAAACGCAAATGGCCAGTGTACAGGTATTGTTAAAGATTTAACTAATGTGTTATCGAAGTATGACTTGTTGGAGCACATTTCAAAGTATGTGTCAGATAACAGTTTCCCTTCTAAGCGAGAGTGGAAAAACACAGAGCATCTGTTAAGCGTCACAAAGAGACTCAGCTCTCGCAACAAATTGTTCAGGAAAAATATAATTATTTTAATGGAGTATATGGCTGTAACCTGCATGTACATATTTACTGGCAAATGGAAAGCACGCGGTTTAATAAGAAAAGGCAACTGCGTGCGCTTGCACGACTTAACTGCGTCCTCTATAAAGAAACAGATTCAGCTTGTGAATATTGCAAAAAACGAGTATATGTCCCCTTAAATCACTTTCTCCACTCGTGTGACAAATACCAGGCGGCTAGAGAGATGTTCTGGACCGAAAGAATCAACCAATGTAGCGTCCAGTTTTCCTCCTATCTTTTTAACTCGAGTGAAAACCTTGTAACCGCTCTCATTTTGGGCCATAGACCTCATCTCAACGATTACACCGATGATTTAGACTTGTTCACCACAATAAGTGGCAGGGCATGGCAGGCTTTGTCCTTGGAGCCGTGTCTGCCCTATTATTAATCTAGTATAGTCAAATGATATTGTAAATACTTTCATTGTGTGATATATTTATCATTGTTTTGTTATTATTATCGTTACCGTTACTACACTGATATTTATGTATTTGTCTGTAACATACGTTGCTTGAACTCTCCAGCGAGTGGAGGAAATAAATTACATACATATCACACACCATCACCCCCCCCCCCCCCCGCCCATGCCCTTGGGGCTGGTGCATGATGGTTACTGTATTAACATTATACATAGGGGGCTGGTGTATGGTGGATATATACTATGCATAATTGTGATTGACAGAGGTAAGTGAGCATTCGTGGCTGTGGTGTAATATGACTGACAATGTCCAACCCATATATAATATGAGTGGATGCTCAATGTATTATAATTGCAGTTAGTTCTGTATGACATTTTCTAGGTTACTATATATGACAGTTATATGTCTCTTTTGTATTGGATCTGTTACAATTACATGTTTATATATCCTGTGGCCATGTGAGTGTTGATTGAAATTCATTACTTACTTAATTAAGCCACTTTTTGGGAATTATATCCTGAGTATGCGATGGATCATTCTGACAATGCCATTTAATAGTAATATTTGTAATGTTATTTCCTCAAACTTAATCTTTTACATTAGCACTGTACTAATAGTATGGTATAAACAGTTAATGAGTTCTAAATTTAATCATGTGCATAGACAGGAAATATTTGATTGGTCTCCACAATATGAACTTACACAATATATGATATGTGGCACATGTCTATGATTTAAGCATGTTATGACAGCTTATGTAGTACTTTAACATGCCAGCAAAACAATAAAGCATAAACCTCCCCCACATATTCATTGTTGATTAATATATGAAGCTTTATTGCAGAGAATGTGGTCAATGGTCTGCAGTGTCACTCAACTGAACCTTGATGAATGATACCAACAACTTCACACACATACTGGATTTTGTGTTTATTAATTCTGCTATTGTCATAGGTAAGGTCTTTTGAGGCTTGGCTGATAAAGGTGAATTATTTGTTGATATCAACTAAGGTAATATTTATTAACTCCAATAATGATTATTAATCACACATTCTCAAGTTTTCTAACACAGCTGGTAGGTGGGCCTGCTGTTAGTGCAATAATGCATTAATTACATATTTTTAGTTACTCTTCAAACCATTCATCTATTATTGGGAAAAAAGCTGGACGACAGAGATCTTAACGCAGAAAATGATTTGTAAATCAATATGTTATTTCGCACGTGTATACATTTGCATGAGCTACACGAATGCCGGACCGGCAGTTTAAGAGCAAGACTAGGCACGTCGTGGCCGATACCCAACTGCAAATGTACCGAGAGATGACGGCCACTTATGCTGCGCAGCAGAGACTGGCCGATACCAAAACCCTCTATGTGAAAGCTACACTTCACAGATTAGAGTCTGGTGGCCCTTAGCTGTCGTGCTCGGCCAGCGACGCCTTTGTGCTGTACTTGAATACAGTTGAATAAACGATAGATTATAAGATGCGTTCGTCTTATCATTCATAGTTCAGGCGGGTAGTGGGGGGGGGGGGTGGGGGGGGGGAGGGGGAGGGACATAAGTCATGTATACGTGGCCAAAATCGAAGCATTGGTTCGCAACTTCACCTCTGCATGCTGTCCTCTTCGCCTAGCATTCCAGTTTAGTGACCTATATATGTCATCAACAACGATTACCAAAAATGTAATTTCAAGTAGTAACAGTAAAAGCATTCGAGGAAGTTAAACAAACAATAATAAAGCAGTTAATTATGTCCATATTTTTCTCAGTTATTGTGACTAAAGGGGTCACATTTGCAAAGTATCTTACACTTAGGGAATACTGACCAATGGTTGTTTTGTAAAAAAAACTTTGGCTCTGTCGTTAGCTTTAAAAAACAATCGTGCTTTGCCTAAATAAAAATCCTCTACTTCCTTAGAAATGCATAATGCCTGAGTAAAAAAGTTTAACCTCCCCATGGCGCAAAACAAAAATGCACCCCTCGTCGCACCCCAAGAAAATGTGTTTGCCTCCACCCAAAAACCATAGCCCCGCACCCGGGATATCGTTCCTTCTGTCTTCCATTTCTAGGGCCATGATGGCATTGACGATGACTACAGTTCTGTAACGGAAACATGTTGCGAATATAATATTAATATGAAACAACAGCTTTGTGAGGACGTGAGTGCAATCAATTGCGCCAGTTTTACCCGGAAAGCCTTGATTATACCATGGTACAAATAGTAAGCACCATACATAACGATAACAAGCATATAGCGTTAGACAATCAAGAACAAGTAACACAATTTCAATGTATGAACAATGGATATCCACTAATGACAAATGACGTGAGCAGGCCTAGGTTATATATATATATTATCCGTCATATACAACAAGTGGTAACACGTTTTTTCTTTAGTGCAAATTTATAATTTATGCAGATAACGCGATATAATTACCCGTAATCTCATAAAAACTCTTGCGTAACTCTTCATTAGTACTTGGAATTGAAATCAAATCGTCCAAGCTGTCCGCAAGAACACTCACCAATGCGTGCAGACCTTGCCCCGCTTTTAGCCCCCGATCAGGGCCGGCTCAGAAGCTGCCCTTCATTTGGGGCAAAGTAGAGACAAATTCGGGGCTAATTTCAGGGAGAGTTTTTCGAACTTACCGATTAGGGCGAAAAGTTGGGGGCGATGCCAAATAGAGGCAAGACGTCACAAGATGTTGTGCCCTCGCGGTTTCAAACTTACGGGCCCAGGTCTAGGACTAGGTTAGGGGCCTAGGCTGGTGCCCTAGACAAAATCATTATTGTGTATCCTATTGCAACGCATCCGCAATTTCCCAAGATAGTGGATACGACTATTTAAGTCTATGAATTGGTTTTTGCGATCAAAGAATTCAACAACTTGTCTCCAAGAGTAAGGCGCCGTTAGCTTGCCACAATGGCGGGTATTTCAACAATAACACACGACATCTTCCATAAGCAAAGTTAACAAATTGTGGCACGAACACTTTAAGTCAAATACCCCACTCATTGCACTGCTATATCAATGATTGCAATAAGATGAAATAATCATCCAATACAGTAGTCCGCCATCCGGTCAATAATGCAACTGCATAGACTTATAGGCTCTCGACTCGGCGACCACAGCTCGGTGTGGGCTATTTGTGTTGACCGCTTCTCTGCAGCATCTGTCATCTGCCGTGACCTACATTGGTTTGTTGCCAAACTTCGCACCCACGAATAGGAGGATTTGGGATTACTGCGGTCTGGATTCCGCCACTCCTCTTCCTACGCTGAAAGGATCACCCTGACCACGTCAGGGCCTCCTCAATATGGAATGATATTAGGGTCATAATTCTCAATGCAATATGCACAATGCGCACTGAACATTGTAAAATGCAGCATGCATATTGCATAATGCGTAATGGACATTGTGAAATGCATTATGCATATTGCATAATGCAATGTGAATATTGTAAACTGCAGATTGCACATTCCAAAATGCGGCATTCATGTTGTCGCATCTTGCTTTGCCTGATTGTGACATACGGTGGCGCCACTGGTTTGGAACAGACGCAACTCTCAGACAACAACGGATCCCCCTCGTGCGGCCTTCACCTTACAGAGCAAGAGCAAGGAAAGAGGCTGTGGGGGACAGTCCACAAGGCCGTTTCACTGCTTCAGATTTTCCAGCAGCTCACACTCCGTCAAATCGTGTCGTGTCTTTCTTATATGCATATATTTGATTCTATTGCACGTGGCATCGTAAAGTAGCATTTAAGCCAGTATCATGCCTTTTACAGCTATTTGCAGAAGTGTTATCGGTGAACAGGAAAATGAGCGATAATAGTAGAGAATATTATAGACAATACACTGTGGTGTAGCGACTCAATCATTTGACTTTTTTTGTACATGGTTACAAACCCCTTAATTCCCTTTTTTTACAGGTTATAAACATCATTCATCAAACAGTGCTTTACTTTCACATAAGAACTTGGAGTGTAAACAGTAAACAGTAAACAGTAACTCAATAGAAGTGGGATAGGGAACCCCCAGTGGCAGATCCAAGTGGGCGATTTAGGGGGTTTAACTTAATTTTTTTCAAATGAGCCTTGTTTGAAAAAGAATATGTTTTTTTCAAGGCCAACTGAGGTGAACCCCCCAGGATGGCAAATAATTAGTGGACCCCCCAGCCATTTTAATACCCCCTCCCTATCCCTAGCCAGGATACCCTCCCCATCTTTCAAATTCCTAGGTCCATTCTTGTGTGTGCGTAGGGGGGGGTGGGGGGGGCTTGTTCTCCTCTGTCATAGACAATTTTATCTCTTTTTGTTTGTCTCCAGACAGTATTTTACTATTTGTTAACGGGCTTAAACAGTTGGTTCCGTGCCATAACAACTTCAGCTCATATTACTCTTCTGTGTTTCCACGCTTATATTATCAAGCTATGATGCCCCAAATAGTAGAAGAGAATATTTTTCTACTTGTTTTTGCATCTACCAATTTAAATTCTGGGAGCGAGGAAAGTGACGTGAAAAGGGAATACAAACGCATGAGTTTTTACATTAAGACTCTCTGCTCTTTCTCTCTGCTCATTGGCTTGAACTCAACGAAAAGCACTCAACCATGAGGACAGTGCACGCCTTCGACAACAGATGCCTACGCATGGCATCAACGCTCACCTGTCAATATTGTGACATCATTGGGAAATTTCTAAATAACACTCAGACGCACAGGACCTCACTTTTGCCGCTTTGACGAACGAGTTTATAGTGATATCGTTCAATAAAAACTTTAAATTTGCATGTCTAGCTCTTTTCCGCCCAAACTAAAGAGGTCAAAATACAAATAAGAATCACTCCTTGAATCATTCATGCTCTGGTCTGCAGGTCCTTACCGGCAAAACACGACTCCGAGAAAACAATAGAAGTATGCATTTATGCCAAATAGTGTCTCTTAGCCTTGCCCGTGATATCAATTTGCCACAAGTTTTCATTCTAGTGGTCAACGTCATCAGTTTGTGTGCTTCGCGATGCTTTGGTATAAGTAGCAGTGCTGTCCCGGGATGGACACGTTCGCCACACCACATCCGAAACGATGATGTGCATCAGGTTTCTGAATTCATAGAATGAAACAATCGAGTTTTCTGCAAATTTTGATATAAATTTCGCCTAGACTTAGTTTTGGCGGGAAAGAACTCGACATGCAACTTTAAACACCCATTAAAGCAAATTCTTAGTTGTTTATCTCACATAAGTAAAGTTAAGTTGAGCTAAAAAAATGGTGGCACGAACAGTTTAAGTCAAATAATCCACTCACTGCACTGCTTTTATCGATGATTGCTATAAGATTTAGTAACCATCCAATATAAAGGGTGTGAATATGATAATGACGATACCATCATAGAGGAGGCCGCTCGTTTCTATGAAAAACTGTATAGTACTAAGAGTATTGATGAAAACGAGATCAAGGAATATTTGGAAAAAACAAAGATAGATAATGCGCTAAACGATGAATTGAGGACTCAGTGTGAAGGTGAAATTACTCTTCTCGAATGTGAAAAAGGAATTGAACAACTAAAAGTTAACAAAAGTCCATCGCTGGACGGCTTAAGTGCTGAGTTTTACAAGCACTTTCTGATCGACCTAAAGGAAATACTTGTCAAAGTCTTCAATGAAGCGTTTGAAACAGGAGAACTATCTCTGTCTCAAAATGAATCCGTGATATCTTTAATTTTTAAGAAAGGTAGTAGAGAAAATATATCAAACTATAGACCTATTACCCTGACAAATACAGACTACAAGATTCTAGCCTTTATACTGTCTAACAGATTACACAGTGTGCTAGGACAGATCATAAGCCCAGACCAGACGGGATTTATCAAAAATAGATTTATAGGTAACAATATTCGATTAGTTGACGATGTCATAGAACACTCAGCAAGGCGTAAAAGAGACGGTATGCTTTTATTTCTGGATTTTGAAAAAGCCTTTGACTCGGTGGAGTGGGCTCCTATGTTCCAAATACTTCAAAAGTTTAACTTCGGGCCTGATTTCATACGATGGGTACAAACCATCTATTCCCGCCCATCTGCTCGCATAAAAAACAACGGACATTTATCACGGTCGTTTAATATAAACAGAGGTGTAAAACAAGGTTGTCCACTATCTGCCTTACTGTTTAGTATAGTTGTAGAAATTTTTGCTACAAGACTGAAACAAAACCAGGATTTTCAGGGTCTTAAGATTAACTTTAATGATCTCAGATGCATTCTGAAAATAACTCAATATGCCGATGATGGTATACTCTTCATGAAAAATGAGCAACAAATACCAATAGCCCTTTATGAAATTGATGAGTTTAGTAACGTCCTAGGCCCACGGCTCAACAAAGACAAATGTATAGGTGTACATTTAGACAGTAAAAAAGATAGCAATAAAATTATTCACGGGATTCAGTTCTCCAGTGAGCCAATACGATGTCTAGGCATATATGTCGGCCATGACAAAGTAAAATGTGAACAACTTAATTGGACAAAAAAACTAAATGATATTCAAAGACAGATAAATGTATGGAAAAAACGGAACCTAACTTTATTTGGCAAGGTTCTGATAATCAAAACACTCGCGCTACCTAAAATCACATTTCTAGCTACACATTGCACGATTCCAGATGGGATTATAAAGAAGCTAAACAAAATATTCTATGGTTTTATATGGGGACCACGGGATCGCATCAAGCGCAACGTATTGATACAGCCTGTCACTCAAGGTGGTGTCAACATGATAGACGTCGAATCTCATATTAATGCCATAAAATCCTCATGGGTTAAACGGATCACCAGTGAACCTGATAACTGGAACTTTCTATCTCGGATGTACCTGAATAGTTTAGGACCACGCTTCCTCTGTTTGGATTTCATTCATATTAATGCTGGCAGTTTGCCTATTATTATGTCTTGGCCATTATTTTATCAAGAAATTATTATAGCTTATAGTAAGCTGAAAGAACCAATGAAACCAAAACATAAGGATGAAGTTCTAAACCAAGCTATCTGGGGAAATCACAACTTTTCCTACACCGATGTAAAGAATAAGGAACGTTGTTTATATATTAAGCACTTTATTGAATATGGAATAACTCATATAAGACACCTGAAGTTTGTCGCTGGATCACTGGATCAGGCGTATATTCACGGATTGTCGCTAGGAAAAGCAAACATGTATCATGATATAACACTTTTGTTGAAAGGGCTAAGACCATATATTGCATTAATAGGAGATCATGTACCTACGAACAGTAAGACATTTTTCCCCAACCCAGATATGATAACGGAGTTGACAAAGCTCAAATGTAAAGGATTTTCTAATATACTATTACGTAGAAAGGCAGAAAAACCTATAGCGCAATGGAAATTAACTACATTGTTTTCTGATCAAGAAATCACGTTTTCTGATGTATATGAACGAAGTATAGTAAAGATTCAAGATCTTAAACTTGCAGAATTCAGATACAAAATACTAAACCTAATACTCCCATGTAATAAAAATTTGTATAAATGGGGGAAAGCCAGCAGCGATTGTTGTCAAATATGCGGAACCGAGGAAGATATCTGGCACCTTATATACCAGTGTAAGCATGCAAAGAAAATATGGTCTTGTGCTGCCGATGTATTAAAAATTGATATTTGTTTACATAATGTTGTATTAGGGGACAAGAATACAACAACCAATTTTATTATCTCACTTATGACCTACTTTATTTATAAGGAATGGCTGGTATGCAACGCCCAACAGAAATCAAGAACTTGGAGCGAAACTGTCCCTTTCCTTAGAAGAGAACTGCACTATCGATCATTAATATATAAGAATATACTTAGTACAGAATCGAGAGAGACATTATATAGAATGCAAGAGCACTTAGCGACAATTTAGTAAATTAGTATCTTGACAACATTGTCAGATTATACATAAATATATACTTGCTGCGAACTAATGTTTTATATGTCAGATGTATGGCTGCTATGTACCCACAACTGTTTGGATTCGAAATAAACGATTTTACCAAAAAAAAAAACAAAAAAAAACAAAAAAAAAAAAAACATCCAATATAGTAGTAAATTAGTAGTTATTTTCCTTTTTTATATATATACCATTAGGCTGCAACCATAGGCAGTAAACTTGGAATATAGCATTGGTATCATGTGCTATAGAAACACGGTTACATACCAGGATATTATATAAATATCGCTATAATATCTATTTATTACCGCGGTAAAGCCCCCGCGCCCCATTTATCACTTCTATGATCCGCCCGGAATGGGGCAGTTCACATCGAAAATCTGATCGAAAGTCGCCTTTTACCGCCGAAATCTGTTCGGATTGATACCCATGTTTCACGCACGAAATATATTCAATGAAAGTCTACACCAGGGAGAACCAATTGATCGAGGTGATCACGGGCAGCCCCCCCCCCCCCACCCCCCACTCCCTGGGCTTACCCCAGAGATCGCATCCGCCACTAGTCTCAGCGTGCAGGTACGATCTGAATATGACCCCAAGCTCCGATACATAACGGCGCAACGAGCGGAGTGAGTCTAAGAGTCTAATCGATTCAACTATTCCAGGAAGACAAGAGCTCATCCAAGAAGAGAGAATATGAGCGACCAATTGATCGCGTGTGGCGAGTTGGAAGAGTAGTTCCAATATGGCAAACGGAAACTCACTTATTGCTCACAAATTATCGCCCAAATCCATATATTATCGCCCAACCTTAACAGTCAGATACATGGTTGACTACATATGTGGGCCCTCATATACCCTTTCAAATAACAAAATAATATCTTACATATGTTTCACGTCATTTTATTCGTTGTTTTATTCATGTAGTTCCCCCTTAAACCTATTTGATCACAATGAGCGAATATTGCATAGTTAGCTTCCCCCATCTTGGAATAGCCTCTACCTCTTCTCTCATCCACCTACCTGGGCGGAAGAGCCGATAAGAGGTCTTCTCGGAATAGAAGAGGCAAAGCGATCGCACTGCATGCACTCTTCCGGAAGAGGTAGACTTTGGAAGAGGCGAATCGATCACGCCCTAAGGCAGGGAGTATTTCCCGCGGTGTGCAAGGTGAAGGCGCAATCGAGGGATCCGTTATAGACTAAAGATGTTGTCTGTTCCAAACCAGTGGGCGCCACCGTAAGTCCACATGCGGCACAGCCAAACGCGGTGTCTCACAATGGCAATCCGGCGAATGACAGGCTGCATGTTGAATGGCGACGTCATGTAACATGGATACTGCATTTTAGAATATTCACATTTCATCATGCAATACGTGTACTGCATTTTACAATATTTACATTGTCCATGAACTTGGTTGGTGTAGGTGGCCGGTGAGCGAGGGCGGGGGGGGGTCCATGAGTCAAGCGAGAGTGGGTGGAGGCGGGGACACCGATGAGTACAGGAATCTAGTGGATAGGTGTGGGACGGAGGGACAGAAGTCCGTGAAGCTGGTGGGCGGCTGTGGGGGTGGGTAACCAAAATGTTTGGAGCGTCACATTATCGTGCGGTGTAGCACCCGCACTCACGTTGCACGCTGCTCTTCGCTGTGATAGGTTTCCTAACTTAATAAAGTTTCGCTAAGCTTATCTTTAAATATTATATTTTTAACGTCACGTGACGTCATTGACGAAAAACTTTTTTCGGGGAATGGGTCATATCGACTCCCTTAATACACCTTTGGAGGGGGACGACGACTGAAAAAGCGAAAGTGGGAAAACAATGTCCATCTAGTTTGAAAATAAGTACACTGTGAACTATGACGTCATTTTGCGCGAAACTTCATCCTACGCGCAAAAAAATTATTTATATTAAAGTTGTGTCCCCTAATCAGTGGAACATGTTGACGCTGGTCGCATCTCTATAGGACAATTATTAAGCAAAGCTTGCCACTTTTAGGTTTTTTTAATCGGATAGCATTGATTTTTAACCTTTGACATTGGGAAGTCCGTAACTTGAAAATTGTAGAGGCTCGGACATACCACATTTTCATAAAAGTTGGCGAACGATATGTGTTGCCATTAGGACAGTAGAGGGTACGGAAGAAATTACGCACATAGTGAGTGGAGTGGTTTAAAAAGTAGCACGACCGACATAAGACGAAATATCTACGATAATTCGTCTTAACAAATACGACCGACCAACATATGAGGAAAATGTCAAATTTTCGTCATAACCAGATGAAAATGACAAAACGATTATAACAGATATACGGTGCAATAACTATGGTCAAGCAATTTTAAGTGACTAAATGGACCCCGGCGGCGGAGTAGCTTACCATTTCCGGGTTCCCTGTAAGTATGCGCTTCATAACATCCAAGAATCCGTGAACAGCATCATCCGTGAGCGGGTCTGATTGTGATTCATGAGACATCTTGACCAGACATCTTAGTATGACTGCAATTCCATCTGAGAAAGACAATATACGGACACACGTCAGGCAAAATGGGATGGACGTTAAATATTGGTGAGCGGCTACACAAAAATCTAATGAAAAGGAAATCGTATTGAAATAGTTATAACGAGAGGAATTAATAATCGATTCTTGTGAAACTTTTACATAGCATATATTTTTGTGTCTAGACAAAACGTTTTCGGCTGGCGAGACGCTACCAATCGCTTTCTCAACACGTAATCCCGGTCCTGGTACTAGTGATAAACAGTCGTCAATTTATCTTGTAAAAAGAGAGTGTTACGAGCTCGTTATTTTACGTGATGCGCTATCCAAAGCTATTGATTGGTGATTATCGTTTCGGGAGTCATCAACATTGAATCCTGATGCGTAAATCCGGGATCAACAGACGCATAGTATAACATAATGGTCGATGACACTTGTATCCTGCGGTTGTGCTGGATAGCTTTCAAAACACACACAAAGAGACACTGACAGCCATGGCCAATGGCACATTTTCTTCTATTTTATTGTAGGACAGGGCTGGTCAAGATCATTTATCGACAATAGTATTATTGTAAAATTAGTTTTATTGTCTGTGGAATCGGTGACCGAAAGGAAAATGGAATTGACGAAGAAATGTTTTTTTTCTATTAATACTTGAACTATTACCTATACTAGTAACAAAATAGGAATGTATGTCTGACATATTGGCCCACGAATACAAAAGTTGGGCTATATCGCGTTAAGCTTAATGAAACCGTCTTATGTTCGCAAAACTTAAAACTGTGCCGTTGATTAATGTGGACGAAAACAAATCACTATATTATACACAACACGGCGTAATATGTCAAAACATAAAAATAACATGAAAGGGCGAGCGCAATTGGTACTGTTCTAGACTACTGCACCAGATGTCTAGGAAGAATGGCAAGTTATGCAATTTCCAGTTTGAATGGCTTTAACCCAACCTGATTGTTACAGAGAAAGGCATTGAAAACTGTGGAGTTTAGATATGTAATTGAGGTGAATACACGAGCAGCATGTCCAAGGAGATGAAGTAACCACTGAATTGATTACGCAGATCAGAACTATAACGACCAGCGTAGATTGATGTAATGCGGTCAATCAGTTGATAAGCCAGAACGCGACTGTTCGATGACTGTCAGTGTCAGGCGAGCTACTGTGCTGTGTAGGGGTTTCCCTGTCGCATGACGTAATAATCGTCATAGATCGCATGACTGCACGTGGTATTTATGGTTACGGAACAACGCTCCTTATATGGCCTGATTAGACACGGACAATAGTGTTCCGTTTGTCGCAGAAATGTAACCATCGATGTTTAGTATCAAAATGCAACGTTTTCAGCGGTCGTTCGCATTGAACGGACCACATATATTATTGAAAGATAAATGCGTTTTCTTATCTTATCCGACACTTAGACGTTGACTGCAATGAATGCGCGTCCCACAGCGGTAGCAAGAAACCAGCGTGATGCGCACACGTTCTAAGATCACGTGTTTTTTTGTTAGTCCCCTAAGGACCTAAACAGGAAATAGAACCCGCGAAAATAGTACAGCCTATTGCAAACACAGGACAACAATCACTTCGTCCCATTATTGCGTCCGTAGTTGCCATATTGGCTATGAGCCGCGTATGTTAGTCATCGCTGGGGCCTATAACCTGATGAACAACATTACCTGACATCGCCTCCTGCGCTAATGGTGGCTTTAAAAGGAATCGTCAACGACAAGTCCGAGACACATTGGATTAAACAACACGCGATGTTAGTGGCTTTGGTATGAGGCGCCATAGTGGACAACGGTCACACGAGCATGGCTCCGCAAGGGTTGAGTGGTGTACAAACCGCGCAGCAAGCCGGTTCTCAACACTCAAACGTTGAAAAAAATTAGGGCGCGCCACTCGACTGAATCAAGACAACAGCGTGATGCGCACTCGTTCTAAGAGCACGTGTTTTGTGTTGGCCTCCACAACACCTAACCGGAAATAGAACCCGCGAGAACTGTACAGCCCTATATGCAAACTCGAACCGAGTTAGGCTAAATGGATAAAACAATGAAAGTAAAAACAATTCAATAGCCTACTATCAAGGCTATTTAATGAGGAGAACCAAGATAATAGTGTGTACTTCATATGAGAATAAACAAAATAAAGGCGTACATGCGGAAATGGGGAAACCTGTTTTTGTTTTCGACAGATCGATTTATCTCGTTCAAAGTAGGTAATTGACGAACACATATCCAATGTCTGCTAACATAGTACTGATGCATATGGATGATTTTACAAGCAGATATGATTTAGCAACTTGAACTCAATAATTCTTGTTAAATACATTTTGCCATGACAGATTTTATTACAGTTTTGCCCAAATCAAGAAATCAATCATAAAGGCTTTGAACAATTAGCTTTAATTAAATAACGCTTTGAAAACGAATAACCTTTTTTTGTTTTACACGTACACAGAGGGGTTTGCTCTCTGCTTGTTATCTTAGGACCTCGTATGGGCAAACTGATATCCCACCAGGACTGTTGAATGTATTTGCATTGATTTTGCACAAAAAAACGTTCTAGAGTTTCACTGAAGCGATTAAACCAACGGCAATTCTCATTAGACTCAAAATTTCATTTATTTAACCAGTATTTGTTGACTAAAATATCATTGAGAAACTTGTATGAAAGATCCGTGATTTAGCGTCAGTGATTAAACTAAAGGGTAACAGATAACCACTCTTATAATATTCTGGATAGAATTGCTCGATCAGGGTATTCCCCCTTTACTGCAGCGCAACAACTCAACATAGTATTGCTGATCGTTATTCAGATTTGTTGTATCTATAAAGGGTTCATTGTGGTTACAGTATATTAGTATATTGAAGTTCAAATTTAAGATTTGCATGTTATAATCCCAGAATGTTTCTCATATATTGTCATCAGTGATTAAATACCGTCGCAACCAGGGTACTCTTTTTGGAAGTAAGATTTTAGATTTAGATTTTAGGTAGGTTTTCATAAGTTGTATTTTACAAAATACAATGAGGTTACAGGTTCACCACAAGTTTAATTTCTTTTACCCGATTTGCCACATTTTGATCAAGCACTGTCATATGACATGTAGATGCTTAATATTGTCATTGGCCCATTAGTCAATTTGATACCAAGCGGCTTTGAATCTTCACCGCTACTGCTGCATAGCCAAATAGCTTCACATTTCTCTTTGTTTATCTTGAAGACACTAAATGAGTCAACCTCTTTTGCCACATTCAATATATTTTGGAATATTTCACGTATGCTACTTGGCTATCCGTGTCATCTGCGTATTGCGCAACTTAAGATCCTCTCCTTCTATCATTATACCTTTTATTTCACTATATTTTCTTATTTTTGATATCTCTGCGCAAATTATAAACATATATTATACATATTATATCTCACTCCTCTTCCCACTTCAAGGGAAAAACACTTTTAAAAATAACAAATGTTTTATTGTATTATATTTTTAAATATTGTGCCACTCTATAAATCCTCAATCCTGTTCTTGGTAAATATCTGATATCAAGTAATTTGTACCTACATTTTAGTTGGAGATGTGTTACAGATAGATATAGAAATGAGGTTATGAGAAGTAAATATGTACGGTACCAATACAACATAAGACAGTACGTAATTAGACGAGAGTACAAGTACGTCGTTGCAAAGGTCAACTAAATCTATGAAGATATGAAAAAGTTAACACTGCATTAAGATTGATAGGAAAACTATTTAAACTAAACTGATGAATTTGCAAATGTCATGCATAATGTTTGTCATCTGGGTAAGTAGATAGTTGATTATTATGGCCTATTAAACTGAAATGTCCTTTTATATATATTTTTAATGTTGTAAGCCTATCTTATCAAATAATAGAAAATAATCTGTACCACAAAAAGAAATTTTCAAAATCACTAAACGCTTTTATGGTGGAAAAAAGAAGTTGAGCGTTCCTACAATTATTGAGGGAAACTCATTAACTCTTCGATGTCTGAATCTAGTGTTGGGTTTGCATTGCCGCCGTTATTACATAAAACTGAAGCAAGAATCTCTACTGTTCAATTTGAACCTGAGGGTGTTTACGCGATCCTTAGTCATCTCGATGTAAATAAATCTAATGGTCCCGATGGGGTAATTAACAGGATGTTAAGAGCCACGGCATCCGCTAAAAGTAAGCCACTGTCCGATCTATTCCAAATGTCTATGCAATCAGGTTCAGTTCCTAGCGAATGGAAAATGGCAAATGTAACACCAATTTTTAAGTCGGGTGACAGGCAACTGCGAAACAATTACAGACCAATATCATTGCTTTCCTGTACCGGAAAGGTAATGGAGAGACTAGTATTTAAAGCTCTGTATCGCCACTGCTCAGAGAACAGTCTTCTGACTTGGCGTAATTCGGGATTCAAACCCTTGGACTCGACTGTTAACCAGTTAATTCATCTAATGCACCTGGTTTATTCTAATATCGATTCTGGTATTGACGATCACGCTGGTGCTGACGTCTGCATTGTGTTCTTGGATATATCCAAAGCCTTTGATAAAGTGTATCATGTAGGACTTCTTCACAAGTTAGAGTCGGTTGGTGTCACTGGCCACCTACTCCAGTGTTTCAATAGTTATTTAGGTGATCGCAAGCAGAGAGTTGTTGTTAATGGTCAGAGTTCTTTCTGGTTGCCTGTAACTGCGGGTGTGCCACAAGGCTCAATACTTGGCCCACTCTTATTTCCTATATTTATCCATGACATTGTCGATGATTTAGAGACGAATCCGTTTATGTTTGCTGACGACACGGCAATACTGGAAATACTGCGCAACGCTATTCGCGATATCGCTAAGATTAACAGAGATCTCGAAAAACTGGCTTCTTGGTCCAAACAATGGAGGACTACGTTTAACCCTCATAAGACTGAGTATTTAATATTTAGTAAAAAGTCACGACCGGTCGACCACCCGCCGTTATATTTAGATGGTGTACCTCTAAAACGTGTCGCAAACCATTGCCACCTGGGTTTGACATTAACCCAGAACCTGACCTGGGAAAACCATGTAACGAATATCACTTCCAAGGCTATGCATTCTGTGAACCTTTTGAGAAGAATGAGTAGGAAAATCGATCGCATATCTAAATTAAATATTTATTATATGTTTATTCGACCCCGCTTGGAATATGCATCTGTTATCTATGACTGACTCATAGTCAGATGCAGTCACTGGAGCGAGTCCAGAGACAATGCTTGCTCAGTATTACATGTGCCTATAGTAAAACAAAGCATTCGGCATTGCTCGCCGAGGGTGGCGAAATGTCACTACATGTACGAAGAAAATACTTTAAACTCACGTTGAGAGGGTTACCTTGCTTCAAAATGTATCGCGGTTTTCCATACAAACTGACTCTAAATCTAATTTTGAACACGCACTGCTCTATGGGTCCTCTGATCTTTCACCGATAATGAAAAATTATTTGGTTTTATACAATACTACATCGTAGCATCTAATAGGTTTTAATTAGCTGTGTACCAGTCAGGAGTAACATACGTATATCTGGAATAATTTTATGATATTTTCTTCCGTTTCTTTGTATGTAACATCAGGTCTGTGTGTATATATGTTATTGTTCTCATTCGAGGTGACCCTGCCCGATGGCATCCCTTTCAAGAGAACCTCAGAAAAGAAATGATGTTTAAATAAAAAATAAAAATAAAAATGAGAGCCTAACGGCGAACATATCTGCAGTTCGAGCCCCGCTGTGGCCATGTCTGTGTGGTTGCAGGATGCCCCATGCACTACGTTATTCCAGGGGCCATACACGGCTGCCGACTTCGACAATATCATAGGAGTAGGTGGCGAAAAGCACCCGGTCTTGGGAACAGTAGCATTAGGCATAACAATCGAGACCATGACGCTGGAAACCGAGTTCTACGTGTTCAGGCATCTCCATTACCCTCTAATTCTGGGGATTTACTTCATGACAAAGCATGGCGTGAAGTTAAACATGTCTGACAGCTCAATCACCACTGACAAACATGTCTCTATCGCACTGGCATCTCCGCCCGCTCAGACCCGACTGTGCAGAACAGTCACGGACGAATTAATCCCCGCCAACTCTGAAACCATTATTAACATCAAATTTCCCAGGCACCACATCAATGGGACACCGTCTGAGCTGGGACGCACGGATACGGTAAAACACGTCATCAACGCGTGGGACGCCCCTCCTCAACGACAGCGTCATTACCGTCAATCTCCCGAGATTAGAAAGGGGACGGAGACAGAAACCCAGAAAATGCTGGACGCGGGCATCATTTGTCCATCATCATCGCCATGGGCGAGCCCAATCGTAGTGGTCAGAAAGAAGTCCGGTGAGTTCAGATGCTGTGTGGACTACCGAAAAGTGAACAAGGTGACCCGTCTAACAAGTTGGCCACTCCCGCGATTGACAGACGTAATTGAAACAGTGGGCGAGTCACAAGCCCAGATCTTCTCCTCATTGGACCTAGCGTCAGGCTACTGGCAAATACCCATTGACGACAAAAGCAAAGAGAAAACAAGCTGTGTGACTCATGAGGGTCGGTATGAGTTCAATGTCCTCCCATTTGGTTTGGTCGGAGCCCCGACAACATTTCAAATGACAATGAACAAAGTACTCAGGGGACTCAATTGGAAGACCGTTTTGATATACGCTGATGACGTCCTCGTGTTTAGCAACAATGTTGACGAACACCTGGAGCACTTGGAGGCAGTATTTCAAAGATTGCGTGAAGCAAACATGACATTAAAACCATCTAAATGCAAGTTTGCGGTTGAGAAGATCCTGTATTTGGGGCACGTCATCTCAAAGCAAGTGATCCACGTATACGAAAACAAGACCAAGGCCATGAGCACATTCCCAGCTCCCCGTAACCAAAAGCAGGTCCGAAGCTTCCTCGGCATGGCCAACTACTACAGACGATTCGTACAAGATTACGCCAAAATCGCCGCACCCCTCAACAAACTACTTCAAAAGGATGCACGGTTTGTCTGGACATCAGAGTGCCAGATAGTTTTTGAAGTACTGAAACTGAAACTGCTATTCCCGCCCATCTTGATCTTTCCTGATACGGACAAGGAGTTCATTGTGACCACCGACGCGTCCCACGACTCCATAGGCTATATATTGGGACAATTAGATGACAGTGGGCGAGAGGTCGTGGTTAAATATGGAGGCAGAGCTCTGCGCGACGCCGAGCTCAAATATCCTATATCTGAAAAGGAGTGCCTGGCCGTCGTTGAGGCGGTGAAGCAATGGAATGCTTATCTGGCAAACAAACACTTCACCGCAGTTACTGACCATAAGTGTCTCGAATACCTCAACAACATCAAGCTGTCCACCGGTCGACTGTCGCGGTGGGCGATGTTGCTGCAAGGGTATAATTTCAAGTACAGACCAGGTAGGGAGAACCCGGCAGATGCCCTGTCCAGACGATCGTACGACTGTCCTCCCACACGAGAGATCAGCCAGTGCGATGACCCAATCCCTACTGCCGTTGCACTCGTGACAGACGAAAAACAAGGAGACCAACCGGGCATGAAGCTCCTAACTCGCGTGACGTTCCAGTACGAATCGGAGACAGAAACATACGCCATGCCACTTGCATCAGACAACCCCATATCACCGACAAGCACCGACATCGACCTAATTAACATCGTAGCAGGCAGTGACGACGCGCGCGTTCACCTGCCCCAAGAGCGAAGCACTTGCAACATTCTATTTTTTAAATGGGAATTATTACCAAGTGGGAATTACGTATGCTGGGGGTAGTCTGGTTTTCTGGGACCCAGGCCAGGCCCGCCCGTGGGTGACTCAGCTGTTTAAATGCCCGAGCTGTGGCCCGGGCCGTATTAATACGCCCCGGGTCCACGGCGAGGCGGGAGAACTGATCCACTTGAAGGTCTGGACACCGGGGCGTATTAATACGGCCCGGGCCACAGGCGAGTCAGGGAGACAGATCCAGCCCTGGACCCCGGGGCGTATTAATACGCCCCGTGGTCCCGGGCCACCGCGAGCTGAGTTGAGTTAGATTTTTGGACCCCGGGCCAGGTCCGCGCGTTGGGAAGGCAAGTGTCTGGCTAGATACGTAACGTGGGTCCCGGGGTGGTGCTTTTACGTTAAGTATTTGCATTAAAACTTCTACAAATACAAATATTAAAAATGCAGTTGACTTGCGGAATTCTAACACCGCACTTTGTTAAACTGTTTAACGTAGCCAGATAGGCGGCAGTGTTATTTGCCAATATTGTTTCGTGTGTTCATTGATGAGCTCCGGCAACGTTTGAAGGTATCTGGATACTGCTGTATCAGCGATCATTATATTACGGTACGTTTGGTTATGCAGACAATATATAGCTCAGTCCTCGCACCAACTGTGTATGCCCATACAGTGATGGAGTTAATCCATTGATGTGAAAACTAATCCATTTTAGCAGCGCCTGTAACATAACATTTTATTTCAATAATAAATTATTCAAAACGATCAGAATACCGCATGTACACAAATAGTGCATGAAGTAGTTACAACTACCGGTATGTACTCATGGAAAGTTGCTCTCCCTTATAGTAGAGGGTACCCATAGAAGACACTTTGCCTATGGAGCCTACCACGGCGAGAATAACACCGCGCCTCATCCTTGTGATTATCGTCAAAGCGTATCTTGTCAGTTTCGACGTGAGAGGGAGTTCGGGTGATATTTGTCATATGGTAACCATATGGTAAACAGAGGGTTGAATGTCAAATTTTGTTTAATTTCAACTCTGTAACGGATAAGTCGAAAGTTGTAGGTGCTAGCAATAGAGAGGGTAGAAGTGGACTGCTTGTCTACTGGTATCAGTTTACGCGCGGTCAGCCCAGCCCATAGAGCACGTGCGCGCGGGCTGGGAGGTCAAGGTCCCCCGGGTTGCTTTGCAGTTGGAGAGCAGCGAATGTAGGTCACCCGGTAGGTATACACGTGCAGAACAGGCTGCTCTTCAGTTGTAGAGGGAGTAATTACCCTAGTAGAGCTCCACAGTCGCCGCCCCCACTCCTCAACCTCCCCCCGCCCCCCACCCTCCTACACACGCATACACCATCCCAGCTACTAGGCTGAGGCTACCGTATCTTTCGTAGAACCCCCATATCACAAGGGGCACACTACTGGGATCCGGGATCCGTCTTATGTATAGCCTTGGGTGTCGCTATCAGGGTAAACTGCTAAACGACGTCCAACTTGAATACGGACGTTACTCCTCAGTGGCGAACTGATACATTTAATAGGCTCAGGGGGGGGGGGGGGGGAGGGGGTCAAAACAGCCCAAAGCATCATTACACAATTTTTGAAAATAATTCCCACCTGGGTATGACCTTCATTTTTAAGTATGTTAATAACCTTGACTTATTACATGACATACTAGAAAGATAACTGCCAAGTCGAAGGCAAGGGTAAGAAAACATTGCAAAATATCGTTTTTTATGCACATGAGTAGTACACATTTTTTTACATTTGACTGCGACCTCATGATTTATATGAAAAAGGCCCAAATACTCACATATGCCGGTCAGAAAGTATAATTAAACTTACTGTGAAATGACTTGTCTAACTGGCTTACATTAGCTATCATAAGTCATTTTCCCCAAACAAATTGACATTCTGCGAACTATTTTTACAGTGACAAAATTTGACTTATTGATTTCCATCTTTCTTCAAACCTCATATTTTCCGCAAATGAACATGCAAAGACAGAGTTCCATCCAGAAAGTAAAACAAGATAACTTTATTACCCTTAAAGTTACGGCCCTTTCATTCCCGGCTATCAACACCACCCATTTGCAGTCACATTGGAGCATCGCACGGTTTAAACATGAGGAAACCGCCCAATTGGCTCTTTAGGGGAAGTGGCCGATGTTGAAGCATGGGAGAAAACGGCGAAGCCACCGGCCAGAAGAATAGGAAGTCAAACTGTCAGTGAGCCAACTACTGACTAGACAAGACAGGTCGGGATGACCCCCCCCCCCACGCCAGTTTTCGACATAACAGGACAAGTCAAACTGTTCTAGAGACAGTTACTGGCGGGACAGGAAAGTTCGGGATGAACCCATCCCATGCCAGCTTCTGACATAACATGACAAGTCAAACTGTGATTCATACAGTTACTGACAAGACAGGACAGGTCGGGATGAACCCATCCCCCACCAGCTTCTGACATAACATGACAAGTCCAACTGTCCTACCGACAGTTACTGACGAGACAGCACAGGTCGGGATGAACCCCTGCCACGCCAGCTTTCGACAGAACGGGACAGATCAAACTGTCCTACAGACAGTTACTGACGAGACGGGAGACATCGGGATGAACCCATCCCATGCCAGTTTCTGACATAACATGACAAGTCAAACTGTCCTACAGACAGTTACTGACAAGACAGGACCGGTCGGGATGAACCCCTCCCACGCCATCTTTCGACATAACAGGACAAGTCAAACTCTCCTACAGACAGTTCCTGGCGAGACAGGACAGGTCGGGATGAACCCATCTCATGCAAGCTTCTGACATAACATGACAAGTCAAACTGTGATTCAGACAGTGACTGACAAGACAGGACAGGTCGGGATTAACCCATCCCATGCCAGCTTCTGACATACCATGACAAGTCCAACTGCCCTACCGACAATTACTGACGAGACAGAACAGATCGGGATGAACCCCCCCCCCCGCCCCCATGCCATCTATCGACAGGACAGGACAAGTCAAACTGTCCTACAGACAGTTACTGACGAGACAGGACAGATCGGGATGAACCCATCTCATGCCAGCTTCTGACATAACATGACAAGGCAAACTGTGATTCAGACAGTTACTGACAAAACAGGACAGGTCGGGATGAACCCATCCCACGCCAGCTTCTGACATAACATGACAAGTCAAACTGTGATTTAGACAGTTACTGACATGACAGGACAGGTCGGGATTAACCCATCCCATGCCAGCTTCTGACATAACATGACAAGTCAAACCGTCCTCCAGACAGTTACTGACGAGACAGGACAGGATGGGTTGAACCCATCCCATGCCAGCTTCTGACATAACATGACAAGTCAAACTGTGATTCACACAGTTACTGACAAGACATGACAGGTCGGAATGAACCCATCCCATGCCAGCTTCTGACATAACATGACAAGTCAAACTGTCCTACCGACAGTTACTGACGAGACAGAACAGGTCGGGATGAACCCATCCCATGCCAGCTTCTGACATAACATGACAAGTCAAACTGTGATTCAGACAGTTACTGACAAGACAGAACAGGTCGGGATGAACTCATCCCATGCCAGCTTCTGACATAACATGACAAGTCAAACCGTCCTCCAGACAGTTACTGACGAGACAGAACAGGTCGGGATGAACCCCTCCCGCGCCAGCTTTCGACAGGACAGGACAAGTCAAACTGTCCTACAGACAGTTACTGACGAGACAGGAGAGATCGGGATGAACCCATCCCACGCGAGCTTCTGACATAACATGACAAGTCAAACCGTCATTCAGACAGTTTCTGACAAGACAGGACAGGACAGGACGATTCAAACTGTGATGCAGACAGTTTCTGACAAGATAGGACAGGACAGGACTATTCAAACTGTGATGCAGTTACCGACAAGACAGGACAGGATGGGTTGAACCCATCCCATGCCAGCTTCTGACATAACATGACAAGTCAAACTGTGATTCAGACAGTTACTGACAAGACAGGACAGGTCGGGATGAACCCATTCCACGCCAGCTTCTGACATAACATGACAAGGCAAACTGTCATTCAGACAGTTTCTGACAAGACGGGACAAGACAGGACGATTCAAACTGTGATGCAGACAGTTACTGACAAGACAGAACAGGTCGGGATGAACCCATCCCCCACCAGCTTCTGACATAACATGACAAGTCAAACTGTCCTACCGACAGTTACTGACGAGACAGCACAGGTCGGGATGAACCCCTGCCACGCCAGCTTTCGACAGAACGGGACAGATCAAACTGTCCTACAAACAGTTACTGACGAGACAGGAAAGGTCGAGATGAACCCCTCCCACGCCAGCTTTCGACATAACAGGACAAGTCAAACTGTCCTACTGACAGTTACTGACGAGACAGGACAGGTCGGGATGAACCCATCCTATGCAAGCTTCTGACATAATATGACAAGTCAAACTGGGATTCAGACAGTTACTGACGAGACAGGACAGGTCGGGATTAACCCATCCCACGCCAGCTTCTCACATAACATGATAAGTCAAACTGTCCTACCGACAGTTACTGACGAGACAGAACAGGTCGGGATGAACCTCTGCCGCGCCAGCTTTCGACAGGACTGGACAAGTCAAACTGTCCTACAGACAGTTACTGACGAGACAGGACAGATCGGGATGAACCCATCCCAAGCCAGCTTCTGACATAACATGACAAGTCAAACTGTGATTCAGACAGTTACTGACAAGACAGGACAGGTCGGGATGAACCCATCCCACGCTAGCTTCTGACATAACATGACAAGTCAAACTGTCATTCAGACAGTTTCTGACAAGACAGGACAGGACAGGACGATTCAAACTGTGATGCAGACAGTTACTGACAAGACAGGACAGGTCGGGATGAATCCATCCCATGCCAGCTTCTGACATAACATGACAAGTCAAACCGTCCTCCAGACAGTTACTGACGAGACAGGACAGGATGGGTTGAACCCATCCCATGCCAGCTTCTGACATAACATGACAAGTCAAACTGTGATTCAGACAGTTACTGACAAGATAGGACAGGTCGGAATGAACCCATCCCATGCCAGCTTCTGACATACCATGACAAGTCCAACTGCCCTACCGACAATTACTGACGAGACAGAACAGATCGGGATGACCCCCCCCGCCCCCATGCCATCTATCGACAGGACAGGACAAGTCAAACTGTCCTACAGACAGTTACTGACGAGACAGGACAGATCGGGATGAACCCATCTCATGCCAGTTTCTGACATAACATGACAAGGCAAACTGTGATTCAGACAGTTACTGACAAAACAGGACAGGTCGGGATGAACCCATCCCACGCCAGCTTCTGACATAACATGACAAGTCAAACTGTGATTTAGACAGTTACTGACATGACAGGACAGGTCGGGATTAACCCATCCCATGCCAGCTTCTGACATAACATGACAAGTCAAACCGTCCTCCAGACAGTTACTGACGAGACAGGACAGGATGGGTTGAACCCATCCCATGCCAGCTTCTGACATAACATGACAAGTCAAACTGTGATTCACACAGTTACTGACAAGACAGAACAGGTCGGGATGAACTCATCCCATGCCAGCTTCTGACATAACATGACAAGTCAAACTGTGATTCAGACAGTTACTGACGAGACAGAACAGGTCGGGATGAACCCATCCCATGCCAGCTTCTGACATAACATGACAAGTCAAACTGTGATTCAGACAGTTACTGACAAGACAGAACAGGTCGGGATGAACTCATCCCATGCCAGCTTCTGACATAACATGACAAGTCAAACCGTCCTCCAGACAGTTACTGACGAGACAGAACAGGTCGGGATGAACCCCTCCCGCGCCAGCTTTCGACAGGACAGGACAAGTCAAACTGTCCTACAGACAGTTACTGACGAGACAGGACAGATCGGGATGAACCCATCCCACGCGAGCTTCTGACATAACATGACAAGTCAAACTGTCATTCAGATAGTTTCTGACAAGACAGGACAGGACAAGACGATTCAAACTGTGATGCAGTTACTGACAAGACAGGACAGCTCGGAATGAACCCATTCCATGCCAGCTTCTGACATAACATGACAAGGCAAACTGTCATTCAGACAGTTTCTGGCAAGACGGGACAAGACAGGACGATTCAAACTGTGATGCAGACAGTTACTGACAAGACAGAACAGGTCGGGATGCACCCCTCCCGCGCCAGCTTTCGACAGGACAGGGCAAGTCAAACTGTCCTACAGACAGTTACTGACGAGACAGGACAGATCGGGATGAACCCATCCCAAGCCAGCTTCTGACATAACATGACAAGTCAAACTGTGATTCAGACAGTTACTGACAAGACAGGACAGGTCGGGATGAACCCATCCCACGCTAGCTTCTGACATAACATGACAAGTCAAACTGTCATTCAGACAGTTTCTGACAAGACAGGACAGGACAGGACGATTCAAACTGTGATGCAGACAGTTACTGACAAGACAGGACAGGTCGGGATGAACCCATCCCATGCCAGCTTCTGACATAACATGACAAGTCAAACCGTCCTCCAGACAGTTACTGACGAGACAGGACAGGATGGGTTGAACCCATCCCATGCCAGATTCTGACATAACATGACAAGTCAAACCGTCCTCCAGACAGTTACTGACGAGACAGGACAGGATGGGTTGAACCCATCCCATGCCAGCTTCTGACATAACATGACAAGTCAAACTGCCCTACCGACAATTACTGACGAGACAGAACAGGTCGGGATGAACCCCCCCCCCCCATGCCATCTATCGACAGGACAGGACAAGTCAAACTGTGATTCAGACAGTTACTGACAAGACAGGACAGGTCGGGATGAACCCATCCCACGCCAGCTTCTGACATAACATGACAAGTCAAACTGTGATTTAGACAGTTACTGACAAGACAGGACAGGTCGGGATTAACCCATCTCACGCCAGCTTCTGACATAACATGACAAGTCAAACTGTCATTCAGACAGTTTCTGACAAGACAGGACAGGACAGGACGATTGAAACTGTGATGCAGTAAGTTACTGACAAGACAGGACAGGTCGGGATGAACCCATCCCATGCCAGCTTCTGATATAACATGACAAGTCAAACTGTCCTACCGACAGTTACTGACGAGACAGGTCGGGATGAACCCCCCCCCCATGCCATCTATCGACAGGACATGATAAGTCAATCTGTGATTCAGACAGTTACTGACGAGACAGGACAGATCGGGATGAACCCATCCCAGGCCAGCTTCTGACATAACATGACAAGTCAAACTGTCATTCAGACAGTTTCTGGCAAGACAGGACGGGACGGGTTGAACCCATCCCACGCCAGCTTTCGACATGACAGGACAAGTCAAACGGTGATTCAGACAGTTACTGACAAGACAGGACAGGTCGGAATGAACCCATCCCATGCCAGCTTCTGACATAACATGACAAGTCGAACTGTCCTACCGACAGTTACTGACGAGACAGAACAGGTCGGGATGAACCCATCCCATGCCAGCTTCTGACATAACATGACAAGTCAAACTGTGATTCAGACAGTTACTGACAAGACAGGACAGGTCGGGATGAACCCATCCCATGCCAGCTTCTGACATGACAGGACAAGTCAAACCGTCCTACAAACAGTTACTGACGAGACAGGACAGGACGGGTTGAACCCCTCCCACGCCAGCTTTCGACATGACAGGACAAGTCAAACTGTGATTCAGACAGTTACTGACATAACAGGTCGGGATGAACCCATCACATGCCAGTTTCTGACATGACATGACAAGTCAAGCTGTCATTCAAACAGTTACTTACTTTAGCTACCACAACGCATTTTCCATGAACCACATTGACTTTCGTTGGATAATTTTTAGTGACGAAATTTGATTATTTGACTTTTCCTCTTTCTTTAAACCTCATATTTTCCGAATGGAAACATGCAAAGACAGTTTTTTATCCAGGACATGAAAAGATAACTGTGTTACCCTCAAAATTACGGGTCTTTTATTTCCTAAGATCAACAAGACATATGTTCAGTCATTTGGAGTGTCACACGGCCTAAATTTAACATGGACAAAATCAAAAATTTACATAACATCCTCTGTAAATAGTCACAGCGCCCTTAATATTGCTGGTAGAGACTTCATGTTACTTGTACCACTCTTGTCATGTTCTGGCACTATACCATGTTTATAATAGTATTGCTCATTGTCATTTATCACTTAATATGTACAGTAGGCAATAAATGTTCGTAGAAAAAGACATATGTTCCCCTTTCAGAGGGGTCAAATACGTTCAAATGAGCCAAACAATACCCGGAAAGACATTAAATAGGCAAGAAGGTAATGTCTACTACGATTACGATTCCAATCGATATTGTTCTGACCGATATTGATTCATACACGGAAGTCAATTGGGCAAAGTTCTCAATCAAACCCTGTCCAAAACGAGGCGTTTATAATGGCGAACTGACACATTTCATGTCAGGGGGGCGAGGGGCGGGATCAAAATTACCCAAAGCATCAAACAACTTCTACCATTCTTGGAAAATAATTCCCGTCTGTGTATGACCTTCATCTTCAAATATGTTAGCAATCTTGACCTATCACATGGCTTGTTAGAAGGATAACCACCAAGGTCAATGGCAAGGGTAAGAAACATTGCAAAATGTAGTTATGTGCATATTGGGACCCCATTTTATTTTTTACCCCCTTTTTATGATTTGGCAAATCTCTGGTTATCACCGTTGAAAAACGTGAGTACAACACCAACGGGTATTAGGACTTTATTTCCTGCATAGGTTCCTGCAAATGTCGTTATCGTGTCTCCGGAGCTACTTCCACACAACGAGAAGAGTGGTGGGCTGCTAGGTTGTGTAGAGAGGGGGGGGACGGGGGTGTGGGAGGGGTATATAAGAAGGCGCGGCTACCAGATGTCCTGATGGCCGCTTGGTGAGCTTGACTGAAGACATGAGGTATTGTAGGTAGATAGTAACTCAAACATGGGGTATGGAGGTGTCTGGTGGTGGGGGCAGGGCGACGGGGGGCCGTGGGCGGGGGAGGCGGAAGGCGTGGTGGTACTTAACTTAATAGGCTGATAACGACAGGCCACCTGCGGAGAGGTGAAGTGGCTGGGGCTGGATACATTGTGGCTCCGATACGCATCTCGATCCTCCGACCCGGGCCTTGATATCAAGGCCCAGCCCGGGTCGGCTTGCTTACAACTTTTCCTGGAGACTCTGACCAGTAGACACTGACCAGTAGGGGTTTCGTAGTTACGTCCCACAATGAAATAATAAATACATGTAACTGCTTAATATGTTCTGAAGAAGGTATCTTTTACCAGGGAACCAGCCTGTAAAATCGTCCATTTTAGATCAAAGCGATAATTCAGCAAGTCACGATGACTCGCGACAACGACAGCTCTCGCAAGGTCACTCGAGGGCGACCGGTACTATAATGAACATGTGTCGCCTTTATACCGGCGGTGTTAATGCGCCGTCCTTTTCCCAAACATATTGAGGAGGGCACTTCACGCCGCCCAGGTTATTACAAGTTTGAGTGTCGGTTAGCGACCATAGAATCAATTACCCCCCGAGGAATTCGCCACCCTCTGCAGATATGTAATGATGAATCGGCCACCTGGCCTAATTGATGTAGAGGTATTTGACCATAAACATTTATTTTAAACTATACGCGCTTGGACACCGGTTCACCGACCCTGACAACGGTGCATCCGAGGGCGACGAGAAGGGGTCTCTGACCTGAGGTAATTAGGTCATAAAAATACGCTGATAGTCAAGTCCTACTATCGTCAGCATTTTTACTCATCTTAACTGTATACCCCCTTCCCCAATTAAGCAGCAGGTAAGGCAGTTAGAAATATAAATGCGCATCAAAGCGGGAAGTCACGAGATACTGACTGGTAAGGCAGTTAGAAATATAAATGCGCATCAAAGCAATAAACGAGAAAAAAGAGGTCACGAGATACTGACTGGTAAGGCCGTATATATAGCAAGAAGGAAGGCGAACTCGACACACAAGGCCAGACCGGGATCCCGACGAAGACGAAGAGCACCAGCAACCCAGACCGCAACTCCAACGGACCGCTGCCACGCGGTTGGAGTTAAATTCGCAACAGAATGCTTGCATGAAGTATATATATTCGTTTAGTGGAAATAAAGTACACATCGAAATGTACTCGGAGTGTCGCGTTGTCGCTCGAGCCCGTCAAACCCTGCGCTGCAGGTGAACCTGGAAACATACGAATTTGAAAAGCAACTCCAGACGGCGTATGACGTCACAACTAGGAGTCAAGAACTTTTCAAGCCGACCGAATTCTCAAAACAATTTGCATCGGCGGGCGGAAAGAGATCTGTTGGGGTTGTATGAACAACAGCTACCTCTTTTCTGCATTTTTTGGATTATAGGGCGTGCGATAATACATATGTGATATCTGGGCCCAGGCCCGGTGGATAAAAGACACCAAGCGCCTTGGGCCAAATGGGAAGTTCCCTTTGGTCTAATGCGTAAAGGAAGGTGTTCGCCCTGGATGCGAATGTTGCCGGTTCGAATCCCGCCAGGGGCGGGTAGTAACTTTCGGCGTCCATTCGGGCCTGGGACCAGAAATACTACACATATGTACGTGTATATGTGTATATGCACGTGTTAAAGGGTGGCGCGCTCTACCATGCCGGGCCGCCGCCCGGCTATTCCGGACAAGGAAGGGTTTCAAACTGTAGCGCACTTGGGCCAAGCACCGCCCCTCCCTCCCCATCCCCCGGTACCCTGGACAGAGAGAGGTTACAGCCCACCCGCCTGGGTGCCTCGCCCCTCCATCTCCCCTTCTACGCATATATGATTGGGGTGTGCGGCGGTGGGGGGTCGGGAGAGGGGGTGGAGGGGGTGAAGGGTCTGGTTGGAGATGTTGTTTGCAGTGTTTGTAGGGCATCCCAGGGGGTGTGGGGTAATGCATTGTGGGGCCGAGCTGTGCCGACTGGCTCCGACAGGCACCGAAGGACTAAGGGTCAGAGTAAGCCAATCGCGCGGTATCATGCATTTATCACTTATGTAAAGAAGGCCAAGTCATATGTCATATGTCTGCTACAATAATCAACAAAAACATTTGTCAAAATGTCTTGAATATAGCTATAAGGAGCCAAAATTGCCGAAAGCACCCCTGGGTATGAACTTCACCTTCAAGTATGTTAATATCCTTGACTTATTACATGACATACTAGAAAATGTCAGTGTTAAGCATTTTGGGACCCCATTTTATATATTTGACTAGGTTAAGACAGATATGTTGTGGGGGAGAGAGGGGTGGTGGTAGGGGTACGTTTAAAGACATGAGGTAGGGTAACTCCACCCTGCGGTATAGAGGTATCTGGTGGTGGGCGGGGGCGGGGAGGGTTGGGGGGCGTATGTGACCGGAAGGGTAAGGGCGGGAGGAGCGGGAGGGCAGCAGGGGGGGGGGGGGGGCGGAGGGGGTGGTGGTGCTTAACTAATAGGCTGATAACGACCGGCCACCTGGAGCGGCTTGGGCTGGATACATTGTGGCTTTTGATAAGACAAGTTTCTCAACTGTAATGAAGCTCCGCAGCGTTCAACCAGAGTTCCATATCAAGGTCTCATTGGGCTGTGGTGGTTTAACCAGCGAGGATATTAACGTGTAATACATATGTCTCGCTATTAGAGAGTTAGTGCATTATGTTTCCGCGCCACGGATACGCATCTCGATCTATTGTCGCGGATACAGTCGTAAGGGTAGACGCGATAGCCTGTTTTTCACAATTCAAAAGTGCGATCACAATAGAAACCGAATAGCATAACTTCGAATAAAGAGACAGTTAAATTATTTACGACTAATTATCGGGTGGATTCGCACAAATAACGAAATATTCACTTCCAGAAAACCACGACATTCATTTACATGTAATACTGCAAACAAACTGAGAACTAAGGTTCTAGCCACTAATCGGGACCTGGCCTGGCCAATTATATTTCTAAATGTAGTAGTGAACTACTGATACGATAAAATGTGTGTGTGAGCAAGAGTTATGGTTGAACAGCCGATCAAGGAAATGACTAGTGTTCGACCAATGTTGTCGCATACCGGTTAGGATGTGTTGGCGGGGGCGGCTTTGGTCTTCACAAAGCCCCAGAGTCTCACATAGCGGGCGAGAGGGTGGGCGGAGGTGTGATATTACGTTTTAATCAATTCTGGTCATACCCTTATCCAGGGACCACACAGACATGACCACAGCGGGGCTCGAACCACCGCTGGGGGCAGAGGGTCTGGCGGGCACACTGTACGCTATTACTCGCGCAAAGCGGCAAGTAGATTAATGTGCGGTTTTCTAAAAAAAACTTTAGTGAGCAGGATGCATCCTAAACGGTCATGTCATCAGGCAATGACAAATTTGGTGGACAGTGGTTTGGGCCAGTACGCAAACAGAATAGGATCACATTTGTATCATTATTGTTCCTATTCTTCAGTTTCTGCCATGGCTGAAACGCCTCACGTCTTCCTAATTCTATATGTCGCCAATTGATGCATTCATTTTGGTACCAATCGAATTATCCGTTATTGAGCTCAAATGAAATGAAATTTGACATTCAACCCTTTGGTTACCATTCGGTTACCGAATAACAAACACCCCCCGACATCGAAACTGACAAATTATGATTTGACGATAACCACAAGGATGACGCCTGTGTTATTCTCGCCGTGGTACGTTCCATAGGCGAAGTGCATAACACGGCCAGAAACTGGTTTTCTACGGGTACACTCTGCTATAACAGAGAGCAACTTTCCATGAGTGCGTCCGGGTAGTTTAAATTACGTGTTCATGCAGTATGTGTATAACGATTGTAATCTGATCGTTTTGACTAATTTTATTATTGAAATTAAATGTTATGTTACAGGCGCTGCTAAAATAGATTAGTTTTCATATCAATGGATTAACTCCAACCGTGTATGGGCATACACAGTTGGTGCGAGCAGAGCTATATTGTCTGCATAACCAAACGTACCGTAATATAATGATCGCTGATACAGCAGTATCCAGATACCTTCAAACGTTGCCGGAGCTCATCAATGAACATACAAAACAATATTGGCAAATAACACTGCCGCCTATCTGGCTACGTTAAACAGTTTAACAAAGTGCGGTGTTAGAATTCTGCAAGACAACTGCATTTTAAATATTTGTATTTGTAGAAGTTTTAATGCAAATACTTAACGTAAAAGCTCTACCCCGGGACCCACGTTACGTATCTAGCTAGCGACACTTGTCTTCCCAACGCGCGGACCTGGCCCGGGGTCCAAAAATCTAACCCAACAGCTCGCGGTGGCCCGGGACCACGGGGCGTATTAATACGCCCCGGGGTCAAGACCATCCAGTGGATCTGTCTCCCTGACTCGCCTGTGGCCCGGGCCGTATTAATACGCCCCGGGGTCCAGACCTTCAAGTGAATCAGTCCTCCCGCCTCGCCGTGGACCCGGGGCGTATTAATACGGCCCGGGCCACAGCTCGGGCATTTAAACAGCTGAGTCATCCACGGGCGGGCCTGGCCCGGGTCCCAGAAAACCGGACTACCTCCAGCATGCGTGATTCCCACTTGGTAATAATTCCCATTTTCAAAAAATAGAGTGTTTTGCCCAGAGGTCGGTCCTAGCTCAGCCACTTAGCTCACAACACAGTGCCGCAGGACCCAGCAAAAGCACGAAAGCTGGCCGCAGAAGCAAACCAATACATGATGCTAGATGGCGTGATGTACCACAGATACACACCCAGAGCAAAGAAATGTCCGACCAACGAGAAGCGGGGTATCACCCAGCTCGTAGTGCCCGTCTCCATGCGGGACAAGCTCCTCACAGCTTATCATGACTCCATCATGGGAGGGGGCCACCAAGGGACAGATCGGACATTTCAGGCCATCAAACAGAAGTACTTCTGGCCCGGCATGTACGCCGATACCGAGAGATACGTTAAATCATGTGACCGTCGTCAGCGGGCGAAAATATACAAACACGGCAGGCCGGCACCACTGGATCCAATGCCAATCGCCGATGTCTTTGACCGCTGGCATATGGACATCTTGGGACCAATCACCAAGACCACCGAAGGCAACCATTATATACTCCTGATGGTCGATAGTTTCAGTCGCAGGTGTGAAGCCATCCCCATCAAGTCACAGGAAGCAACAGTCGTTGCGCAAGCAGTGAAATTTTCACTATGGAGCACCAAGGGTTTTAATAACCGACAGGGCTAAGAACTTCATGTCAAAGGTGGTAGGAGCTCTATGCGAGATATTTAAGGTAAAGCAGCACCACACATCCGCCTATCACGCGCAAACAAACGCCACCTGCGAACGCATGAACAGTACCATAGCCCAGGCTCTCAGAGCCTACTGCAAACCGGATCAAAGCAACTGGCCGGAACTCCTGCCCGGAATACTCATGGCTTACAGAATGACGCCGGCAACCAGAAGCACTCAGTACAGTTTTTTTTCCTCCTGTTTGGAAAGCAAATGAACACCCCATTTGACACCACCGCGGCACCAAAACCCAAGCTACCAAATGACATTCAGACACATGTCAACAATCTTCTGAACAATCTGAACATGGCCCGAGAGGTAGCCAAGGAAAACGTGGCAGACAATCAAACAAAATACAAGAAAGACTATGACAAGAATGCAAACGCTCCAGCATATCAGGTGGGCGACAAGGTATTGCTGCATAACACCAAGGTACCGCAGCGCATGTCCCGAAAGCTCCATCCCAAGTGGCAGGGTCCATACTACATCCTAGAATTGGGCCCAAACTTCACCTACAAACTAGCGGAATGCGACACCCACAAGGCACTGAAATCGCTCACCCACAGCAACCGGCTGAAGCCATATGATGATCCCAGGAACCGCCAGTACCACCCACCACCACCCAGAGGCAATGAACCGCCGGACCCATCACATGGACAGATCGACACACCTGACCACGAACGCTCCAGCGGACGATGAGTGGTTCGAGGTAGAGCGCATAATGGCGCACAAACGCCAGCGAGGCAAACTCGTCTACCGAGTAAAATGGAAGAATGATCCCCAATTGACATGGGAACCCGCCGAGAACATGCCGGAAGCAATAGTCACGGAACACAGAACAAGCCGGCGGTGCAGACGGACGACACTGCTGAGATAAATTGCATTCCTCGTTCCCCACCACTCACAGTGGTTCGCAGAGACCCATAGATACATCCAATGGCCGTAACGCCCCTGGGCCTGAGCGTGGTCAAGTAAAGAAGGTTTAAATTACGATATACAGCTCGGGGTGTCACATAGCCGTGAAGGGCGGGAGAGCTACGCATAGAGAGTCCGTGAGGGCACTCATTAGTCATAGGAATAGTTTAGTTGTTACCACAGTTGTGTATCGGTATGCATGCTTACGCCCCTGACACAGGTCGTCGAAAAGCTATGTGTTGACACCCACGCCGCACCGCAGCATGACACAGTGCCGCAGTCAGTGTCGGCCAAAATGTTGCTCTGCTTACTATTATAATTAAGGCGTCAACAATGCACGGCGTAATTGACTGCATGATTGACTATTGGACACTGTGATTCACTTTTGATGTAATGTGCCTGACCTTTTATTACAGTTTTTTTTTATTCTACATATGTTATCATGGAGTCGAAGTTTGGGGTCCAAACTCGTTATACGAAGGGGTTATTATAGTACACCTCGGATCCCGCCCCGATCCGCACACTCCAGTGAGGGCGCCGGTCAGCACGGCCGGGGGCTCACCAAAAGGTCCGCGCGCTCTCGGCCAATGAGCGCCGACGCCAGCGAGCGGGGGATTGCCTCGCCAGTCAGCGGGAGACTGCCTCGCGACTCAGCGGGGGACTGCCTCACCAGCCAGCACGGGGCGCACAAAGACGTCCGCGCGCCTCTCGGCCAATCAGCGCCGATGCCAGCGAGCGGGGGACTGCCTCGCGAGTCAGCGGGAGACTGCCTCGCGGGCAGTGAATAAAAGCAGGGGACGAGGTTCGGGGATGGGGCAGAAGGAAACACACTGATGCAGGATGTAGATTGATGTACAATTACGATGAAATAAACGATTATATTGCTACAACATCTCGTGTGACTGATTCCCCAATTGTGCCGCGAATCGCCGCACGACAACATGGCTCTGTTCTTCCCTTCATTCTCCAATTGACGCCATATGGGCAATGGTGGTTACAGCGTCCCGAACATTCGACCAATCAACCTACAGGGTTAGTTCCCAAGGCTGACCGAAAGACTTTTAGTGAGGATAAAAGTTATGTGGACGGCTGGATGATGGCTGGATGATGGTGGAGGGCTAAATTTCTGCCCAAAGGAGAGGGCCCCAAAAGCACCATGACTCCTTTTACAATCGTATGTCTTTTGACTGTCGCGGGGAATATATTCTAACAAAAATAAAACAGAGAAAATCCTATCAGACAACATAATTGCCGATCCACATCAGTTAAATATAATTAACATTCAGCCGCTGTGCACTCAAAACCATCACAAATACTTGTTCGCATACGTATGTTCGACAATTGGTTGATTTCAGCTATGCATGTGTTCATAAGGGTTTTTAGCGAAAGTTCTTGACGAACACGAACGACGAAGTTTGAAAACTCGAAATCATTTACTAAAACAAAAACGAGGGAAACTTCCCACCGGAAGGACAACAACGAAACTCCTAACACCGAAAAACTTGAAACTTACTCAACCACCCGAACAGTCTCCCCTTCTTTGATATCACTATATCAATACACTACACTGTAATTGCAGTTTACTCGAGAGGTTTATCTAGATTAATGCAATGCAAAACGTATATAAAAAAGCGATAACCAATGTTCGTTTAGCAATTCAGCAAATGACAGCTTAACTACTGGGCGACGCAAAACGTTTTTTTCCAATCTTCACGTCGGCAACACGGACTCTTTCGTCCCGTCCGGGCTGTGTTGCCACGATTCGTCCGAGTGGCCACTGACCACGTGGCGTCTCCGGTGATACAACAACGACCACGTCAGTAGTAGGGAGAGTGAGTCCAGAGACATCAAGCACACACACCCTCCACCCTGAGAGTAGTCTAGAGCTGAGCTTTTAGCTACCCCCATGACCCCCTCACCCCCCCCGCCCCTGTGGTCTGCGAAAATTTTGAAATATCGATTTGAAATTGCCGGTCACGAGTTAATGAGGTCATTAATTTTTGTCAAAAGTCTTTGTTTCCGTGCTATAGCACGGGGTATAATTAGCATAAATTACGATGTAAATAGCTAATGAAGCTGTCAACAAGGTTATTCATAATTGCTTGAAGTCTTTGTTTCCGCGTTATAGCACGGGGTATAAATAGCATAAATTAGTATGTAAATAGGTATATTCAACAAGGTTATTAATCATTGTTTGTCTATGTTCTCGTGCTATAGTACGAGTGAATGAGGAAGACATGGGTGGCGGAAGAGGCAATGAAGGTGTTAACTATGTCATTAATCATTGTTTGAAGTCTTCAATCTGCGATCAAGTACTATTATGAATAGGTAATAGATGAACAAGTCATTTTGCTTTGATGAAAAAGTAAATCATTTAATCGCTATACATATCGCCATGTAAACTGTATATTCTCGCGTTACAGTACGATTAATCGTCAATGACACGTGTATATAATCAATGTTTGCGTTGAACAGGCCATGTGAGATCCTATAAGCTGTGTAATATGTTTGTTTGTTTGTAAAAACCATAGGATATGTTTCGAGTAAACCATATTAACGCAAATACAATCATCCATTTTGAAAAGTTTTTATTCCTATATCACTACATGAATACCATTACCCGCTACAACATCTATCGTGGTCAAAAACTTAGTATCACAAAAATATACACCTTGATATCATATTATTATACATGACAATTTAGACAATGGGTAAAGAGGTCTTGCACGCGGTTTGCATAAAACGCGGGGACTGCCGGCGAGTGATACGCGGAAAGTGAACAGATTGGGAATTATGAATATAGTTGTCATTGCACATGGTGTTTGGAGACCAATACTCTCGATATACTCGTGACATGGAGTAATTTCGACATTTGAAATATAAGTAAAATAGACAGTATTCTCCGCATACATCTGTGCCAAGTGACTGCCACACCGCTCTCATGAGTAGTATAGAGCTGAGCTTTTAGCTACCCCCATGACCCCCTCACCCCTCCCCCCCCCCCCTGTGGTCTGCGAAAATTTTTAAATATCGATTTGAAATTGCCGGTCACGAGTTAATGAGGTCATTAATTTTTGTCAAAAGTCTTTGTTTCCGTGCTATAGCACGGGGTATAATTAGCATAAATTACGATGTAAATAGCTAATTAAGCTGTCAACAAGGTTATTCATAATTGCTTGAAGTCTTTGTTTCCGCGTTATAGTACGGGGTATAAATAGTATAAATTAGTATGTAAATAGGTATATTCAACAAGGTTATTAATCATTGTTTGTCTATGTTCTCGTGCTATAGTACGAGTGAATGAAGAAGACATGGGTGGCGGAAGAGGCAATGAAGGTGTTAACTATGTCATTAATCATTGTTTGAAGTCTTCAATCTGCGATCAAGTACTATTATGAATAGGTAATAGATGAACAAGTCCTTTTGCTTTGATGAAACAGTAAATCATTTAATCGCTATAGATATCGCCATGTAAACTGTATATTCTCGCGTTACAGTACGATTAATCGTCAATGACACGTGTATATAATCAATGTAATCAGGCCATGTGAGATCCTATAAGCTGTGTACTATGTTTGTTTGTTTGTAAAAACCTAAGGATATGTATCGAGTAAACCATATTAACGCAAATACAATCATCCATTTTGCAAAGTTTTTATTCCTATATCACTACAATACATGAACACCATTACCCGCTACAACATCTATCATGGTCAAAAACTGAGTATCACAAAAATATACACCTTGATATCATATTATTATACATGACAATTTAGTCAATGGGTAAAGAGGTCTTGCACGCGGTTTGCATAAAACGCGGGGACTGCCGGCGAGTGATACGCGGAAAGTGAACAGATCGGAAATTATGAATATAGTTGTCATTGCACATGGTGTTTGGAGACCAATACTCTCGATAGATTCGTGACATGGAGTAATTTCGACATTTGAAATATAAGTAAAATAGACAGTATTCTCCGCATACATCTGTGCCAAGTGACTGCCACACCGCTCTCATGGGTTGTTGAATAACATATTCCAAGTGTTTAAGGTTCACATAGGCACGAATTGGTTTTCCTTGTGAGTCAAACATCTCAATTTTCCCCGATGACACTAAACTTTAAATGTCACACGTACGTATACTAATCACCAATTATATATATATATATATATTCATCTACACCAGTGTAACTTTCACCATAATTCAGGATTGGTCATCCATAAATACATCAAATGTAACTTAGTGGATACATAAACATTTAGGAGAGATTTATCTTATCCAAACCTTTCGGGCAACATTCAACACACTCGAAGTACCCCTCCTGATTTTGGTGAGATGACATACAATCAACGAACTCGGTGAGTTCCGGAACCCACTTATCATGGATCGTGTTGAGATGGAACTTAAGTAAATTCCACTGCTTTAAGTCGAGAGTAATTCCTTTTCGGGTCGGCACGGGCGTATCTTGCGTATCCGGCAACCAGTATTTTCGGATATCTAGAAACTGGCCACGGGGCAGGACCTCGGCCATCACCAAACCTCCGAGATGATATTTCCGTGGTATGATGGTCTGTTCCAATTCTCGATCTATGGTGTTTGTCAATGTCTGCAACATCTTCCATCGGGTTGCGATGAGATTGACACCCACTTTTGTAGGGTAATCACGGCCGTTGTCTTGACATACCCACTTTCTAATATCAAAGCGTAAAACGTCTTTGAAATACTGAACAGTTAAATAGACATCCTCTCCGATGCACTCTTGACAGCGTATATCGTGAGTTTGCTCGGAAGTAAACTGCGTATTCTCCCATTTTCTTTTCTTGGCCAGCGGGATGAGTGGTAGCCGATTGGAGGGAGTGAAGCCCGCTGTTGTCTTGTGGGAAGTCATGTCGTTGTGGTGAAAAGATGGAGACCGCCCGCACATTATATTGGCAACGCCCGCCTCCGCCTCCTCGTCATCCACCCACTTGGGACGTGTCTGAACATGCTTTGGCGAGGTGTAAAAATAGCATCACGACTGACATCATACATCGGCGTGGCTTTGACATCTGTTTAAAGCTAGAGGGAGAGGGGTATGGTCAACGGGCTTTGTACGCACGGGTAATCGCTGTAAATGAGCCTGCGATCAATAATTTTTTAAATCCCAACAGCTCAAGCCCGCGTTATAATAAAACTGAGTCGCTTCACTACGTTTTCTAATAATTGGTTCATGCACGACTGTGTGTGAATTGTGTGATTGATGTTAAAGGTCACATAAAAGGGCCGTGGATGCTTTAAAACTCATCAAAATGCTACCTTTGTGAAAGAGCGGTGACTTTAATGACTTGTCTGCGAGCGACAGATGTTTCGTGGTCTTTGTCTTGATGTGTAGAGTTGCAGCGACAATTATTTATTTTCGGTCGGTTATTTTTTTAAATGCGCGTTTGAATTCACCGGTGGGAGGGCAGCGAGTCGAGCCCGCGGGCGCGCGAGCGCGCTGGACGGTGGGGGCGGGGCTTCGACCGAGACAAATATCGATTTTTTTTTTCCAAGTCCCTCAACACAGAGCCCGCTGGCCGTCACGATCTAGTGATTTTCAAAAGTTCGGGCGAGCCAGCGAGCCAGAGTCAGCGAAGCGTCATGTGGTTTTTGGCGGGGTGTTGGCCGACGGTCTGTGTACGCACAAGTTTGGAAGTGTCCCTATGATATGCTCTTTGTTAACTATCGGAGAGAATAATCACCTTAATTATCGTTTCGGTTGTAACATTATTCAACTGTCGGTCCTTTTGTCGTGAGGGAGAAGATTTATGACAGTTGTTCGATGAGTCAGACTAATACTTCGATAGTAATAAGCGGGCTTTTTGGCCTTCACCTCGGGTAGTTTTTCATCTGCAAGACATTAATACGTCGGACAGAAAGGTCAATCGTTTAACCTCTTCAACAACCGCCTGTGGACATTTAATTATTCCCTTCCGCTTCTAGATGACTAGTCAAAGAAAAAACCGTTACATGAACGGCACGCTGCAACACTAATCGTATGCCAGTGGTGATGATTCATTTATATTTTGCTGATGTCTGCAAAACCAAAGTGAGCGCGTCCCCTGCGTTGCGTATTATAAATAGTGGGGATACCCACCGGCTTAACATCATTCGAAATCAGTCATCATGGAGAACGACGCCATCTGCTCGATGTGTCAAAGATTCTGCGGCAACCGCCATAATCTGGATCAACATATGAGAGCCAAACATACTGTTTGTGAAAGAGAGAGTTTTAAATGTAAAGACTGTGGAAAAGAAATGGATAATGGCCATCATTTGCGTGTGCATGAAAATACTCACGCTCAACGCAGACCCGCGGTGACATTTCCGTGCTCACATTGTGGAAAAATAATGACAAACGAGTATAACTGGCGGGCTCACGAAAATACTCATCGTCATCCCTACCATTGTGAACAGTGTGGCCTAGAAGTGAAAACTGCTATTGATCTTCGGGCTCACCAACATCAAGAACATGGAGATCACACTTGTTCACGATGTAACGTAAAGTTTATGACTGCTTACCATTTAAGAGAACACACATGTCACAAAGAGGGTGAATCTGCCGCACACGCTTGTCAACAAGGCGGTGGATCTACCGCCAAACGACAGAAATCAACCCACATCAAATGTCGTATATGTGGATGTATTTGTGATAATTGGAAAGCATTGTTTGCTCATCGACGTGAGGTACATCAAAGCGGTGCTGGCTTGCAAGACCTCCCTTTTCCGACAGAAGGTGCTCCATGGATAGAAGAAGGTACGATCAATAATTCGTTACATGATGTCTATAATAGACACTCTTCTGTCATATTGGAGCAGCATCGTATGAATCCTGAAAGGATGACCGATACCTTTAACTTTCCTGTTGACCCTGCTCATTTTCACGAACGTGATTTAATGGAACATTTTCGATTGATAATGGAACGTGAGGAGAAGGCTGTAAAAGTCAATGCTGCCGCTGGATTCATTTTACGTCACCGTGAGACTGGAGAACTAAGATATTATTATCCTCATCTAAATAATCAACTTTTTGAAACTCCACTCACGCTCAGTACGCCATCTGATCTCGCTCGTATTCAGCGAGTGGTTCATCGGTTACACTTGTTGGATCTTTTGTTACGAGACCGACCTGATACCAAATGGACTTTGGTTTGTATAACGAACAGTCGTTTTACTGTAACCAAGATGGTTTACACCATGGGAGCAGCACTTGAGTTACCAGAATACCTCATCAACAAGCGGAGTATTTTAACGATGACATGCAATGCCAAGACTGGAAAACCATATGAAGATGACAAATGCTTCTTTCGTTGTTTGGCTTATCTTCGTCAAAATTCGATGCGTACTACTATCGCCTCGACGGATCACTTACTGAAACAATGGTGTGAGTGGCAGCACCAACACGATCCCGATCACGCTCAAACCCCTGAACAATTCACAGGCATAGACCTCCAAGATCTCCCCGCTTTGGAATCGTTGTTTCATGTAAATATTTACGTTTACGATCTCTCGAAGGAAGATATCGCTACATCTATCTATAGGAGCTGTGGACAGCATGGTATGGATGGACAGCGTAATGATTTATATCTAAACATGCACGATCATCATCTGTCCTACATTACCGATATGAAAGCCTTCGCAAGAAAATTTACATGCGACATGTGTCAACGTCATTTTGATCGGGCGAATAACTTTAAACGTCACCAACGCACATGTACGTCCAAAAGCAAGTATATGTACCCAGGAGGTTACTATAAACCGTCAGAGACTTTGTTTTCACGTCTGGATGAACTCGGCATTTCAGTAAGTGAACGTCAGTTTCCGTGGTTCGCGACATTTGACTTTGAAGCAGTATTGAAGCGATCCGAAAACAATTCACCCAGTGGCAAATTGCATTTTCAGTCCACACATGAAGCCATCTCTGTCGCGGTGGCGTCTAATGTCCCAGGCTATACTGAACCCGTATGTTTTGTAGACAGTCACCCGGATAACTTGGTGGAACGGATGTTTCAATATTTAATCGACATGCAAGAGAAAAGCAACGAACTTGCTCGAAAAAAGTGGGACGATGTATTTCAAGAACTATCGCAAATGATGGAAACATATGAGTTGATGCAACCAGATATGGAGAGTGACGATGAAGACATAACAGCAGATGGGGAGGAATCTGAGAGACGTGGCGAGAGCAATCCTTTTATCGCTGCTATAAGTGAAGTCACGGGAAAACTGAATAACTTTTGTCGTCAACTCCCAGTGATCGGCTTCAATTCCGGCAAATACGACTTGAATCTAATTAAACAAACAGCTTTCCTGAATCATATGTTTAACGACGAATATAAGGGTGAAGATATACCTACAACAAATGTTGATGAGGAAGGACGGGAGAGACCTAAAGGGTTTGTTGTTAAACGTAATAACGCTTACATGTGCATGTCTAATGACAAATTCCGCTTCCTGGATATGACACAGTTTTTGCCACCAGGAACATCCTATGATAAATTTCTAAATACGTTCGGAACTGAACAAAAGAAGTCATATTTTTCATACGAATGGTTGGATGATTTTAGTAAATTAAGCCACACCTGTCTTCCCGAAGTTGATGCCTTTTATTCAAACTTAAAAGGACGAAATATACTTGGAACTACGCCACAGGAAATAGAAATCAATTACTTATCTTTGCAAGCTGTTTGGGAAGAAGAAGACATGAAAACCATGTCCGACTTTTTACAATGGTATAACAAGTTAGATGTAGGACCATTCGTCGAAGCAGCCGATAAGTTACGACAGATGTTTTGTGCACAAGGAATTGATCCTTTTAAGGAATGCATATCAGTTCCCGGCGTTGCGCGACGACTGTTAGACAAATGTGCGCAAGGATTCAACGCGTCTTTCGCCATCTTCGGTACACGAGATACAGATATGTACGACAAGGTTTGCGCAAACCTCTTTGGGGGATTGTCTGTTATCTTCACGAGATACCATGAGGCAGACAAGACCCACATACGCTCAAACCCAGAATTTACTTGTAAAAGTATTTTCGGGTACGACGCAAACGCACTCTATTTGTCATCATTTATGGAAGAATTCCCCGTGGGACCCTTCTACCGCCGGCGCATGGAGGATAATTTCAAGTGTCAACGCTCCACCAGATATCTCAGCATGTTCCGATGGATGGATTGGTTGCAGAGAGTCAACCCTGAGCTCCACATTCATCACCAACTGAACCAAGGTCGAGAAGTCGGAAACTATAGACTGGATGGTTTCAACCCGACGGACAATCAAGTGTATGAATTTCACGGTGAGTGCACTCGTGTGAATGGGTTATGGTTTTGGGTGGATAGGTTGACTCGGCTAGCTATCTGTACTCAAAAACTTGATGAGTAACGACAATTTAAAGTACAGTTTTTACTGTGTAACTAAAGATGATGCATCAGTATATAACGTGTTGCAGGCATTGTAAAATAGAAACTGATGTTAGTTATTATTTTGTTCCTTTCTACAGGCTGTTACTACCACGGACATGACTGCGTGACCTACACTGATGAAGGAAAGGAGACAGAGAGACGAATTCGTCTAAAGAAAACGGAAAAACGCACCCTAATGCTAAGAAAGTTAGGTTATGAAGTTGTTGAAAAGTGGGAGTGTGACTTTCAGAAAGAGATAAAGCAGTCTGAAAGGTTACGTGCTTTTGTCGCCGAAACTCATCCCCCATTTACAAAACAACACGGAGATGGTGTGGTGTCAACAGAGACTTTGTTGGCGGGTGTACGAGACCAGACTTTCTTCGGGTTCATGGAGGTGGATATTGAAGCACCCTCAACATGGACAGATGCCTCCATGAAGATCAAGGCAGGGGGAATGAGTCCTAAGGCGTATTTTTCAGAGTTTCCACCATTAATATGTACAAGTAATATTGAATTCGAGCACTGGGGACAACACATGCAGAGTTTTGTGGAGGAACATGACTTACCGAAAACTAGCAAACGGTTATTGGTGAGTGGATTGAAAGCTAAGCGATTGCTCATTACATCTCCCTTACTGAAATGGTATTTGGATCACGGACTGCATGTCACCAACATTTATGACGTGGTGGAATATGCCCGTATGAAATGTTATCTTCCTTTTGCAGAGGAAGTAACAAAAGCCAGACGTGCGGGTGATTGTGATCCCAAATTTGAATTATTGGCTTCACTGCACAAGTTACAAGGAAATGCGGCTTATGGGTGTTTATTGTTAAACAAAACAAAATTCCGAAACGTGATGTTTTCCTTTGAAAAGGTAAAAGCGTGTCAAAAAGTGAATGATCCACTGTTCAGAACCTTGAATGAGATCACATCAGACATGTTTGAACTGGAAATGGCTAAAGGTAAAATCTCCATGGATTTACCCATTCAAAACGCCATGTTTGTTCTACAAAACGCTAAGAAGCGAATGTTGCAGTTTTATTTCGACTTTTTACGAGTTAGAGTAGATTATAGAAAATTTGAACTGTTAGAGACGGATACAGACAGTCTATATTTTGCACTATCCGAGAAAAGTGTGCAAGATGTTCTTCTTCCCGAACACAAAGAGAGTGTGTTGAATGATTTGTATGGACACTGCGGTGAAGAAGACATCAATGCCGATCGGTTCTATTTTCCGAGAGAGTGTTGCGATAGGCACAGAAAACACGACAGTCGCACACCGGGTCTGTTTAAAGCGGAATACTGCAACGGTCATGTATTTTATGGTTTGTCATCCAAGACATATCTTGTTGTTGGAGATGATGGTTCTTATAAAATGTCATGTAAGGGCATCCAAAAGAGCAGAGTGAACAATCCCCGAGAAATATTTCAAGATGTGATAGACAACAAAGCAACCCGTTCTATTACCAATCGCGGTTTCCTTGTTAAAAAGATTTTGACTTACTCGCAAGATAGAGCCGGATTTGCTTATCTGTATGTCAAAAGGCAGATACAAGCTGATGGAATACATACCCTTCCCCATGACATCACGCTATGTCCCTATAGTGATGAGAAGCCAGAAACATGTGAAGACGTTTTAGTGTGAAGCCATTGATGAATGTATTGCATCGGAATAAGTTCGTAAGATAAGATCGTAGTATACACATGGGAGTAATTTTAGTTATAATGCTGGAATGTTATGTATCGCGAATTGTATGTTATATATCATCTTGGTAGATATGAATGTTAGTTTGTATGTTTTGTGTCGAATGTTTTGTGGTACATAATAAATATAATCTACTCTTTATTTGATTCTTTATTTCATATAATCGCATAGACATAACTTCACTTATTTAATGGTACTCTTTGGCCAATTGCTCAATGACATCAGTCAACCACATGTAATCGGACGTTGTCGAAGGTGGTTCTTCATTCGTGGGTTCAACTTGTGGCATTTTATTCGTCTTACATATGGGTGAGGAAACTGTCTCACATCGGGTTGGGACGACATTTATCTGAGAAGGGGGCGGGTCCACTTCTACCGTCTCGCGTCCAATCAGATTTAGGGCTCTGTCGATGGCCGCCGCGTTGTCCGCTACAGCTCGCCACGCTTGAGAAGTTAATTTTACGCGACGGCCTGATGGTAAAGAGATGTATACCAGAAAGCCATTTTTGCTATTTCTTTCAATCTCCGCAAAATGGTCTTCGCCTAAAGGCAACTTTATACGATGAAACTTGACCTCCATGATGTGTGTGATGCTTCAAACTAAATTCACGTCCGTTATTGTCAAGCGTTTTATAACCAACCAACTTCCATTTGTGCTGACATCTGCGATATTTTCCATTGTTTTATAACGATGACTCATCTCGCACCTTCTAGAAGCACGCTCATATAGTGATGTCAGTTCTATAAATAGCACACGGTGACTCATCATCTTTTGACTGTAACGGCAACATATTACAGCTGATGTCACTTCTATAAATAGCTTATAACCAACTGAGCGTTTGACGCGCTCAGTCCACACCATCTGTCATATTTTGAAATGGGTATGCTGTGGAGTCAAAGTAGTGAAGACACTTTTCAGTCTCACGTCCTGTGGAAGAATGGTGTTAAAATGACAAATTCATTGAAAGTTTACCAACACATTCTAAAAGGCTTTTTAGCAGACGATATTTGGCATGATGGACGTCGCGAAATATTGAGAATATTTACCCATGATGTGTGTGAATCTTTGAAACAGAAAGGACGCATGCGCGTTGCCGAACAAATTCAAGCGTACTATATAACCATCTTGAAAGCTCAGAATGAAAAGCATCGCGATGAGTGAGCACATCGTCCTACCATGGAAACCCTACTCTACCTATTTCCTCGCTGGTCCTTCCAAGTGTGGGAGGACTCAATGGATACAAAGATTTATACATCATAAGAATAAGATGTTTCAAGATCCCTCACCCGGTAAAGTTATTGATTTCTACGGGGTTTGGCAACATATTTTTGAACAGATGGAACGTGACGGTATCATATTTGTTAAAGGCTTACCGACGATGAAAGAAGTGGATACGTATGGAGATGGAGAACATACGCTGTTGGTGATTGATGATCTTTATCTAGAAGCGGCGGCTTCTACTCTCGTCAGCAACTTATTTACGCGTGAATCACAGCACAGAAAGTTAAGCGTCGTCTTAGTGAGTCAAAATCTATTTCACGCGGGACGCTATTCGAGAACTATACAACTGAATACGGAGTATTTAGTATTATTCAAAAGCCCACGTGACGCCAATCAGATTCAGTATCTGGCGAGGCAGTTATACCCACATCACTTACAGGCTTTCATGAGTGCCTACCAGGATGCAACGTCTGCGATGCATGGGTATTTAGTGGTGGACGCTACCGTTAACGCTTTGGACGACTACCGATTGCGGTCGCGTGTGTTTCCTGGTGAAGACATGTGGATCTACACCTATAAATAGCGTGTCTCCCGCATAGTTTCGGCAGACAACTGTGGAAATGTCCAACAAAGTGAAGGAAGAGAGCGATTTTCTCAGCTTAGTAGCCAAGGCAGATCCCCAACAAAGACTAGCACTCCTTTCAACAGCTACAGCCAACCAAGTTCTTGTTTTGCGTGAAATCATTATAAATATTTTACGTGGACGTTTCGCACTGTCAGCTGAACAGATTCAAGTGCTGAGTCCATTCAAACGCATTTTACGACTTTTATCTCAACCATCACCAACGTTGTCAGCCTCCAGGACTCTATTGAGTCGACATAGTAAACATATTCAGATACTTCTTCAGACGGTGTGGTCTCACTTGCATCCACTGCTACGCGATGAAGAAAGCCGTTCTGATACCTATTGAGAAATACGACCGATGGATGAAACTCATACAACAAGAGACGCCACAACCCGTGGGAGAAATCTTTCCTCGACATGATATCACTGTTGTTCGTGCCGCTTCGCCTATTCCCACTGGGGATAAAGTGACACATAATCTGAATAAAGCAGTTATTGTCAGTGCATTACCGAAAAATTGTCAACATAAAATGAAGTCGGTGTTGGATTTGATAGAATCTGACATAAAATGGAATGAACGAGGGGAAGTCTTCATTCGAGAATCGTTCATCCCCGGAAGCCACATCGTCGATCTTTTGAAAGACGTCTGCCGCCAATCTACACGGTTTACCCCGAGAGGAGCGAATGCATTTTACCAGCTTCTGCGGGAAAGAAATGTCCCCTTAAGTTTCATCACCAACACACAACGACTTCGGGGATTGAGAGCTGAGGAGCATCCCCCTTCGCAGTGGATTAAATTATAAACGATGGAAGATGTTTTGTCTCGCATATACTTTGACCCCAACCACCCCGCAGCATTCAGCGGTCCATCGCGATTGTATAAGACATTGCGTGCTGAAGGCGTACAGGTGACGCGTTCACAAATCCGACAATTTCTTCGAAAACAACAAGTGTACACTCTTCACCGACCCATCAGGAAATCATCACATGAACGTCAAGTGGTGGTGGGTGGGTTAGGCTACCAATGGGATGCAGATTTGGTGGATATGGTAAAATACAAGGAGAGTAACGACAAGTACATCTATATTCTAGTAGCCATCGACATCTTGTCTAGATACGCTTATACACGAGCTCTCCCATCCAAAAAAGGAACAGATGTAGCGGCAGCTTTTGAAGATATTTTTCAACACGCGCAAGCCCCCTCCCATCTTCGCACTGATAAAGGACAAGAATTCAAAGCCAAGACAGTGCAGCGAGTGTTGAGAAATCACCAGTGTAAACATTTTGTCAGCCATTCCGTCACCAAAGCCAATTACGCGGAACGTTTCATTAAAACGTTGAAAGGACATATTACTCGTTATTTCTTTCACAAACAGTCGCACCGATGGGTTGATGTACTGCAAGCCCTCACCCAGAGTTATAACAGTTCCTTTCACCGATCCATACAAATGTCACCACGAGAGGTCAATACGGATAACGAAGTACAGGTGTGGCAGAGAGTCTATCATCCCGCTATCCCTCGACCACTTCGTTCATCGGTATTCATATTCCCCATTGGTAGTCATGTTCGCGTGTCTTACATCAGAGGGATATTTTCTAGAGAATACGATGAAAAATGGTCGGGAGAAGTGTTTAAAGTTAACAGTCGTCAAATGCGAGAAGGAATTCCTTCGTATGAGATTGAAGATCTTACCGGTGAACGCATCGTTGGACATTTTCTACAAAGTGAACTACAACGAATCAAGTATGACCCCGAGGGTTTATTCCACGTGGAAAAAATATTGAAAAGAAGACGACGCGGTCGTCGTCAAGAAGTATTGGTTCGCTTTCGTGGTTGGCCTTCAAAATTTGATACGTGGTTGGATTCACGACAAGTCGAAGAAATTTAAGCCCATCGGAATATATATAAATAGTTGTGAAAGCATGACAACTACAATAGTCGTCACCGACCGATACACACACGTCGCACCCAAAATGAATTTTACCACTTACATCCTGTTGTGTGTGTTTTGCGGGAGAGGATTGTGCGGTTGTCATACCTCCATGTTTATGAACACCATATCTTGCATGGGACTTGAGATAGAACAGTTTCCCGATGTCACCGAATCCGTTCGATTACAAACTAGTCACATCGACATCTTGAATACATCCCTTACCACGTTGCCAACTCTGTCGCGAGAGGCGTGGCCCAACTTGTGGACTATGGAAGTGCGAGAAAACAGATGGCTTGCGTGCGAAAAAGTTTTGTCATTTCAAAACTACTCGCAAGACTGGTTGCTTTTGGTGACAGACTGCGACGATGCAAATGTAAATTATCCCTGTCTACAAAGTCTACCTTCTTACGACAACCGCTGGACTGGACTTGTTATCATATTATTTGCCTTGACAATCGTAGCCACGATTGTCTACTTGCGTTATCATGCAGCTACACGTCATCAGAGAAGAACATCAAGTCGTCCTATAAATACGAGAACAGTCGTGCGGACTGTTTCAGTTGATGATGCAGAGGCAACCTTTTCACATCTATCTCACTAGCGCCGATTCCAAAGAGTATTATCCAGGAAATACTCCGAGCGACTTCACTGTTCGTTTCAAGAATCCCATTCCCCTACCTGGACACTGGGTGTGCACACTATTGGATGCCACGACACCTAAGGGGTGGCGAAAAGAATCATTGATTTGTGCGAACGTATGCGACGTCTCCTTTACTCCCCACGGAAACCTTCCCATTTTAAGACGGGGATTCGACCGCGGCATTTTAAATTTGCAATATGTTCCTGTAGTGAAACAGGAATTAACTGACTTGAGAATATTTCTACTTTCCAACTCGGGTGTTGCATTGAAACAATCTCCCACCGACGAGTGGTCGTGCGTTTTATATTTCGTACCCACTCCCGGTCCCTGATCATCATGAGATATATCCCATTTATTCTCGACCTGGAAAAGTTGAAACGATATTACATGGCGCAGGCCAAAGGAGATGAAACACACCAAAGCGGTTCGGGTGGAGCGAGAGGCAACGTTACTTTTGTCTCCCCCGTGGCGCAAACTGTGTCTCGTGCTAGATCTCGTCTTCGACGCATGAATGAGACTATAAAAGCATCGTCTTCCGCCAAGAACCGTAGACGAAGAAAAAAGACTGCCAGTGCGAGTACTGCCCAAAGAAAGAGAAAGTTGAACGCAAGCAGAAAGAAGAAGAAAAAGGCCGTTGCAGCAAAAAAGAAGAAGAGACCCGTCAAGAAAACTTCACGTCGAAAGAGTCACTCCACACCTACTAGAGATATATTTACGATATGAGCGGTGAAGAAATGGAAATAAGCGGAGAGAGTTTTACATCTTGTCTTGATGTCTTTCGTCTACCCCCTACAGAATCGCTTGTGGAAAAGAAAAAATACATAGAATATCGTCCTCTCACTCAAGTAACGGAGGGAGCTCCCATTGAATTCGTCATAGTGGCGAGTCAGGGTCAATACATAGATCTGAAGAACTCCTTTCTTTCCTTGAAAGCGAGAATTGTGGATAAAAACGGTCAAGCTTTGGCCGTGGGCAAGCTGGCGTCTCCCATCAACTTGATCTTCCAAAGTCTGTTTCAACAAGTGGATGTCAGCTTACAAGGAAACAAAATCACACAGACGGGAGTAAATTTTGCACACGAAGCATATTTGGATACTTTGCTTCACGCTAATGCTGACCAAGCGAATGGCAAGTTGCAATCCGAAGGCTTCTTTCTCGATACTTCCGCGTATATGGATGAAGCCAGTCCTTTATCCACCAACGGAGGATTAAGACAGAGCTACGCTCTGTTCCAACAAGGGAGGTGGGTGGAACTCCTCGGGCAACTAAGAGTCGACTTTTTCCAGCAAGAAAAATAGTTGTTGGATAACGTGGATATGGGGCTACGATTGTGGCTTAACAAACCTGATTTCTATCTCATGACTCCCGAGACGGATGAAGGTTACCGACTGCAACTCACAGACGTCATTTTCCACATATGCAAGGTCAATGTAGTCCCTCAAATTATTGAAGCACATGCAGACGTGTTGCAGACAATCACTGCCAAGTATCCCTATTTGAAAAGGGATTCTAAAAGATATTCTCTATTACGAGGAGAGAATTCATTCGCCTTCGAAGACATCTTTCAAGGAAGAGTACCTCAGAAAATTACCATTGCCTTGGTGAAATCGGTTGCCTACAACGGAGATTACCAGCAGAATCCCTTCAACTTTATCCATCAACAATTGGAGCAACTGACTGTGACTGTCAATGATGACCCAACACCCTTTCGTACGTTAAACACTAACTTTGCACAAAAGCAATATCTCCAGGGATACCGCACTCTATATATGTTAGATGACACATCCCCTGCACTCATTCCGAGAAGAGACTACCCGGCGGGATACAGTATTTTCCATCTTCCCCTTCAAGTTGTTTACGACCCACAGAACTTCCCCCGACAGCAAGCGGGATCACTGAAAATTCAAGGCCACTTTGAGTCGGCGCTCCCTGAAAACACCGATGTGCTGATCATTGGAGAATTTCCTCGAGTGCTTCACGTGGATGCCAGTCGAAAGGTATTTCTACACTCATGAATACGTCTCAATTACAAACAGCCCTAGAAAGGGATTCGTGTTGGAGATGGAGACAATTCGCCGTCTTGGCCGCCGATCAGTTTCACGTTGACCTTCCACCTGGTGGCTATATCGTGAATACAGATAGATCTAATCAACCATCTATTTTACTTATATTTCAAATGTCGAAATTACTCCATGTCACGAATCTATCGAGAGTATTGGTCTCCAAACACCATGTGCAATGACAACTATATTCATAATTTCCGATCTGTTCACTTTCCGCGTATCACTCGCCGGCAGTCCCCGCGTTTTATGCAAACCGCGTGCAAGACCTCTTTACCCATTGACTAAATTGTCATGTATAATAATATGATATCAAGGTGTATATTTTTGTGATACTCAGTTTTTGACCATGATAGATGTTGTAGCGGGTAATGGTGTTCATGTATTGTAGTGATATAGGAATAAAAACTTTGCAAAATGGATGATTGTATTTGCGTTAATATGGTTTACTCGATACATATCCTTAGGTTTTTACAAACAAACAAACATAATACACAGCTTATAGGATCTCACATGGCCTGATTACATTGATTATATACACGTGTCATTGACGATTAATCGTACTGTAACGCGAGAATATACAGTTTACATGGCGATATCTATAGCGATTAAATGATTTACTGTTTCATCAAAGCAAAAGGACTTGTTCATCTATTACCTATTCATAATAGTACTTGATCGCAGATTGAAGACTTCAAACAATGATTAATGACATAGTTAACACCTTCATTGCCTCTTCCGCCACCTATGTCTTCTTCATTCACTCGTACTATAGCACGAGAACATAGACAAACAATGATTAATAACCTTGTTGAATATACCTATTTACATACTAATTTATACTATTTATACCCCGTACTATAACGCGGAAACAAAGACTTCAAGCAATTATGAATAACCTTGTTGACAGCTTAATTAGCTATTTACATCGTAATTTATGCTAATTATACCCCGTGCTATAGCACGGAAACAAAGACTTTTGACAAAAATTAATGACCTCATTAACTCGTGACCGGCAATTTCAAATCGATATTTCAAAATTTTCGCAGACCACAGGGGGTCATGGGGGTAGCTAAAAGCTCAGCTCTATACTACTCTCATGGGTTGTTGTATAAAATATTCCAAGTGTTTAAGGTTCACATGGGTACGAATTGGTTTTCCTAGTGAGTCAAACATCTCAATTTAAATGTCACACGTACGTATACTAATCACAAATTATATATATATATATTCATCTACACCAGTGTAACTTTCACCATAATTCAGGATTGGTCATCCATAAATACATCAAATGTAACTTAGTGGATACATAAACATTTAGGGTAGATGTATCTTATCCAAAACTTTCGGGTAACATTCAACACAGTCAAAGTACCCCTCCTGATGTTGGTGAGATGACATACAATCAACCAACTCGGTGAGTTCCGGAACACACTTATCATGGATCGTGTTGAGATGGAACTTAAGTAAATTCCACTGCTTTAAATCGAGAGTAATTCCTTTTCGGGTCGGCACGGGCGTATCTTGTGTATCCGGCAACCAGTATTTTCGAATATCTAGAAACTGGCCACGGGGCAGGACCTCGGCCATCACCAAACCTCCGAGATGATATTTCCGTGGATTGGTGGTCTGTTGCAATTCTCGATCTATGGTGTTTGTCAATGTCTGCAACATCTTCCAGCGGGTTGTGATGAGATTGACACCCAGTTTTTTAAGGTAATCACGGCCGTTGTCTTGACATACCCACTTTCTAACATCAAAGCGTAAAACGTCTTTGAAATACTGAAGTTAAATAGACATTCTCTCCGGTGCACTCTTGACAGCGTATATCGTGAGTTTGCTCGGAAGTACACTGCGTATTCTCCCATTTTCTTTTCTTGGCCAGCGGGATGAGTGGTAGCCGATTGGAGCTAAATTTAAATTTAAATTTAAATATTTTACTACAACTAGATCTATCATCATTACATAAATCAGACCTAGTACGTAATGTGAGCGATAACTGAAAATGTCGAGGGCTGCCGCATTGTCCGATACAGCTCACCACGCTTCAGAAGTTAACTTACAAACATATCGTTTTCCTGAAAGTTTGTCATCCACCCTTTTCTGGTGTGATTTTTTACAGTCCACGTTGTTTACCGACTGACTGATGCGATATACATATAAAAATGTAAACACATTGATAACCATATAATCAAAACTGCTGACTGTGCTTACATGAACTCGATTCAATATAAAAACACTGCTTCAAAACATTAATCGTGACTCATGTCGCATTGGAGATGTATAGAGATCTTTGGTATTACCATTACATTTATAAAACAAGTTTTCACATGCACACTTTGTCCTTTGACTCAAACAGTTGGCGAGATTATGGTTATGATGGTTCCCGTGGTTGTTGTTGTTAGTCAGTAGCATTAATGTTAACTAATTCATCCAAAACATATCAAAGAAAATATTCGCATTCAATCATTCATTAACTTTTGTTACCGTTTTCTTGTGTTCAAGTATGTTAACATACAGCGAAACTATATAACGACTCTTTTCCCAAACATATTACTTCATTAAATATATATATTGTATTACGCACTCGGTTACTTTCTTAACAGTCTGCAAACCCGATTTACTTCACTTGAAAAAGACAAGACCGATATTTGTTCTATCAAACGATCATGTCAATTGTGACACATGTGTAGTACGGATCACATCTATATTATTTACAAGTCATTTAATTTTCTCGTACACCGTTCGTTCAACGGAGGTGTATGTTTTTATATATCTAGCATGAACACGTTATTCATCGTTGTGTCATCTACAATAAGTAAAATCGTATGCAAATGATTACTATCCACAGACATATGTTACAGTGAATACACACACAATACTTACAGCTTTTTACTTTTGCGGTTGACTATTGAGTACATAGATGTGACATGATATTTATTTCACACATGTTACATTAAGTATAAACTTGATGTTATGTTTGTAACGGTATTCTGGCTCAATAAGGAACGACACTTGAGACTGAGCTGATGGGTTTATTGAATCTTCCGTCACACGTTGTTATTGCCTCGGTGAGACAAGCGTACAAGAAAAACACCTGGAGAAAAGAAATCGATCGTCACGTGACATGATACATTTGATCGAACATGATCGAACTACCGTAACATTTTATAAGCAATATATTATGACTAGTTAGATATTTACAACATAATACTAGATTTATATCTTATCGATCACACATATATTCACAGGACTTTCATACACACACACACACATTTACCTGGAACCACCTATGAATTGGTTGACTTGTACCAGTCAGACCGTCCTTTCCGTGTGTTCCTTTGTCAGTCAATGCCGAATTGGCTTCCCGCGCCTTTCTGGCACGTGACTGTCATTCACACTCGCTAGGGGTCGTTGCCTACACTACTTTGGTTTAGGGGTCATGACGACGACTAGATGGCGCCACCGAAGCCTCGGTCACACACACCCTCACAGCAGGGAAGGTCGTCCCGACATTCAACGAAATAACCCCTACAAATTACACCAGATTAAATCATACACTTAGACGACTAAAACAAGTCTGCTTGCAGCAAATCCTGCAAGCACTGCCGGAGAGCATTTTTCTGCTTCTCTACCCGATTATGTGCTTGCTGCATAAAAACAAAGGTTTCCGGATCGTACCTAGCAGGCCGAGTCCGAGTCCGAGTAGACCTTCGAGGCAAAACCTGCGGACCCTGTTCATCACTGGAAACTTCACTATGTACATCACCATCCACCGCTTGCCTGTTACCGTCCCCATCTTCAACGGACTCTGTCTCCACAGCACCCGCCTCCTCCTCCACTACGGGGGTCTGTGCACCAGGCACCACTAGCCGTGGCACTAGACGCGGTTCGTCCTGACCTTCAGCCCGCTCGACATCCGGAACAGAACCTGGAGTCTTTTCCACTGAAGCTAAACGCCGTGGTACGGGCACTGGGGTCAGGGATAACCTGGGAGTCGGTATGGGACTTATCCGGGGGCCAATAGGTGTACGAGGACTACGATGGACGGGCTCAATGGGTTTCAATAGGGATGGAGAGTATGGGCCAGGACCTAATGGAAGAATGGTCTCTTCTTCCTCATCACTTTCTTCAACGCAGGGACCAGCCAAAGCTTGTTTAGGCTTTGTTTCCCTGCAATGAGTCAGTGGTACCTCTTCTCGACGTTCCTGCCTAACAGCTGATACTAGATCATCATTGCATCCGATCGGGAGTAACATGTTTCTGTGCAGAACTCGAGATGCGCCCTGACTATCTTCTCGTTTAACTTCAAAGACCGGAATGTCTGCATCAGGCTGGGACACTACATTAAACACCGGTTCAAGCCAACGATCTGCCAACTTGTGTGTGCCGGTGAACGCCACATTACGAACAAGCACTCTGTCCCCAGGTAGCACGCTAGCACCACGGATCTTTAGATCATAATTGGCCTTCTGGTGACCCTTCATTACGCCAGACTTTTCAGAAGCCAGCTGGTATGCTGTTTCGAGGTTTTGGCGCAACTTGGTTACGTAAGAACCAGGATCCTTTTGTCCGGCCGGACGCAACTCATCCGTACCCAACAACACATCCACAGGGAGCCTAGGGTGTCTGCCAAACATTAAAAAGAACGGAGAATAACCCGTCGTCTCGTGTTTCGTCGCATTATATGCGTGCACCATTGACGCGACGTGACTTTTCCAGTCAGCCTTCTGGGCCGGTGAGAGAGTCCCTAACATATCCAGGAGCGTCCTATTAAATCTTTCACACTGCCCGTTGCCACTAGGGTGATACGGGGTTGTGCGTGACTTCTTCATTCCCGCTAACTGACACAGTTCAGCTATGGTCTTAGATTCAAAGTTTCGGCCCTGATCCGAGTGTAATCGACTTGGGAACCCGTAGTGAACAATAAAGTTCTCATAAAGAACCTTTGCAGTCGTGTACGCTGTTTGGTTGCGACACGGGAATGCTTGCGCATACTTGGTGAAATTATCGGTGACAATCAAGACCGACTCTATTCCCCCTTTCGAGGGTTCGAGCTTAAGAAAATCTAGACACAGAAGCTCAAGAGGACTAGTGGCCTGGATACTGACTAGCGGGGCTCGTTGACGGGGTAAAGTCTTGCGCCTGACACACCGACCACACTTAGCCACATGCTCTGCAGCAATTCCCGCCATTCCAGGCCAATAAAACCTGTCCTGCAATAGAGCTACTGTCCTGTCTCGACCAGGATGGCCCACCTCATCATGACAACCAGTAAGTGCCATCGACTGAAACTGAGCTGGGAGGACCAGCTGCCACCTCACCTCTCCCCCCACCTCGCGGCGTCGACTAAGTAGCCCATTGGTCAGATCAAGCCGGTCCCGGTCCCGTAACAACCTCTGTCCGAGGTTTGTGACAGTCTTCCCGGCATCTGCGGTTCTGTCCAATGTAGCTATTACGCAAGCGAGGTCAGGATCGGAACGCTGAGCAGCGCTCAGTTCCTCTGTGTTAAGAGTCGACAGGCCTACTACTACGTCATGGACAGAGGACACCACCTGTGTCGAACAACAGACAGTCTCAACTACCGGGAATCCCTCCACCCCTGTACTCAAGACCTCACGAACGATCTGGGATGTGAGAGTACCGGAGTTGGTTCCGGGTAACCGGGAGAGAGCATCAGCGTCTCCGTTGGTTTTACCCGAACGATATTTGATTGTGAAGTTGAAATTGGCTAGCTGGGCAGCCCATCGGTGGCCCACTGCATCCAGCTTAGCCGAAGACAAGACATAAGTTAGAGGATTGTTGTCTGTAAAGACAATGAATCTACCACCGTACAAATAGTCATGGAATTTCTCCGTCACTGACCACTTCAGAGCCAAAAACTCTAACTTGTGGGCAGGATAATTCCTCTCCGCTTTGCTCAAGCTTCGACTCGCATAGGCTACGACCCGTTTCACCCCGTCTACGTCCTGATATAGGACAGCACCTAGACCTTCGCCACTTGCATCTGTATGCAGCTCAAAGTCCTTGCGCCAATCGGCAAAAGCCAGAATGGGTGCTTGGGTCAATCTGTCGATAAGAGTTTTGAAAGCACGCTGATGGACGTCAGACCATTGGAAATGACTGGCCTTCACCTTCTTGTGCTTTTTAACATTTATCCCTGCCGTGAGCTCGTGTAACGGTCTAGCTATCTTCGCAAAACCATCAATAAAGCGGCGGTAGTAGCCCACGAAACCCAAGAACTGTTGAACTTCCCTGGGAGACGTAGGGACGGGCCATTTTCTGACAACTTCGATTTTGGCTGGGTCAGTCTGGACGCCGTCTGGAGTGACGACGTGACCCAGACACTTAATGGAACGTTGAAAGAATTTACATTTGCTGGGCTTCAGCTTTAGACCAGCTGCCTCGATCTTTTCGAACACTGCCTCTAATCTCGTCAAATGCTCCTCATATGTCTTAGAAAAGACAATGATATCATCCAAATAGAGCAGACAATACGTCAAATACACATCTCCCATGCAAGTCTCCATGAGTCGCTGGAAGGTAGCCGGAGCGTTGGTTAATCCAAATGGCATCCTACAACACTCCCAGAACCCCAGCCCATCTACAGTAAACGCGGTCTTGGGTTTGTCCGCATCAGCCATTTCTACTTGCCAGTATCCTGACTTTAGATCCAGCACCGAGAACCACTGACTGCCTTGCAGTCGATCTAGCGTATCTTCGATCCGAGGCAAAGGATACGCATCCCTTACCGTCAGAGCGTTCAAACGTCTGAGATCTATACAAAACCTCAAGCTACCGTCGCATTTACGAACTAACACCACGTTAGAGGCGTAGGGACTGTTGGAACGCCGAATTACCCCAAGCTCCTGCATCTCTTGGAGATGCTGCTTCACCTCTGCGAGCATAGACGGTGGGATACGTCGAGGCCGTTCCTTAAAAGGCACGTCACTGGTGAGTTTGACCGTATGTTTTACACTGTCTGTCTTACCCAAGTCTAAGTCATGCAAAGAGAAAACAGAACTCCAATTGGACAAGAGACTGTCTACTCTACTCGACTCTTGTTCGGACAGATTCTCTTGGTAACTGCGATCAATCAAAGATAATAAGTCGTGATTGGTAGCAACCGCACTGTTAACCTGGCGGTTCGGTTCAGAAGGAGTGTCACGGGGAAATGTCGCTGTGACCTGCTGAAGGTTACACAGTACACTCTGCCCTGGAATAGTGATCTCCTTATTGGACATATTCAACACCTCAACAGATACCCTGTGGGTTGTCCCTGACGCCTGAATATGCGATAGAGACGGCGTCAGACTTAAGCCCCCAGGTAAACTTCTCAATGGATGTTCTTCAGTCATGACAGTTAGTCGCATACACGTCGTAAGACGCGCTTGGCCACTTATCAAAATCCGTTCATCCGGTCGAATCGTGACAACCTTTGTCGTTTTCACCTCGGAGAGGCAAGGCTTCTCGACCATCTCATCAAACAAAGCTAAGGCTTTGAATGCCATCTGCCACGGACCAGTAGCTGAATTTGAGCTTGGAAGTTCCCTAGATAAAACATGCAAAACGTTAGTCCCGAGCAAAATCGGAACTCGCTCGTGGTAGTCCGTATCGGGGACAACTAACACCAATACATCCAAAGCGAACCCTAAGTCGGGCAGCTCCAGTTTAAGCTCAACAAAACCCAGATAATTCAGACTTTCTCCACTTACTCCCTGCACAGACAAGAGATCTTGTACAGGTTGTAACTGCAGACCCAAAGTATTACAAAGAGACTCACTAATTGTACTGACCATCGAGCCAGTGTCCACAAGTGCGACATGATCGCTGTTGCCGATTCGAACAGGAACTTCATTCGCACACCCCACTAAACCGGCAACTGGGCGTAACTTCTGGACTCTTCTTGGTTGCCCAATCCCAAGAGTCCCTAATAGTTTAACGGACACTCTGATCGTTTATGTCCTTTCTTGTGGCATCTGTAACATTCCCCCTTAAATTCTCTTCTGAAAGGAGTTCTTTCCCTCTTCTCTTGTCCCTGAGGTTTCTTTGGACTAGTTTTGTCATCAGATAGCTGGGTGCTCAGTTTCTCAAGAAGAGAGAGAACTGTGTCCAGTTTGCCAGCTTCCTGCCTCGACATTTCACTTCGAGGAGGGTTCGTAACCTGATTAACTATGACCTTATTGGGTCCGGTCTCCGCTATACGAGCTGCTATCTTGATTTTCTCATATGGAGCTTCATCCTGCACTAAACGACTGAGGCTTCCCTTGATCTTATCATCCTTAAGGCCCGACCAAAATTTGACCTTTGTCAGAATGTCCCTATCTTCCCTGAACAGGGTAGGTTCGATCGAACGGATCTTTGCTACCAGTCGCTCTAGACGACATGCCCACACGGTCATGGTTTCTCCAGGCTTCTGCTGGGCCTCATAGAAATACACTAACAGGGTGGACAGAGGGAGAACATTTCCGAAGGCATTATCAAGTTTGGCTATTAAAGCCGACACGGTAACGAACGCCCCCATGGTCAATAGAAGCTCAGCCGCTGTTCCCTTCAGCGACTTACGGGCAGCTAAAGTAAGTTCCTCCTCAGAGTACCTGCTTGAATTCTGGAGTGCTACTAACTCCTGTCTCCACAGCTCATATGGAGTATCCCCCTTGTCCTGCTCACCTGACAAAACGGAAGTAAGTCGCAACACGCCATAATGTGGTTGGTAAGAGGTAGGTTGCTGAGGAGGTGCAACTCCTGCATGGCCAATGCCTGTGGCCCTGGTCGGATCAATGACCGAAGGGTCACCCCCTATAAGGCTTACTTTCTCTTCAGGGGAGAGCCTGGCCCACAATTTCTTCATAGCCTCAGCGGCACCCATTTCTGGCTTAACTGTCAGTCGGGATCTCCTCTCCCACATGTCACGCACTTCCTCGACTGTCTATGACTCTAAGGGTCGAGCATTAATCTTAATTCCTCGGAGTGAGGATGATCTCAACTGCGAGACAGCTTGCGAGGCTATAGACTGGGAGGAGAAAAGCACAAAAGCCTCACCTCTGTCGAAAAGCAACCATTCAGCAGCAAACCCTGCTGAAACGAGCACATCCTTGAATTCATATTCATCGTCAGGCTGAACGCCCTTAAGATGAATACATCGCTCTCCAAAGGATCCCATACTGGCTATTAACCAGAATTACTATCTCGCAAACACAGCAAAAACTGATGCAAACAGGTAAAAGACCTCAGTCTGATCAGTGAAACAGATCCAAACTAATCAAACGCAGCACAGTGTGAGTATGATATGAACGAAACTCCACCCTTAGCTATTGCAACATTTACATGACATGTAAATGAACTAGATAGGTCAAACCTGAAAACCTAGAAAAAAAACTATATGTGAGGGATGTACACTCACATCAGAAAAAATCAAACTAGGGTGAGTGAGAACTTCACTCAAAAGAATCAAGAGTCCTACAGAAGAAACCTAAGTCCTACAGAACCTACAATAGCAATAAATGACAAAGTGTCAGTTAGCAAACAGGGACCTAGAATCCTAACTCTTACAACAAGGATATAAAAAGGGGAAGACCCTTAATGAAAATCACCAAAGGACAAAACACCCCAAATAACGTGTGGGAGAGCTTCAAATGACAAAGTCCCACACCTACTTAGAGATTAACTATCAATAGCAAAGGACAAAATTCCCCAAATTCAAATTTCCCGCAATAATTAAGCAAGTAATCTGGAATAACTATCCCACCCAAATAGTTAAATCAGCCACATACACACTTAAACATACCAATTTCACATATTAACAAAATTTCTAATATTGAAAATAGTTTGTAATAGAAACACACAAGAAAATATAAATATATTGGTAATAATCAGTCAGTGAATTATGGTATATATATCTATAAAATTTAATCAATTCCTATCATTGAGAAGCAGATAACCCTTACGTAAATATAACAGTTTATCTATAACTTAAAGACATTTAACTAAACTTAAGAAACTTATATAAAATTATTTTAGCTAGACAGGCTTAGTCGAAGCTTATATAGACTTAGCCAAAATTTAATATAATTAATCTGAATATCAAGTAAACTTAATTATGTCATAAGAACAACAAGTCTTAGTAATGAAATTCTTATCCTATAATCTTATTGGTGTAAAGCACAATATTTCAACAATTATTAAATAATAAATGTTAATTACTATCAATATCAGAATATGCAATCAACGGCTAGGGTGAGTCGAGTTATTTTAGTAAATACACACTGGCACTCACTGGATACTGTTTGACAGCACAGGTATTAATTGCTATCACTCCAATTCCTTACTTAGACTTATGACATAAATTATGTTAGGTAACAAGTAAATAAATCCTTGAATACACAGATTGATTTGACGGAAAACAACAAGTTGACACACGTTAAGCCTTCTAAAGAAATGTAAAAGTATTCACACTTCATACACTTGTCTTCAAAAGCACTAAGGCCAATATCAATGCTTGTTCTTAAGTAAAAGAATCCAAATTGAAATTTCTTCCACTTACTCTGACATGACGTCTAGACCTCTATCATGACTTGACAGATGACACTGAATGACACTGGCACAGTGACAGGTACACACAAGTTGGCCTTGTAAAATGCAGGAAAGTCCGATTTGAACAGTTTGCAATAATAGTCCAAGGCACTAGTGAAGTCTTAAATTCGTCCACGTTTAGTCGACGTTCGATGACGAATGTCCTTGCTGGAAGTGATGAGCCGCTGTGTCTTCACGCTGTTGTTCACAACGCGAAATCTGCCGCCACACGGTTGTCCTCTCCCAGCTGATCGACGCTGACGTCACGAACCGGAAGTCTTGAAGTTCAGCAACCCTCGTAGCCATTCGCCAGGTGGCGCGCTCCCACGTTGCTCTGCCGGCCGGCCTGCCTTCGTTGTCCGGAGACGTTATGACACTGCTTCACGGTTGCCGTCTCGCCGCTAAGCCCCCTTCACCAGAGTAGGTCAGCAACAGGTGTTACAGGTGTTTCGCTCCGCCGTCGCCTCTTCTGACCGAGGCCCCACGTCGGGCTCCATTTATGTAACGGTATTCTGGCTCAATAAGGAACGACACTTGAGACTGAGCTGATGGGTTTATTGAATCTTCCGTCACACGTTGTTATTGCCTCGGTGAGACAAGCGTACAAGAAAAACACCTGGAGAAAAGAAATCGATCGTCACGTGACATGATACATTTGATCGAACATGATCGAACTACCGTAACATTTTATAAGCAATATATTATGACTAGTTAGATATTTACAACATAATACTAGATTTATATCTTATCGATCACACATATATTCACAGGACTTTCATACACACACACACACATTTACCTGGAACCACCTATGAATTGGTTGACTTGTACCAGTCAGACCGTCCTTTCCGTGTGTTCTTTTGTCAGTCAATGCCGAATTGGCTTCCCGCGCCTTTCTGGCACGTGACTGTCATTCACACTCGCTAGGGGTCGTTGCCTACACTACTTTGGTTTAGGGGTCATGACGACGACTAGATGGCGCCACCGAAGCCTCGGTCACATGTTGAATACAAAAAGTGACATCTTTCTTCTTCGTTGTCTTTCAAATTACACGAATGTAACAAACTCGATGACGGCATGTAACTTACAGAATTCTACCGTTTGGTTTCACATGTGTCCAGCCAACCAGTTAACATATCATACGTGATGGCACTTGCGGATCAAACGTTTCATGTTCGCGATATACACATGCGTAACACGCGTCAATCTGTTGATTCAATAACTTGTTAACTTTATTAATACTTCTATTTGTAACTAGTCATAGGTGTAAGTGTATAACGGTTTACTGTGCGCCAGAGGAAAGAGAGTGGTAAGTAAAATGAGTTAAACTCAGTACAAATGTTAATAGTTTAAAAATAAAAAAATCAGCATTCGTTTCATGTAGATAAAACCTAAATGTTATAAATCAACTAAACATATTGTTACATTCTCGCAAGAGACGAGTGGACCCTGAAATTTCTTTCAGGATAGCTTAAGGTAAGATTAATTAGATACTAGAAGTATCAATTCATGTAGGAAGTTAAGGGTTCTAAAAATTACATTACCATACATTCCTACATAATCTGGTTGAGTAGGAGTAAGAAAACTATTTTGGGATATGTGTAATAAAACCAAACTGAATACTGATTTATTGTCCTTAACATCACAACTCATGAGAATTCTATTCTATCTCTTTAACTTCTTGATGTATAAAAAAAAGAGGATACATACTCCCAGTTTTGACATACCTTCTACGCAGAGAGAAAACACGAGTTAGATACGTTATACATTGCACCAAGATATACCAAAAAAGACAGATAACTCATTCGTTATGTTTATGTTAGTGTTTGCTATGACAACTACTTAATACGATCCTCTTTCTAAGTTTAGAATGTATGTTACGAGATAAAGTAAATGATATGTTTCATTCATCTCTTTGTATGGTTACAAACTGATGATTTATTCCGTTTACAACATATTCTCTCAGAATACTCACGTGAGTTTTATTGTAATCAAAAGTATTAGGTTTATATTATTCATATATTGTGTTATGTTCCAAATGTTATTCATTTGATAAACTCTTGGCAGTCATGAGTCTATTCAATACTTCTCTACGCACCGTAGTTTAGAATGTATCTGATTATACCGGTGAATTCAGTTCATTAAATTCGCACATACATCACGTTGGCTTCGCTATTTTTTATGTCTAATTACTTCTCTCTTACTTCATTGCAGATATGTTGTCACCACAAATATCGTTGTTTTTGGAATTGCAATGTTCACTAAATAAAATTTAAGAACTTGTCATGATTGTGTGGAATTAGTACTTGCCTGTTGCTAACGCTATTTCAATGGCGAAGTTCTTTTACCGCAAATGCTACTCACTAAAAATTACATGGCAGTGTTTATACTCACTTCCTAATTCGTTAACGTGATGACGACTTTTAATTCAGTTCACATTCGCGATACACGCACGCGTAACACGCGTCAATCTGTTGATTCAATAACTTGTTAACTTTATGAAACATGACATTCTACAAGACTAGTTGCATAGTTGTAAGTGTATGTGTAAACCGAGACGTATTGCAATAAGGTAAATGGATGTTTCACAAATATATGATACATGCATAACTTATTGTGTTACTGTAACACTTGATAGTTTAAAAAATATATAAACACGTGACGGAAAACGAATACTTCATACATACAATACGTAAAATATCATTTTTAAAGTTGATGCATTCACTTTTATAATCACTTTTGCAAATGGTTTAAAGTCTTGTTGAAACCTACGAATGAGTTGTGACGTGGTGACATATGAAATTTGTGAGTTATTTAAATTACGCTAAAGTTAATTGTTGACTACGTTCCTTGACATGGATGGATACGGTTATTGTTGGTAAAATTTATGTTAGTATGTGTTTTTACTTTAGCTGCTTTTAAAAGTGCAATAAAAACAAATAAAGTTCAATACATTACATTTTTAACATATATGTTACTTTACACTGACTTAACGAGTAACAATGTTCAAACTTACAGAATAATTCCTTTAACGGTGTATGAGTTATATGCAGATGTCACAAGCAAATGCAACTGCTTCTTTTAATGAACTAGAAAAGCGGTCATGCACCATAATAGTTTTCACTTGACGGAGTAACAGCAAAATAACCTAATAGGAATATTGTGAGTGTATGGTGTATGGAGGTGAAGGGAGCCAGTCGCTCTTTCCCCAAACTCGTTTAAACGTGCCGTCGGATGTGGGGTGCTCGTAACATTGGTAACTCCAATGCAATAAAAAACCCACAGACACTCCCCAAGAACGTGTATAGCAATGACATAGGCGATTGATGTTATATCCTTCACCCTCCCTACCTTCTTTTGGATGCATATGCAAGCAAACAGAACGTCGGCTACAGAGGTCAAGGGGTTGCCAACATAAAGAAACAACCAATTAACTCATCTCTCCCGTTTTATATAGGTCCTGAACAAACAGATGACTAAATGTCAATGACGTCACCATTCACTCCATTATGATTTTAAAACTGCATCGTTGACGAAGAGGGCAGGTGTAGCATGGGAGTCACGTGTTCAGAATCGTCAGTGAATAGATGGGGGAGAGAAAGGGGGGCAGGGGGAAGGGTGGACCTATAACACAAGCTTCTTATGTTTCCATCAGTACACAATGACGCCTCGTATCATACACAACAGTGAATTTTACTGCCACCACATAGTAACCAGCTGCCACGCCTAGTTATCTAGGAGGGGAAGGTATAATGAAATACCCACGGGTGGTTGTTAAGGAGGTTAACCCATTGACCTTTCCGGCCGACGTATTAATGGCTTGCAGATAAATAATACCTGAGGTGAAGAGCATAAAGCCCGCTTATTACTATCGAAATAATAGACTGACTCATCAAACAACTGTCATAACTCTTCTCCCTCGCGACAAAAGGACGCCAACCGGGCGCTTGTCTTCACGACTTGTTTGTTCGAACGTTTATAGATGCATCCTTATTACATCGGCGACAGTTGAATAATGTTACAACCGAAAGTAAAATTAAGGTGATTATTCCTTCCGATATTTCACAATATATCACAGCGACACTCCCAAACTTGTGCGTACACAGACCGTCGGCCAATACCCCGCCAAAAACCACATGACGCTCCGCTGACTCTGGCTCGCTGGCTCGCCCGAACTTTTGAAAATCACTAGGTCGTGACGGCCAGCGGGTGCTGTGTTGAGGGGCTTGGAAAAAAAATCGATATTTGTCTCGGTCGAAGCCCCGCCCCCACCGTCCAGCGCGCTCGCGCGCCCGCGGGCTCGACTCACTGCCCTCCCACCGGTGAATTCAAACGCGCATTTAAAAAAATAACCGACCGAAAATAAATAATTGTCGCTGCAACTCTACACATCAAGACAAAGACCACGAAACATCTGTCGCTCGCAGACAAGTCCTTAAAGTCACCGCTTTTTCACAAAGGTAGCATTTTGATCAGTTTTAAAACATCCACGGCCCTTTTCTGTGACCTTTAACATCAATCACACAATTCACACACAGTAGTGCATGAACCAATTATTATAAAACGTAGTGAAGCGACTCAGTCTTATTATAACGCGGGCTTGAGTTGTTGGGATTAAGAAAGTGATTGATCGCTCATTTACAGCGATTACCCGTGCGTACAAAGCCCGTTGGCCACGCCCCTCTCTGTCTATCTTTAAACAGATGACAAAGCCACGCCGATGTATGACGTCAGTCGTGATGCTATTTTTACACCTCGCCAAAGCATGTTCAGACACGTCGCAAGTGGGTGGATGACGAGGAGGCGGAGGGGGGGCGTTGCCAATATAATGTACGGGCGGTCTCCATCTTTTCACCACAACGACATGACTTCCCACAAGACAACAGCGGGCTTCGCTCCCTCCAATCGGCTACCACTCATCCCGCTGGCCAAGAAAAGAAAATGGGAGAATACGCATTGTACTTCCGAGCAAACTCACGATATACGCTGTCAAGAGTGCATCGGAGAGAATGTCTATTTAACTGTTCAGTATTTCAAAGACGTTTTACGCTTTGATATTAGAAAGTGGGTATGTCAAGACAACTGCCGTGATAACCATACAAAAGTGGGTGTCAATCTCATCACAACCCGCTGGAAGATGTTGCAGACATTGACAAACACCATAGATCGAGAATTGCAACAGACCACCAATCCACGGAAATATCATCTCGGAGGTTTGGTGATGGCCGAGGTCCTGCCCCGTGGCCAGTTTCTAGATATTCGAAAATACTGGTTGCCGGATACACAAGATACGCTCGTGCCGACCCGAAAAGGAATTACTCTCGATTTAAAGCAGTGGAATTTACTTAAGTTCCATCTCAACACGATCCATGATAAGTGTGTTCCGGAACTCACCGAGTTGGTTGATTGTATGTCATCTCACCAAAATCAGGAGGGGTACTTTGACTGTGTTGAATGTTACCCGAAAGGTTTGGATAAGATACATCTATCCTAAATGTTTATGTATCCACTAAGTTACATTTGATGTATTTATGGATGACCAATCCTGAATTATGGTGAAAGTTACACTGGTGTAGATGAATATATATATATATAATTTGTGATTAGTATACGTACGTGTGACATTTAAAGTTTAGTGTCATCGGGGAAAATTGAGATGTTTGACTCACTAGGAAAACCAATTCGTGCCTATGTGAACCTTAAACACTTGGAATATTTTATTCAACAACCCATGAGAGCGGTGTGGCAGTCACTTGGCACAGATGTATGCGGAGAATACTGTCTATTTTACTTATATTTCAAATGTCGAAATTACTCCATGTCACGAATATATCGAGAGTATTGGTCTCCAAACACCATGTGCAATGACAACTATATTCATAATTTCCAATCTGTTCACTTTCCGCGTATCACTCGCCGGCAGTCCCCGCGTTTTATGCAAACCGCGTGCAAGACCTCTTTACCCATTGTCTAAATTGTCATGTATAATAATATGATATGAAGGTGTATATTTTTGTGATACTAAGTTTTTGACCACGATAGATGTTGTAGCGGGTAATGGTATTCATGTAGTGATATAGGAATAAAAACTTTTCAAAATGGATGATTGTATTTGCGTTAATATGGTTTACTCGAAACATATCCTATGGTTTTTACAAACAAACAAACATATTACACAGCTTATAGGATCTCACATGGCCTGTTCAACGCAAACATTGATTATATACACGTGTCATTGACGATTAATCGTACTGTAACGCGAGAATATACAGTTTACATGGCGATATGTATAGCGATTAAATGATTTACTTTTTCATCAAAGCAAAATGACTTGTTCATCTATTACCTATTCATAATAGTACTTGATCGCAGATTGAAGACTTCAAACAATGATTAATGACATAGTTAACACCTTCATTGCCTCTTCCGCCACCCATGTCTTCTTCATTCACTCGTACTATAGCACGAGAACATAGACAAACAATGATTAATAACCTTGTTGAATATACCTATTTACATACTAATTTATACTATTTATACCCCGTACTATAACGCGGAAACAAAGACTTCAAGCAATTATGAATAACCTTGTTGACAGCTTAATTAGCTATTTACATCGTAATTTATGCTAATTATACCCCGTGCTATAGCACGGAAACAAAGACTTTTGACAAAAATTAATGACCTCATTAACTCGTGACCGGCAATTTCAAATCGATATTTCAAAATTTTCGGTGGGGGGGGAGGAGGGTGTGTGTGCTTGATGTCTCTGGACTCACTCTCCCTACTACTCACGTCGTTTAGATCCCTGTTAACGCGAAACCATTTTTTCCTTGCGCTTAGTCCTGGTAACCACTCGCGCATCCATCGGTGCCAGAAATGGCAAACAAGCTCCTGAACTCATCGCCATCGCTTTCTGGGATTGAACGCTGTTTTGTCAACCACTTCCGGTGCGAATCTCCCGCCCATCTGACCATGTAGAAAGTGATTTGGTGTCAGAGGTACACAATCCGACGGGTTGGCTGATTGGTATGTCAGTGGGCGCGAGTTAATTAGTCCCTCTGCTCCCACTACCGCACTCAACAGTTCCTCATCTGTTATATCGGCGGATCCCAATACGGCGTGTATGGCCCTTTTTGCTGCTTTGACCATAATTTCGTGAACACCGTTGAAAGGAGGTGCGGCAGGCGGGTTGAAGTGCCATTTCGCGGTCGGGGTTCTATCCTGAATTTGCTCTTGGTTTAAGCCATTTAGGGATTGAAGTTCGTTGTTTGCACCTGCAAAGTTCGTCCCGTTGTCTTAGGTAATCTCCTCGGGCAGCCCACGTCCAGCCTCCACCCTGAAGAAAGCGTTCAAAAACGCGTTTGTATCCAGGCTGTACGCCACTTCTAAATGGACGGCTCTCGTTGCAAGGCAAGTGAATAAACAGAGGTATCGCTTCTGTCGAACCCTACCCCGGCCTCGAACGTTTGGAACTGCCGGCTTCGTCCACGAATCCAAAAGAGCACATCCAGGCTGTCAGACCACAGGACCCACTTGCACTGATGTACGCCCAGTGCTTGGCCGACAGCTTTGGCGAGTGACGACGGCTACCATTAGTTCGAGGCGTGGGATGCTGATAGCATGCAATGGAGCTACACGCGTTTTTGACGCTACGAGACGGCAGGTTACTTTCCCGTCACTGCTGACGTGTCTCGTGTAGACTGCAGCCCCATATGCTTCACCAGAAGCATCAACGAATGCATGCAAAGTCGAATCTTTCACCTCGTTGTCCACCTTGAGACATCTCGGCACGCGTATAGTTGGTAGTTCCGCAAGTTCTGCGAACCAATGTGGCGCCTTCGCGACGGGCGATGGATTGATAGGTTCGTCCCAGTCTACACCAGCCACCCACATCTCCTGGAGGAGAATTTTTGCCCGGATGATATATGGCGCTAGGAATCCCCGGGGGTCGAACAATATGGCCATTCCTTTTTGAAAGGCACGCTTAGTATTGATGTGGCCGTCCGGCGGTTGATTAACCCGAAATCTTAATCACGCTTCTTCGTTCGGAAGCCACAGTACGCCAAGTGTTTTCACGCCAGGCAATTCACCTCGATCCAGATCAACTTCCTGTGCACAGTCTGAGTGAGGAATTTTCCGCGAAACGTCACTGGCGTTGGAGAGCAATTTTCGCGCATGCATTCCGGGGGATTCCCACACACATGTCGTTTGCTTGTAGAAATCCATTGCGTCTTCCATGTTCGATAGCGAATCCATAGTGTCATCCATATAGGTGTTCTTCAAGATTGCCTCTGCACCGCATGGCCATTCCGTTCGGCATTTTCAGGCATGCTCTTGTGCAACGAATCGAGCTTGAAAAGGAGAGGAATTGATTCCAAAACTAGTCTTTCGAACTCATACACCTCTGGTTCTTTGTCTTGTTTAAGGTCTCTCCACAAGAAGCGGTGGTACGGGCGATCCTTTTCTTTCAGTTTTATTTGAAGATACATTTCTTTGGTGTCACACATCATTGCAATTCGATCACGTCGAAAGCGCAGAAGAACGTCAGTTAGATCATTTTGAAGTGTAGGTCCATGGTGCACGACGTCGTTCAGGCACACTCCGTCATAGTTCGCGGAAGCGTCGAATACTATTCGCGTTTTTGTTGTTGATTTGTCCGGTCGCAATATGGGGAAATGAGGCAAATACCAAAGCTCCACAGGCACTGGCTTCTCAGGCGGGACCTTGCGAATGTATCCCTTCTGTATGTAGTCACGTACAACATCAGTGTACGTGTGGGCGATGTCGAGGAATCTCGTTAAACGCTTCTCGGTGTTTTCTAGTCGGCGTAGGGCCATAGGGCCATACTGTAATTATCCGGTAGAATCCCTCTTTCACTCATCCATGGTAAACCAACCTGATTGTGGCCCTTTTTGAACTCAAGCGACTTTGTGACTGCGTCCAGCGCCGCCTTGTCCGAGGAATCTAGCACTTTCGTTGGCTGGGATTCTTCAACTCCCCAGAAACGGCGAACGAGCTGATTTAAACTAGCTAGCTCCTTGACGTAGAATGTGAAGTTGGTGGTAAACTTTTGTTTACTTTGTCTCCCGGGGCTCCAATGCAGGTCCAGCCAGGAGGAGTGAGTCGTGCTATTGGCTCTCCCGGCGACACTCGCACATCTTGCTTTGAGTAGAGCAAATCTGACTGGTCTACTCCAATCAGCAAGTCGACAATAGGCCGTCGGCCTACATCTGGAAATTGGATATCATCCAGGTGCTTCCATTTCGACTTGACGGCGTTCCAGTTTACTACAGGCATATCACCAGTTACACGTTCCGTATTGTACGCTGAGGCGGCTTTGCGTAGTGTTCCGTCTACACTTTGGATCGTAAATTCCACCAAGGTAGAGTTGAAGCTCTCCAAATTGTCGTTGAGCACGTTCACGGTAAGTTCTTGCGAAGTTCCCCTCAACTCAAGCTCAGGGCGATATCACTGTTCAAGTAAGTCCTACTGCTGGCTTCGTCGAGGAGAGCGTTGACTTTTCAGTTTCGTCACCCGTTGTTGAGGACTGTCCTGAGGGCCATGAAGCCTTTTGATTCGCTATGCTTGGTCATTATAGTTCTTGGTTTCTGTTCCCCTTCCACGGAAAAGGGCGCTCGCAATCCAGTTCCGCTGTCATCGACAGTCTGGGGGCTGGAATTGTCATCCTCAGCTGCCGTGACGGATCTTGGTGTGGTATTCTTGGGTTGATTCACATGCAACAGCTGGTGATGAGATGATGGACATCCGTTGACACCACAGAGCCTGGCTCTCTTACAGGCATGTCCTTGATGATTGCCTCCGAAGGCACCGGAAACACAATCGTTGCTCCTTGGCTATTTCCCACCTGCGATGTAAGTCAACCTGCGGAAGGTTCCACATGCCCACATACCATGAGAGGAGCAACAGAGCTTGCATTTGGCGACTTGCCCATTGACAGATTTTGCAGGTTCCCTTTGAGTCACGAACGTCCGTCCATTGGATGACGTCTTTTCTCTTCTTTCCCGATCCTTAGTTATCCCAGAAACTGTCTCCGATGCCGTGGTCATGAATTCCGATTCCCGGTCGATGAATTCCCTTAGTACCTCAACATTTTTAACGCGGTTTCCATCGCTTACCCACTGCTTGTATTTTGCGAGGAGTGACTTGTTGAACTTGCGCTGAATTGCGATGTAAAGAGATCCGTTTCCCAGCTCCGTTTCCTGACCAGCGTCACGTAGATTCACTACGATCATATCCAGCAACTCTGCGAAATTTTCCAAGTCTCTGTCATTTCCATCTCTTATGGGTCTAAACTTCTCCAGGTCGTCCAGTCGAAGGGTGAGAGCTCGACGTTTGACGCCATATTTTCATTCAAGTTGCGTTTTGGCAACTTCATACGCTTCTGCGGAATAACCCAAGTGTTCAACAACTCTGAGTGCATCCACTTGTAGGCACTCATGCAGGCGTAACAACTTATACTCTGGCATAATTCTTGCTTTGTCAACACAGGCATCAAACGCAGCTCGCCACGCTTCATAGTTTCTTTTGTCACCAAAAAACTTTGGTACATTTACCCTGGTTAGTAACAATGATGAATCCAATACCCCGCCACCGGCATCTTCAATTGTACTGCTTTTGATGCAATCTCTGCGAATTGGGTAGATTACCACAGTCACCTAATTCTACAGGCGGTAATGGCTGAGGTAATTGAAATTGAGCTGATGTTGCACCTCTGCCGCATACTGATGATGCATCGGGGTTGCACTGTTTGAATGCAAACTGTGATGGACATATGGGGTGGATATCATAATCCAATGCTCTGATGGTTTCATCCGGTGAGATGGGTGTGGTGCCATTGAATGGGGCTGCGGTTGCCTCAACAGGGAAGTCCCAGAAGCCTCCTAGGCATCAGAATCCAGCGACTGACGCTCTAATGTTGGTGTTCTTCTGTGTTGTTCTTTCGCTTTCAGTCTGCAAGCTGACAGAGGTACGGGAAGCTTCATGCCTGTGATAACTCCTACCATAGGCCATATAAAACAAATTACCTATATTGTGCTGCTGGTTATCATAAATGATGCAAGTCAACAGCTGCGTCATATATCTGTCATATATCGGTCTGCAGTATTTGTAACAGCTTATTACCTAATTATATGGAATATAATGGAGTTACTAACTGCCGAATTATATGAATATTTTTTCACTGGTCAAGGTCAAATGTCAGTGCTTTGTTGAGATATGCAGTTTTTGAGCAATGTGAGGTCATAGTTTTTTTGTTGAAAACTCATAAATTGACCCCTTTCAGGTTTTACTCTTTTTTCACACATTTATTAACTTGTTGCTTTATTGTTCATATGGCTAATAGAATCATGAATGATGATGACGTCCATGGAAATAGACCTTTTTGGGATGCGTCATATGACGTCATGGTGACGTCACTTTTACACCAATGAACAGTCTTAAACAATCTGAGAATAATGCTCAAAATGCGCATATGGCGTCAAATTGTTGTAAATGTGGTCCTACATGTGCACGACAAATAATACTACTACGTTCCGATTTTACCTCCGGTTGTAGGGATCACGTCATTCTCTACGGAGTTCCCCATTTTAAACCTTGTATATTTCACCATTTCGGCAATGTTTCGTCAAATATTCCTGACGTGCCGTCGTCAAGTACTGCTGAGTTAATAAGGCTCATAATGTGTTCTGCAAGGAGTTTCAACACAGGACAACTTTTCTCATGCATTGGAAATCACTGGAGTATACATATATAAGACAAGGTAAATGTATGCTAATAGTCATCTGTAATTATCTCAGAAACTGTATGCACGATATTAATTCCAATCACTTTCAAACATACATAGAGAGCAGCTTATGTGACTGGTGAAGAAATAAAAGTTGTTGCATCACAAATAGGTTTCATGAAGCAAAATCATATTTGTTCTATTTATAGATCTTGAACTTTTGGGAGACATGCTAAAATCGGTAATAACTATTTAAAAACCATATATATTGTTTTTGAAATTTGGATATGTGCATCAGAATACTATTTTTGTGCGGTATGCAAAATCGGGTACAACCGCCCCTCCTATGGTGGCCCCACGAAGAAACCTTTTTTGTCCCGGGGTCATTACCCCAAACGTGTATGGACAGAGCGTTACCCAGAATCATTAGCGTCGGCTACTGAGAACGACAGCCGACGTGGCTCGGAAGACTTAGGCCACCCCGCACCCCAGGGTAGTCCTCCGGCGGCCACGAATTCAACGGAACATCCTTACAGTCAAGACCCGCGCCTCCAGGTAGTCCATACACCTGCCTCCTTGCTGGGCTCTCTTGTTAATACTCCCGACAATTTTCACGCGGGAAAAACGTCCGAGTTTCTCCCTGCTTGGAGAGACATTACGTCTGATCACTCGGAGTTGGCTAATCTCCGTGCTTGCAAGCTGACATTTGTCGAGGCTTCTTTCCAACGAAAACTCCCCAAACCCATTAGGTTCTCTGAGAAAGAAACTCTCGCGATTGACAACGAAATTCCAAAGTTACTACTTAAGGGTGTTATAGAACCAGTTGAGGAACGTTCACGTGCATATTTATCTAATATGTTTCTCCGAGAGAAAACAAGATGGCACGTACCGCTTCATACTGAATTTGAAAGTTTTCAATCAAAATCTGGAATACCATCATTTCAAAATGGACACGCCCAGGACGGCCATAAGTTTAACGCGACAGTCTTGCTGGTTCGGCTCTTTGGATTTAAAGGACGCATATTATTCCATTAATCTAGATATGTCAATGCGGCCGTATCTGAGTTTTCAATGGAAGGGCGCGGTTTTTCAGTACGCATGCCTGGTAAATGGGTTGGCCCCTGCCCCGCGCTTGTGGACAAAACTTATCAAACCCGCATATTCACAGTTGCGTAAACTCGGACATATCAATATGGGGTTTATCGATGATAGCCTTCTCCAGGGAGATACTTATGACGATTGTTTTCGCAACAGTTGTGACACAGCGCAATTGTTTGACGCTCTTGGTTTAACCGTGCATCCTGTCAAGTCAGTGATAGTGCCTACGCAAATTATTGTGTTTTTGGGTTTCATCCTAAACTCTATCGACATGACAGTGAAGCTGACCGCCGACAAAGCAGACAATTTAAGGCACCGCCGTCGACTGTTGCTCCGACAATCCGAAGTGTCGATTCGGATTCTGGCTCGCCTTATTGGGAAAATGGTAGCCAGTGAGCCAGGCGTAAGATATGCCGCTTCTTATTACAAACGACTGGGATATGAAAAAGACTGCGCGTTGAAGTTACACAAAAGGGGATTTTGATAGCAAACTGCGGTTCTCCCCCGAGGTAAGCTCCGACATTGACTGGTGGATTCGGACTGCGCATGTATCCTTCAGACCGGAGGCAGTAGCCCGGCCTACTGTTTTCCTTGAGTGCGACAGCTCGTTAACTGGCTGGGGCTGCGTGTGGGACGGATCCAGTACAACCGGAATGTGGAGCGGGCTAGAGACCGCCCAACATATAAACGTCCTTGAACTTCGCGCCGCCTTAATGGGTCTGCACTCGATGTGTCGGACCGAAACTGACACCCATAACCCCCTCCCAAAAAATATGCATGCAGAGCGAGAACGCGGCTAGGAGTGTAAACGATGTAAACAAGCGCCACGTGCTACAGCCTAACGCCATGGCGGATCCAGACGCGTCCAGTTCCGGGCAAAGTCACGCCTTTTATTCAGTACCAGTATGTTCCTCATCTGCCGGAAAAGATGATAATACTCAGTTACATGCCTCTCCAAGCCAGAAAAGCGAAAAAAAATCAGTGGGTGCATGTTATCCGGCGGAAAGAAAGTCCGTTATTTAGGGTAAGAGTTATAATCCAAAACGCAGTGGACTCACACAGTGGGTGTTCACTCTAAAATATAACGTCCTGGTATGACTCAAACAAAATGTTCAACACGTTGTGTGAACATCTTAAAAACCTCTGCCCGGTCCTTGTAATATTATAATAGAGCTGACCTTGAAAATGCCACGGAACTGACAATCTGAAAGCAGGCGCTCGGATCTACCGTAAATGTATCCATATAAACACCATCCAAACTTTCTTTGTCGAACGCCCCTTTGCAGCTAGTTTATGTATATAGATCTACAATCTACACATATTCACATAAAGATTAAAATTTACAAACTTAACTTAGTTACAAAAAATCAGATTGCACTATCATTATTATCGCATATCAAGGAGTGCGGCCAGCCATGGTGACCACTGGTTGTCCAACTACCCCACGCTACATTGACTAGTCCTGATGAATTGCAAAGAGTATAAGACGTTGCTCATACCAAAACCATACTTGTGTCTTCTTGAGGAATTCAGACTACGACAGATCTTAGTCAGATTCGGGTGTAGGGTGCTATTAACTAGATAATTCTGCAGGAGGGGGGCGGGGGGGGGGTAGTTAACTCTTGTAAATATTGCTTAAAAGGTGAAAATACATCCAGTCTTGATGAGACAATCTGGGCCTTACGGATAGATCGCGATCACAAGACACTATGGCTCCGTCCATATTGCCACCGCGTGCGAGCGCCGCATGGATGTTTACACTCCTAGCCTCGCTTTCGCGCAGAAATTAATTATTCATGAGGAATCTTAAGAAAGGTCTATGTGCGACTGCGCCTGGACAACACCACAGCTGTTAGCTACATAAACAAACAGGACGGACGGCGACTTGAGTGCGCAAAGGTCGCCAGACAGATCTGGCTCTGGGCTGTGGAGCGCAATAACTGGCTGAGCGCAGTGCATGTGCCAGGGGTTCAAAATACGGCGGCTGATACACAGTCACGTATTAAAAATATAGACGCGGAATGGAAATTACAACCTGACCTTTTCGCTAAACTCCAAGCTGCGTTTGGCCCGTTTAACGTGGATCTATTTGCCTTAAGACTGAACTAACAGCTCAAGCCATTCGTTTCATGGAACCCAGACCCTGATGCATGGCAGGTGGATGCATTTGGTCTGGACTGGCAAGATATCTATGGATACATGTTTTATCCTTTCAGTCTCATCGGCCCCGTACTGCAGAACGTGGAACAGGATGCGAGCGAAGCACTTTTTGTAGCTCCAGTATGGCCAACTCAGGCTTGGTTTCCCAAGCTGCTGGTATTATTAGTCGATACGCCCAGGATACTGCCAGCCACTGCAAAGACATTCATTCTGATGAGCGACAACAGCAAGATTCACTCTCTGTGGCGCAAACTGAACTTGGCAGCTTTCAGGTTGTCCGGCAAGGCCTGGAAAACCAGGGACTTTCAGAGCGCGCTGCCGCTGTCATCATGCAGTCCTGGTCCCCGGCAACAAAGTCCAAATATCAAAGCTATTTGCAGAGGTGGCTACAGTTTTGTAGTGAAAGGCAGGCTCATTACGTTCACACGTCTGTAAATATCGTGTTAGATTCTCTCGTCAGTCTCTATGACTCTGGTTTAGCCTATAGTAGTTTGAACACTACTCGGTCGGCTCTGGCGACAGTTGTAAATTTAGATGACGCCAAACCTGTTGGAGAGCATCCACTGATAAAACGATTTATGCGAGGTGTATTCCGAACTCGCCCAGCTTTCCCAAAGTATAATGTAACTTGGGATGTGTCAGTTGTATTAAAGTACCTTGCTACGCTTGCTCCTACTGCCAGCTTAAGCCTCTTGAAACTGTCATGGAAGTTGGCCATGTTACTCGCTGTGTTGTCCGGTCAGAGGCATCAATCACTTTACTTGCTAGATATCAGGAATATTACCGTCGAAGATTCCAAGGATTCGCTTCGACGTTGGAGACCTAATGGAAATTGTGTTGCACTCTTATTCAGTAAATCCGGAATTATGTATGGTCTCTATTATTCGCGAGTTTCTTAGCCGCACGCTTCCCCTTAGGGACAGCGTAACGCGACCTTTCATCACCACCCAGCGACCCCACCAAGGGGTCTCCAAGGACACCATATCGCGTTGGATCAGAGAGGTCATGCGTTGTGCGGTGATTGATATGGATATTTTTTCACCTCACATCACCCGCTCGGCCTCTACTAGTCGAGCTCACGCTACTCATGTGCCACTGAACTCTATCCTGAGCACAGCCGGCTGGAGCACGTAATGTACATTCCGAAAATGTTATCGCGAACCGGTTTGTGACGGTCGTGAATTCGCGTCCAGTGTGTTATCTGCTATGTCGTAATATGATGTTGTTGCCAAACCGCTTTTTTCTTTATCTCACTTAATTGTTGTATTCTCTGCTGTATCGTACGTTTTGTGTATACAACACTTTCTTTCATTATTTGATCTTCTGTTTGTGTTTTGTGGCGCCGCTGGATATCTCATCTAAACTCTCATGTGACCACTCAGTACGAATAGGGAGGTGGAATTGTAGGATTAAACGAGACTTACCTGTAAAGTGAAGTTTGATCATAATTCCACCGACCTATGAAGTACTGAGGGATCACGTGCCCACCCTATAGCACACATGGATATCCCACCCTTGTCCTTGTCGGAACATGATTAATATATCCATCGGTGACTTCTAAATAATTCTGGGCCGCGTCGCGTCATCTCACGTGATCCCTCAGTACTTCATAGGTCGGTGGAGTTATGATGAAACTTTACCTTACAGGTAAGTCTCGTTTAATCCTACAATTATTAGCCATTGTACAGTAAGCAACCGATGTTTGCCGTTCCAGACAGCCTGGAATGCCAGACAGGACTGTCACACAGAGCGCACGCAACCTGAGCTGGCAGCGCACTGCCGCTAGATCTCTGTGGGGCCCTGCACCCGAGAACACTCCCAAGGGGAACCTCCCCAAGGTTTGTCAGTGACAATATGACGTGCGTTCGCAAACGCCGTCGACGGGACTTATGTATTGCAATGTCCATGAGACATAACGAGTAATACCGCAGTATTCTCCAGCCCGTCTGGTAATTAATCCCGGTGAAATTGAACTTTGAAATGTAGGTTGTATAAAGCGTCCACTTCTGATCCTGAACACGCTATACGTTCTGAATCACGTGACCGATACGTCATCTCATGGAATCCCTAGTGTTATAGCGTGGTCGAATACAGAATTACCGTTGTGTTAAATAGGTAAAGCATGCCACCTTAACACTTACCATAGCTATCGACTGGCTTGTCACTATCTTGGACACCCATGGTAAGCATCTTGCCAAGTTGATTGGCCGTTTCAGTAGACCGGTCAGGTGGCGCTAACGTGCATATTCTGCTATTAAGTCTCCAGACGTGATCGCCAACAGAGGCCAACAAACTGCCGTCGCTGCCAACCTCCAACACCGTGCCAACTTGTCCCAGACCCTAAAACAATATTTTGGTCCTTTATATTGAGCGCATAAATGTGCTGAATACATTCGTCATACCCACATACATACATTCATACATACATACTGTATAGGTTTCGCTGAACTAGGTATGATTTACTACACCGATCAGTATTTTCACCAAGCCTATTGCTATCCGAGTCTGGTAGATCGCTGTTGGGCCATTTCGCCGCCATGCTGGCTGATTCGGGCCGCCTTCTCGACTGGGGTTTGTTATGAATACTATGGTGCGGGGGCGACCACTTTGTCAGCTAGTTTGGTGTGCGATCAGAAACAGCGATGAGACGTGAACGGCCCCTGGTGAAGACACGTCTTACTCGGTCCCCTGAAACCTTGGTTTCAGTGTTCATCTCATATTTATCCTCAAGGGTCTCCATTTTCATTCATAAGTGTGCAATGTGGCAGTTGTTTACGATTGTTCACTGTTGTTTTGGCCTATTTTGATCTATTTTGGTTTTGGCCTGTTTTGATCCATTTCATTTTCCCCAAACCTGTTTTCATCTATTATATTTTTATCCCGGAGTTATCTACAGCTTGTGGTTTACCCTGTGCCCGTGCATTTCTTTTTTACACACATACATAATACATACATACGTATGTTCCCCTGTCAATGACACCCAAATACACCATACGTGCGTATTAGATATATTTTATATGTAGATATTATAGGGAACCCAGAACTTAGTGTAGAGACCCCAGTTTAGCATAGAGTTTAGTTAAACCACAACAAGTCAGTTATCCCGGGGGCGTAGGGTCAGGGTGGACGGGTGGGGAGATATCCCAAGGAAGGCATGCAGCTACTGACCAGGAGAGTTTACGACCGCTGACCAGCGGGGGGTCATCTGGTGTTGAAGGGCAGGCAATCGGGACCCAGAGATGCGGGCCGCGTATTTTTAGCGCTAGACTAGGCTAGGCGGGGCAGTCAAGCTGTAGTTTATTTAGGAGGGAGGGTGGTTAAAAGATAGATTGGACGAACACGTTGCACGTTGCAGGTGCTGGGAGTAGTATGGCAGTGGGGGTAAACGGGAAGAGCTTTCTGGGAATGTATAAAGGGGTGCGGGAATGCAGAGAGAGACAAGAACTTTTCACAACTTGAGCGGGAGACAACAGAGACAGATAGATTATTGCAGAGGCCACCGACATATATACGGACTATGAAATAAACCTAAAGAAGCAGAAACAACTTGGGTTGTGGACTTATGCGGACTAACTCTACAACTCGTGTCAGAACTGGCGATTCGAATGTGAAAGAATGCGAAAGGATTTTATATAAAGGGGTTGCGATAACCCGATAAGCGATAAAACCGAGAACACTACAATATAGATATTTAATGTTTTCCAATCGACATACATTAATCATATGAATGACTGCAAGTTACTTTAAGCTTTTCGTGTAGAACGTTCTCGTGACACACACTTGCAGTTTTAAAGGAGGGAGCTTATGTATATGGGTCCTTGTATATGTATAAACAGATTGCGACCTCATCGACCGTTTCGCCGGCATCGACCGTTTCGCCGGCGTTTTGTCTCGAGGCAATATCACAATTGACACATAGGACATAAAAACAAAGCTTACAAACTATGTATTGTATATTTGTCTCACCATTTTGAAAATTTGGGACATTTATGCATGAGCTGCTTTAAATTATATCAATGAACATGATTGCCACACACGCGCCAAAGTCCAACTGAAATATTATGAGCACGCACGTACATGTTTCAGGTCTTTGCTCCAATCCTCTCCAATTGCCTCTTGTAGGGTCTTTACTTCGGCGGCATCGTCGTTAATGACCACGTGGTCACCTTCAGCAAACGGCACCTTTGAGCAGTAAAGTAAATTGCGAAGTGAACTGCTCTTAGACGTCCCACCACCCATCATTAAAAAACAATCATCATTAAAATTATAGGCTGTATATATATATAGAGAGAGAGAAAGAGAGTTGTGTGGGTTATTATTACATATGTGACAATGATGGAAAAGCCGGCAATCGAGGAACATCACCAAAGTGATTTTGTTGTAAGTTTTGACAGCGCATCCATATGCTCACGGATGTACATTAAACAAATTGCCAAATAAACTAATTGTCACGTTATTCTGTAACACGAGGCCATTTACCTGGGTGAGAGTGTCCACGTGGAATGTCCACGTATTTTGATCATCGAATTTGACTATAACATCGCCGCCACTAGTTATGCCATCCACCGTACCAGCCGTCGATATGTACTTTAATGGGAACGAAACATATTTGAACTGTTATAGGGATTAAAATGATGTCGTACATATAGTCATATTTATTTAAGCGTCGTCATCAATCCGAAATAGACAATATATCACAATAACAGGAGGTTTCACGCTTTTAATCTCGATGAAACTCAAATATATTAATTCGCAATTAACAGCTTTGAATTTATCAACGGATTAATGTACAAGTAGCACAATGAGGTTATGGGCGGTGAATGTATGCCAGCTCAGGCTCTTTGCGTGACTTTGGCGGGAGTGGTGCGTTAGCCGGGAAAGCGGACATTGGTGCTAGTAACGCAGCTGTTGCTGATAGCCCCGCCCCACACCTGCCGCTTATATGATAAGATATATGTCTTATTTTGAAAAAGGGATGGGGGTACCGGATTTTAAAGTTTGTGTTTGTGTGTCGGGGGGGGGGGGGCGCGTAGGATCCCCCAATGTACATTAACTGTCCTTGACATCCACCCCTGAACACTTTCTCCCCGGCTCTCTTTGTATCCGATCCGGAGAGATCCGGGCCACCTTTTGAAGCGATAATACTCCTACAACGCAACATGTACGCACAGTTCTTATGCGACGACCACCCTTTGGTACAGCTCCTCTCTCCTATTGTTGTGCCCCCTTCTGCCCCCCCCCCCCCCCCCCTTCTACGCATACACGAGGTTAAGATGTTCCCTGCCTACTCAAGCCACACCTGTTCAACTTCATGGACCGGTGCTTGGGAGCTCGATGATGGGGCTTTAATTTCAACGTGGCCATAAGGGGGTCGACAGTTGATTTTTATGTCCTTTTTGTCCTTTTATTTCTTTTTAATGAATCATTCAATTCTGAACCAAGAAGGTGGCCGCTATGCTCATTTTACAGAAACCAAGAAACAACTGTGTTTTTGGAGGGAATTCCGTCTGTCAAGTAGGGATGAGTCGAAATGCTAATGCGGCAATTTATACGCCGTAATATTTCGTCCGCGCCCTGATGGCCAGTCGCTGATCCATACAAGCGCCGAGAAGGCAATGCAGTGTAACGCAGCCTGTTGGACACTTCTCGGTCGTTAAAGGCACCCAAGCAACTATCTTGACCTTCGCTAGTTGTGGAATGTCTTGCACGATGTCATTCCTGCACACACACATGCCCCCCACCCCCCGCAGTACAGTCATTCACCTGCGTCATTTCTGACGTCCACCCTCCGTGTCCTTCTTGCATCGCCATGAGGATATCAGCGTCCAGATCGGTCTTTACTTTGTCTCCAATTTTAAAAATTCCTACTGTTTCGGTCGCTGGACTGGGCGTGGTCATATCCGCTGCAATAGACAACACTAGGTTAAATGGTTGATGTTCATAATTCCAGGCTGCGTGATTGTAGTATCGCGCTATGACAATGTAGACGGTTGCACCATGATGCTTGTTAGGATTGCGATAGGCATGCTGGGAAGGAGGACCGAGGCTTCCGGAATGATGGTGAATAAACGAAAGAACTGTTTATCTGAGTGTCGGACTTAATTCATCGTAATCAGGCATCTCTGTGACGAATACAGCCCCAACACTACAGTGACTGCATGTTTTGTTAGGACAGTTTTGCGACGAAATGTTATGACTAAAGTCTAATTCAAAAACGCAGTTCACAGCTGTTTTGACCGATATCTCCTTTAACATTGGAGCAATTGCGATATGCTTAGTCTCCATACTTTTGACCGCACTGGAGTAGGCCTCGCGCGACGTCACGGCTATGCCGCTTATTCGTTAATTAGAAGCTGCATATTTTGGGACTCAGCCCACTCAGTAAAATCCACAAAATGGAATTTTGCGGATAATGAGGCTTGATTTGTTTTGGGGCACAAGAGAACACAATTACACCAATTGCTGGTTGACATGTAGACTACAAATTATTTTCAAAGTTGAAAATATCTCTTGACACATTCCACACCGATAACTGACTTCGCCAGCCACGTGGTCTCTCCGAGTTAGAGGTGAACATTCGACATTTCATGACGTAAATGTAGATTCTCCCTTGGAGTGTTGGTGTGTTGTACGCATGAGACGGGCAGTCACACTATTTCTTTGGATTTGTAACTCCGTTACGAAATATTTTGATATTCTAAACAGTATAATTTAACACAAATTTAACTAAAACGTGCCGCACTTACCAAACTATGAGCCACATAATTTGCACAATCACCCAAATTGCTTCCATGTTCACTCTTTTGTGGTCTTTTATGTTAATAAATTACACAGGAGCTGGCCTTTAAGCAAAGACCAACTCAGAACGAACACCCGGTTTTAGGGTTTTCTCATTTTGCTATGTCAGCCAATGACACAACAAGAAGGCAAACATAGTTTAAAGACAACAAAAATCACACAACAACCCATAAATTTATGGGCTGGCTTGATGAAACTAGCATTAAATTGATTTGGTCTTACTTTATCCAAAGAGATATGGCCCACGATGAAGCTCTTTTGAGAGCAAATGCCTGCCCAAAAATAAGCTAAAAGAAGGAGCAAGAGCCTCATCTTATTCATTACAGGAAGAATGCCACAGACGGGAAATTATTAGTGAATTGATTTGATCTCTATTTCCCATAGTCTGCGGATACATTTTTCACTCATTCACGTTTAAACAAAGATATCGGCCAAACAATGAACTTGAATTTAGAAAACTTACGGCTATTTAATAAAAATGAAAAGTTCGTCCTAAATGAAATGAAATAAAGGGTTCAATGCTGTCGACGGAGGTATAACAGCTGTCTTGGGGCTTGTTGTAGTATTGCGTTCGCTAACTCACATACATTGATAATTAAGGCAAACATGGTAATTTTAAAATTGTGTCCTACCTATCCAGGGGAGGGGATACTCCCCCTGAATGGCGCATCCACAAAAATTAATAAGAGTGATATCAAATTTCCAAGATGAGGGCAGCTTAAATTGTTCGATTATTGAGGAATTTGGGGACTGTTATAATATAAGACTAACGTGAGTTAGAGGGGCAAACGGCAAAAGGCGACATCAGGCTTTAGCAGCCCGCCAATTTACATTATTCGCTCGAGGCCGGAAAAAACATTTAGCGCTTACAAGCCTTCCCAGATCGTGTGAGTTAGTCGCTTTCTTTGCACCATATCAATATATATTATGTCACAGCTGAAACATAAAGGGCAAGCGCAATTTATTTGTGACTAATCAGAAGTCCTAGATCTAGACTGCACAGATAAATGTATTTTCATGTCTAACGTATTCATGGTACTTGGAGTTTTATGATTTACACGCATACATTTTATAATAATAACGGAAACACCGTGATTTTTAAAGCGGGTGGCCAACATAATTTAATCTCGATCTGCACCGAAATTGTACATCTTAAAATTAAATTGGCGAATGTTAACGCTTCGTTTCGGCCGACTGGTAAGGAGAAAAAAATTAAGGCAACCCGCCCCCATCAATGTCGAGCAGAGCGTCATTTTGCCGGAGCAAGTGACGCATATTGTGACTATTCATATGGCGCCGCCTTACGTTACAGCTCGCGGAGAGAGAGATCAGGGACGAGATTTATAGATGAACAGCGGCAGTTCTAAGCCGTGCAGTAGCGCAAGATCTTAGCCTGTCATGGAAAAGTACCGTTCAAACAAATTGATATACGTCTTGCGACGATTGAATCCGCAACAATGCCATGATTGGAGTTATCATGCGCTCTTGTTTTGCTCACACAATAGGCGCAATTTCCGGTTTGAATAAATTAGAGTATCGCCTCTTAATTGGTCAATAGCGGACACGCCTCCAAAAAGGGCTGCCGCCTGGGTAGGCGACGAAATCATGCCGGTCATTTCTAAATGCTATGGTGAGCTACAGATAGAACGAAAAATGCTGTAATTTGGAGGATAGGCAATTGAGTATTATATGAATCGGTAAAGCAGCGTTAGAGGCCAGGCTGGCGGTTCCCTTTAAGTCATAGTCAGTGATGACATGGAATTATAGGTTCAGGCTTCATTTTAAATTTTCATCAAATTAAATAAATAAATAATGGTCTGTTTGAAAAAATCAGACCAAATGTTAGTTCCACATCTACAAAGGCAAAGCGTGGCTTCTAGGTTTCGGAGATGAAAACTAACCAAATGTATAAATCCATAAATTAAAACGTGAAAGTGAATGTAAAACAAGTGACTTATACTTAATCAAAGATAAAGATTATACTTAAATATTACCAATCATAGGCACACATATGCTTGTGAGTTTTAACTAAAAGTTGACCTTGCCTTTGATTATATTATTGGCAGATGAAAATAATTAATCTCAACGGTTTGCAGATCAGTCGGCAATAATGGTCTGATATATTGCAAAATATGCTGAAATGCAAATGTTTGTGGTTGAGATATACTACAGACAACAACGTTATGAATAAATGAACTTGTTTCAGCATGAAACATAAACAAGCCTATATGGTTAATAGCTGGTAAAACTTAAAGTTTATCAATTATATTATGGTTTAATTCACACTTGATTAAGCTAAGGACAAATACAAATAGTTGTATCAAAGTGAATCATAGAATGAAAACTGAATTGGTTACAATAGTTAAAACTCCCTCTAGCTTAAGCATATGTTAAGGCCTGATGGAAAACTGGAAATATAGTTCAATAAATATGTATTGATGGTACTGTTAAGATATATACTGGTGGTAATGCCTGTGAAGATATATAGTGGTGGTAATGCCTTTTACAAACAATATCACACATAGTCAGAGAGTCAGTCAGTAACAGATGCCAGAGATAGTGGATTGATGGCAGAGGCGACACTTAACCGATAATTTCGCCGATAAATTTAATAATCTTAAGACTTCTCTTTGTCTATACTATAATCTATGGTCTATGCCAGAGTCAATGCTAATTAAAGTGAACTGCATTAAAAAACAACAACTCTTTTTTTCTTTAGCTTATTTATTTTAGCTTATAATTAAGCTTCAATCTAGCAGCACTGCTGGTGCCGTTTCTGTTTATTTTTTCGGCAAACAATGTTATATATGTTTTTAACGCTAGTTTAGCAGACAACTAATTGGAGAACAATAAATTTGCCTTAGAAATTCATAAATTTCAGCAATATATCCCGAGTTAAAAAAAAATCGGATGGAACAGTATATATTAGATGTTTTTAAGGACACTAAACCAAGTGATAATAAATTTGTTAACAACAATCTCTGCTTGTGAATTTGTTAAGCTCAAGTATTATATAAAAATATGGATGGATCTACTATGTGCCTATATCTTGTGCCATATGTATGTAGTAAACCAAAAAGCTCTCCCCCCGGAAGTAACCAGGACGATCGCACTGTAAATAAAGCATGCACTGTCTACCTGTAGTTGTATCATAATGGCTGAATCTCTAAAGGCAAAACAAACAGGCGGAAACCTTTACTAAATCCATGAAACTATTGGTTGTTAGTATATAACACCTATGAACTGTAATTGTGCAATGCTTTGGCAAACAACAAAGTGTTAGTGTTAGCTTTGATCTGATTTGTTTTTGCTGATAAAACAATGTTTTTCTGCTTATATACCCTAACAGATTGAGCCTAGAGCTGGAGGAAATTGTTTATGCATCCAAGTTGACTAAAACTATCAATAATCTAATATCCTGCACCATGCACAAACAGCTTATGATATAAATGAGGTTAACACGTGCTAGAATGAATGACAATTGATACTGCGTCTAAGCTTACTAGATTCTAGGCTAGACCTACATTGAAAGTGAAAGTTCATTACAGCTGGTCGCTGAGTCCTATTTAGAATTTTTCGGCGAATCTGCGTTGGAAACGATGAATTGAAGTCGGTGAGCAAGGAGCAGACGCTCAAACAAACGATCAAAACGCTGATAAGTTACGCACCCATTCGCGAGGTGGCGCTTGAAGTAGAACATGTTTGGTGCGGGAACCAATCAGTCCGTCGGAACCAGAACGATCCGTGCAGGCAGTGCACCAGTCAAGCAGCCGATAGGTCATCACCAAGAGCGCTCTGCTTGGAGATTTGCAACGGACATTTAGCGCGTTGCTAACAAATGAAGTGTAACTTTAATTATACAATCAGTGCTAACATTGAATTATTCATTCGTTAATATTTTGGGGCAGCTGATTTAAATATTAAAGACATGACATAATAGGTTTCGACCTCTCTTTGCTTAAATATATTTATGTACAGCTGAACTCGAGTTTACTCCGAACTCGAAAACGTTTCATGGGGGCTGTTACGCAAAATGAAAGTTCTAAACCTAAGCTTGAAATTGACTTTTAATAAGCATAAGTGACCTTAAGCTCGCTGGCGCTGGCTATCGAGGAAACCGCGCGATTGGCCTTTTTGGGGAAGTGGCCCATGTTAAAGTCTAGGAGAAAGTCTCGAAAAAGCCACCGGCCTGAAGCATTGGGCCGACGCCTGAGAGGGGCACCCCCACGGGACACAGGTGCGCGCCGGCGCCTGCGACAAGAGATGGTAGGGCCGAGACCTGGGAGGGGCATCCCCAAGCGACACTGGTGCGCGCCGGTGCCTGCGACAAGAGATGGTAGGGCCGAGGCCTGGGAGGGGCATCCCCAAGCGACAGTGGTGCGGGGCATCCCCAAGCGACAGTGGCGCGCACCGGCGCCTGCGACACGAGATGGTAGGCCCGAGGCCTGAGAGGGGCATCCCCAAGCGACACTGGTGCGCGCCGCCGCCTGCAACAAGAGATGGTAGGGCCGAGGCATGGGAGGGGCATCCCCAAGCGACAGTGGCGCGCACCGGCGCCTGCGACACGAGATGGTAGGGCCGAGGCCTGGGAGGGGCATCCCCAAGCGACAGTGGCACGCGCCGGCGCCTGCGACACGAGATGGAAGGGCCGAGGCCTGGGAGGGGCATCCCCAAGCGACAGTGGCGCGTGCCGGCTCCTGCGACACGAGATGGTAGGGTCGAGGCCTGGGAGGGGCATCCCCAAACGACAGTGGCGACACGATACGGTAGGGCCAAGGCCTGAGAGGGGCATCCCCAAGCGACAGTGGTGCGCGCCGGCGCCTGCGACAAGAGATGGTAGGGCCGAGGCCTGGAAGGGGCATCCCCAAGCCACACTGGTGCGCGCCGCCGCCTGCGACAAGAGATGGTAGGGCCGAGGCCTGGGAGGGGCATCTCCAAGCGACAGTGGTGCTCGCCGGCGCCTGCGACACGAGATGGTAGGGCCGAGGCCTGTGAGGGGCATCCCCAAGCGACACTGGTGCGCGCCGCCGCCTGCGACAAGAGATGATAGGGCCGAGGCCTGGGAGGGGCATTTCCAAACCACACTGGCGCGCGCCGGCGCCTGCGACACGAGATGGTAGGGCCGAGGCCTGGGAGGGGCAGCCCCAAGCGACAGTGGTGCGCGCCGGCGCCTGCGACACGAGATGGTAGGCCCGAGGCCTGAGAGGGGCATCCCCAAGCGACACTGGTGCGCGCCGGCGCCTGCTACAAGAGATGGTAGGGCCGAGGCCTGCAAGGGGCATCCCCAAGCCACACTGGCGCGCGCCGGCGCCTGCGACACGAGATGGTAGGGCCGACGCCTGAGAGGGGCATCCCCAAGCGACAGTGGTGCGCGCCGCCGCCTGCGACAAGAGATGGTAGGGCCGAGGCATGGGAGGAGCATCCCCAAGCGACAGTGGCGCGCACCGGCACCTGCGACACGAGATGGTAGGCCCGAGGCCTGAGAGGGGCATCCCCAAGCGACACTGGTGCGCGCCGCCGCCTGCGACAAGAGATGGTAGGGGGCAGGCATGGGAGGGGCATCCCCAAGCGACAGTGGCGCGCACCGGCGCCTGCGACACGAGATGGTAGGGCCGAGTCCTGGGAGGGGCATCCCCAAGCGACAGTGGCACGCGCCGGCGCCTGCGACACGAGATGGAAGGGCCGAGGCCTGGGAGGGGCATCCCCAAGCGACAGTGGCGCGTGCCGGCTCCTGCGACACGAGATGGTAGGGTCGAGGCCTGGGAGGGGCATCCCCAAGCGACAGTGGCGCGCGCCGGCGCCTGCGACACGGGATGGTAGGGCCGAGGCCTGAGAGGGGCATCCCCTAGCGACACTGGTGCGCGCCGGCGCCTGCGACACGAGATGGTAGGGCCGAGGCGTGGGAGGGGCATCCCCAAGCGACACTGGCGCGCGCCGGCCCTGGGACAAGAGATGATAGGGCCATGGCCTGGGAGGGGCATCCCCAAGCTACACTGGTGCACGCCGGCACCTGCGACACGAGATGGTAGGGCCGAGGCCTGGGTTGGGGCAGCGACACTGGTGCACGCCGGCCCCTGCGTCACGAGATGGTAGGGCCATGGCCTGGGAGGGGCATCCCAAGCGACACTGGTGCGCGCCGGCGCCTGCGACAAGAGATGGTAGGGCCGAGGCCTGAGAGGTGCATCCCCAAGCGACAGTGGCGCGCGCCGGCGCCTGCGACACGAGATGGTAGGTCCGAGGCCTAGGAGGGGCATCCCCAAGCGACACTGGTGCGCGCCGGCGCCTGCGACAAGAGATGGTAGGGCCGAGGCCTGGAAGGGGCATCCCCAAGCCACACTGGCGCGCGCCGGCGCCTGCGACACGAAATGGTAGGGCCGAGGCCTGAGAGGGGCATCCCCAAGCGACAGTGGCGCGCGCCGGCGCCTGCGACACGAGATGGCAGGGCGGAGGCCTGGGAGGAGCATCCCCAAGCGACAGTGGTGCGCCCCGGCGCCTGCGACACGAGATGGTAGGGCGGAGACCTGGGAGGGGCATCCCCAAGCGACACTGGTGCGTGTCGGCGCCTGCGACAAGGGATGGTAGGGCCGAGGCCTGGGAGGGGCAGCGACACTGGTGCGCGCCGGCGCCTGCGACACTAGATGGTAGGGCCGAGGCCTGGGAGGGGCATCCCCAAGCGACACTGGTGCGCGCCGGCGCCTGCGACAAGTGATGGTAGGGCCGAGGCCTGGGAGGGGCAGAGACACTGGTGCGCGCCTGGGCCAGCGACAAGAGATAGTAGGGCCGAGGCCTGGGAGGGGCATCCCCAAGCGACACTGGCGCGCGCCGGCCCCTGCGTCACGAGATGGTAGGGCCATGGCCTGCGAGGGGCATCCCCAAGCGACACTGGTGCGCGCCGGCCCCTGCGACAAGAGATGGTAGGGCCAAGGCCTAGGAGGGGCATCCCCAAGCGACACTGGTGCGCGCCGGCGCCTGCGTCAGGAGATGGTAGGGCCAAGGCCTATGAGGGGCATCCCCAAGCGACAGTGGCGCGCGCCGGCGCCTGCGACACGAGATGGTAGGGCCGAGGCCTGGGAGGGGCATCCCCAAGCGACACTGGTGCGCGCGGGCGCCTGTGACACGACATGGTAGGGCCGAGGCCTGAGGGGGCATCCCCAAGCGACAGTGGTGCGCGCCGGCGCCTGCGACACGAGATGGTAGGGCCGAGGCTTCAGAGGGGCATCCCCAAACGACAGTGGTGCCCGCCGGCGCCTGCGACACGAGATGGTAGGGCCATGGCCTGGGAGGGGCATCCCCAAGCGACACTGGTGCGCGCCGGCGCCTGCGACACGAGATGGTAAGGCCGAGGCCTGGGAGGGGCATCCCCAAGCGACACTGGTGCACGCCGGCGCCTGCGACAAGAGATGATAAGGCCGAGGCCTGGGAGGGGCATCCCCAAGTGACACTGGCGCCCGCCGGCGCCTGCGACACGAGATGGTAGGGCCGAGGCCTGGGAGGGGCATCCCCAAGCGACAGTGACCCGCGCCGGCGCCTGCGACAAGATATGGTAGGGCCGAGGCCTGTAAGGGGCATCTGCAAGCAACACTGGTGCGCGCCGGCGCCTGCGACCAGAGATGGTAGGGCCGAGGCCTGGGAGGGGCAGCGACACTGGTGCGCGCCGGCGCCTGCGACACGAGATGGTAGGGCCGAGGCCTGAGAGGGGCATCCCCAAGCGACAGTGGCGCGCACCGGCGCCTGCGACACGAGATGCTAGGGCCGAGTCCTGGGAGGGGCATCCCCAAGCGACAGTGGCACGCGCCGGCGCCTGCGACACGAGATGGAAGGGCCGAGGCCCGGGAGGGGCATCCCCAAGCGACAGTGGCGCGTGCCGGCTCCTGCGACACGAGATGGTAGGGTCGAGGCCTGGGAGGGGCATCCCCAAGCGACAGTGGCGCGCGCCGGCGCCTGCGACACGGGATGGTAGGGCCGAGGCCTGGGAGGGGCATCCCCTAGCGACAGTGGTGCGCGCCGGCGCCTGCGACACGAGATGGTAGGGGCGAGGCATGGGAGGGGCATCCCCAAGCGACACTGGTGCGCGCCGGCGCCTGCGACAAGTGATGGTAGGGCCGAGGCCTGGGAGAGGCAGCGACACTGGTGCGCGCCGGCGCCTGCGACACGAGATGGTAGGGCCGAGGCGTGGGAGGGGCATCCCCAAGCGACACTGGCGCGCGCCGGCCCCTGCGACAAGAGATGATAGGGCCATGGCCTGGGAGGGGCATCCCCAAGCTACACTGGTGCACGCCGGCGCCTGCGACACGAGATGGTAGGGGCGATGCCTGGGTGGGGCAGCGACACTGGTGCACGCCGGCCCCTGCGTCACGAGATGGTAGGGCCATGGCCTGGGAGGGGCATCCCAAGCGACACTGGTGCGCGCCGGCGCCTGCGACAAGAGATGGTAGGGCCGAGGCCTGAGAGGTGCATCCCCAAGCGACAGTGGCGCGCGCCGGCGCCTGCGACACGAGATGGTAGGTCCGAGGCCTGGGAGGGGCATCCCCAAGCGACACTGGTGCGCGCCGGCGCCTGCAACAAGAGATGGTAGGGCCGAGGCCTGGAAGGGGCATCCCCAAGCCACACTGGCGCGCGCCGGCGCCTGCGACACGAGATGGTAGGGCCGGGGCCTGAGAGGGGCATCCCCAAGCGACAGTGGCGCGCGCCGGCGCCTGCGACACGAGATGGTAGGGCCGAGGCTTAAGGGGGCATCCTCAAGCGACAGTGACGGGCGCCGGCGCCTGCGACACGAGATGGTAGGGCCGAGGCCTGAGAGGTGCATCCCCAAGCGACAGTGGCGCGCGCCGGCGCCTGCGACACGAGATGGTAGGGCGGAGGCCTGGGAGGGGCATCCCCAAGCGACAGTGGTGCGCGCCGGCGCCTGCGACACGAGATGGTAGGGCCGAGGCCTGGGAGGGGCATCCCCAAGCGACACTGGTGCGCGTCGGCGCCTGCGACAAGGGATGGTAGGGCCGAGGCCTAGGAGGGGCAGCGACACTGGTGCGCGCCGGCGCCTGCGACACTAGATGGTAGGGCCGAGGCCTGGGAGGGGCATCCCCAAGCGACACTGGTGCGCGCCGGCGCCTGCGACAAGTGATGGTAGGGCCGAGGCCTGGGAGGGGCAGATACACTGGTGCGCGCCTGGGCCTGCGACAAGAGATAGTAGGCCCGAGGCCTGGGAGGGGCATCCCCAAGCGACACGGGCGCGCGCCGGCCCCTGCGTCACGAGATGGTAGGGCCATGGCCTGCGAGGGGCATCCCCAAGCGAAACTGGTGCGCGCCGGCCCCTGCGACAAGAGATGGTAGGGCCGAGGCCTAGGAGGGGCATCCCCAAGCGACACTGGTGCGCGCCGGCGCCTGCGACAGGAGATGGTAGGGTCAAGGCCTAGGAGGGGCATCCCCAAGCGACACTGGTGCGCGCCGGCGCTGCGACAGGAGATGGTAGGGCCGATGCCTGGGAGGGGCATCCCCAAGCGACAGTGGCGCGCGCCGGCGCCTGCGACAGGAGATGGTAGGGCCAAGGCCTAGGAGGGGCATCCCCAAGCGACAGTGGCGCGCACCGGCGCCTGCGACACGAGATGGTAGGGCCGAGGCCTGGGAGGGGCATCCCCAAGCGACAGTGGCACGCGCCGGCGCCTGCGACACGAGATGGAAGGGCCGAGGCCTGGGAGGGGCATCCCCAAGCGACAGTGGCGCGTGCCGGCTCCTGCGACACGAGATGGTAGGGTCGAGGCCTGGGAGGGGCATCCCCAAACGACAGTGGCGACACGATACGGTAGGGCCAAGGCCTGAGAGGGGCATCCCCAAGCGACAGTGGTGCGCGCCGGCGCCTGCGACACGAGATGGTAGGGCCGAGGCTTAAGGGGGTATCCTCAAGCGACAGTGACGCGCGCCGGCGCCTGCGACACGAGATGGTAGGGCCGAGGCCTGAGAGGTGCATCCCCAAGCGACAGTGGCGCGCGCCGGCGCCTGCGACACGAGATGGTATGGCGGAGGCCTGGGAGGGGCATCCCCAAGCGACAGTGGTGCGCGCCGGCGCCTGCGACACGAGATGGTAGGGCCGAGGCCTGGGAGGGGCATCCCCAAGCGACACTGGTGCGCGTCGGCGCCTGCGACAAGGGATGGTAGGGCCGAGGCCTAGGAGGGGCAGCGACACTGGTGCGCGCCGGCGCCTGTGACACTAGATGGTAGGGCCGAGGCCTGGGAGGGGCATCCCCAAGCGACACTGGTGCGCGCCGGCGCCTGCGACAAGTGATGGTAGGGCCGAGGCCTGGGAGGGGCAGATACACTGGTGCGCGCCTGGGCCTGCGACAAGAGATAGTAGGCCCGAGGCCTGGGAGGGGCATCCCCAAGCGACACTGGCGCGCGCCGGCCCCTGCGTCACGAGATGGTAGGGCCATGGCCTGCGAGGGGCATCCCCAAGCGAAACTGGTGCGCGCCGGCCCCTGCGACAAGAGATGGTAGGGCCGAGGCCTAGGAGGGGCATCCCCAAGCGACACTGGTGCGCGCCGGCGCCTGCGACAGGAGATGGTAGGGTCAAGGCCTAGGAGGGGCATCCCCAAGCGACACTGGTGCGCGCCGGCGCTGCGACAGGAGATGGTAGGGCCGATGCCTGGGAGGGGCATCCCCAAGCGACAGTGGCGCGCGCCGGCGCCTGCGACAGGAGATGGTAGGGCCAAGGCCTAGGAGGGGCATCCCCAAGCGACAGTGGCGCGCACCGGCGCCTGCGACACGAGATGGTAGGGCCGAGGCCTGGGAGGGGCATCCCCAAGCGACAGTGGCACGCGCCGGCGCCTGCGACACGAGATGGAAGGGCCGAGGCCTGGGAGGGGCATCCCCAAGCGACAGTGGCGCGTGCCGGCTCCTGCGACACGAGATGGTAGGGTCGAGGCCTGGGAGGGGCATCCCCAAACGACAGTGGCGACACGATACGGTAGGGCCAAGGCCTGAGAGGGGCATCCCCAAGCGACAGTGGTGCGCGCCGGCGCCTGCGACAAGAGATGGTAGGGCCGAGGCCTGGAAGGGGCATCCCCAAGCCACACTGGTGCGCGCCGCCGCCTGCGACAAGAGATGGTAGGGCCGAGGCCTGGGAGGGGCATCTCCAAGCGACAGTGGTGCTCGCCGGCGCCTGCGACACGAGATGGTAGGGCCGAGGCCTGTGAGGGGCATCCCCAAGCGACACTGGTGCGCGCCGCCGCCTGCGACAAGAGATGATAGGGCCGAGGCCTGGGAGGGGCATTTCCAAACCACACTGGCGCGCGCCGGCGCCTGCGACACGAGATGGTAGAGCCGAGGCCTGGGAGGGGCAGCCCCAAGCGACAGTGGTGCGCGCCGGCGCCTGCGACACGAGATGGTAGGACCGAGGCCTGAGAGGGGCATCCCCAAGCGACACTGGTGCGCGCCGGCGCCTGCTACAAGAGATGGTAGGGCCGAGGCCTGCAAGGGGCATCCCCAAGCCACACTGGCGCGCGCCGGCGCCTGCGACACGAGATGGTAGGGCCGACGCCTGAGAGGGGCATCCCCAAGCGACAGTGGTGCGCGCCGCCGCCTGCGACAAGAGATGGTAGGGCCGAGGCATGGGAGGGGCATCCCCAAGCGACAGTGGCGCGCACCGGCACCTGCGACACGAGATGGTAGGCCCGAGGCCTGAGAGGGGCATCCCCAAGCGACACTGGTGCGCGCCGCCGCCTGCGACAAGAGATGGTAGGGCCGAGGCATGGGAGGGGCATCCCCAAGCGACAGTGGCGCGCACCGGCGCCTGCGACACGAGATGGTAGGGCCGAGTCCTGGGAGGGGCATCCCCAAGCGACAGTGGCACGCGCCGGCGCCTGCGACACGAGATGGAAGGGCCGAGGCCTGGGAGGGGCATCCCCAAGCGACAGTGGCGCGTGCCGGCTCCTGCGACACGAGATGGTAGGGTCGAGGCCTGGGAGGGGCATCCCCAAGCGACAGTGGCGCGCGCCGGCGCCTGCGACACGGGATGGTAGGGCCGAGGCCTGAGAGGGGCATCCCCTAGCGACACTGGTGCGCGCCGGCGCCTGCGACACGAGATGGTAGGGCCATGGCCTGGGAGGGGCATCCCCAAGCGACACTGGTGCGCGCCGGCGCCTGCGACACGAGATGGTAAGGCCGAGGCCTGGGAGGGGCATCCCCAAGCGACACTGGTGCACGCCGGCGCCTGCGACACGAGATGGCAGGGCCGAGGCCTGGGAGGGGCATCCCCAAGCGACACTGGTGCACGCCGGCGCCTGCGACAAGAGATGATAAGGCCGAGGCCTGGGAGGGGCATCCCCAAGTGACACTGGCGCCCGCCGGTGCCTGCGACACGAGATGGTAGGGCCGATGCCTGGGAGGGGCATCCCCAAGCGACAGTGACCCGCGACGGTGCCTGCGACAAGATATGGTAGGGCCGAGGCCTGTAAGGGGCATCTGCAAGCAACACTGGTGCGCGCCGGCGCCTGCGACCAGAGATGGTAGGGCCGAGGCCTGGGAGGGGCAGCGACACTGGTGCGCGCCGGCGCCTGCGACACGAGATGGTAGGGCCGAGGCCTGAGAGGGGCATCCCCAAGCGACAGTGGTGCGCGCCGTCGATTGCGACAAGAGACGGTAGGGCCGAGGCCTGGGAGGGGCATCCCCAAGCGACACTGGTGCGCGCTGGCGCCTGCGACAAGAGATGGTAGGGCCGAGGCGTGGGAGGGGCGTCCCCAAGCAATAGTGGCGCGCGCCGGCGCCTGCGACACGAGATGGTAGAGCCATGGCCTGGGAGGGGCATCCCCAAGCGACACTGGTGCGCGCCGGCGCCTGCGACGAGAGATGGTAGGGAAGAGGCCTGAAGGGGGGGGGGGGGGGAGCATCCCCAAGCGACAACCCTAAAGATGGTAATGGTGTGGCTTAAGAGAGCGGGCGGCCCTTATCCACAAGGCAGGTGAGGCGGCGGGTGAAAAAGAGGGTACCTAACCCTGACCCCAACCCTACCCCGAGCGCAATCTACCCCTTGTACCTAAACCCTAAGGATAGTACTGATGTGGCATTGACAGAGCGGGCGGCCGTAACCCGAATAGCAGGTTAGGCTGCAGGTAAAACAGAGGGTACCTAACACTGACCCCAACCCGACCCCGAGCGCAATTTACCCTCTGTACTTAAACCCTGAGGATAGTACTGATGTGGCATTGACAGAGCGGGCGGCCCTTATCCCCAAGGGAACTGAGGCGGCGGGTGAAGAGGGTACCTAACCCTGACCCCAACCCAACCCTGAATGCAATGTACACGCTACGCCTGAACCCTAAAGATGGTAATGATGTGGCATTGACAGAGCGGGCGGCCCTTACCCGAAATGCAGGTGTAGCGGCAGGTGAAAAAGAGGGTACTTAACCCTGACCCCAACCCGACCCCGAGCGCAATCTACCCCCTGTACCTACACCCTGAGGATAGTACTGATGTGGAATTGACAGAGCGGGCGGCCGTAACCCGAAAGGCAGGTCAGGCTGCGGGCGAAAAAGAGGGTACCTAACCCTGACCCCAACCCAACCCTGACCGTAGTCGACACCCTACGCCTGAACCCTAAAGATAGTACTCATGTGGCCTTGACAGAGCGGCGGCCCTCACCCGAAATGCAGTGGAGGCGGCGGGTCCAGAGGGTACCTAACCCTGACCCCAACCCGACCCCGAGCGCAATCTACCCCCTGTACCTAAAACCTAAGGATAGTACTGATGTGGCATTGACAGAGCGGGCGGCCCTTACCCTAAAGGCAGGTTAGGCTGCGGGTGAAAAAGAGGGTACCTAACCCTGACCCCAACCCAACCCTGACCGTAGTCGACACCGTACGCCTGAACCCTAAAGATAGTACTCATGTGGCCTTGACAGAGCGGGCGGCCCTCACCCGAAATGCAGTTGAGGCGGCGGGTCCAGAGGGTACCTAACCCTGACCCCAACCCGACCCCGAGCGCAATCTACCCCCTGTACCTAAAACCTAAGGATAGTACTGATGTGGCATTGACAGAGCGGGCGGCCGTTACCCTAAAGGCAGGTTAGGCTGCGGGTGAAAAAGAGGGTACCTAACCCTGACCCCAACCCAACCCTGACCGTAGTCGACACCGTACGCCTGAACCCTAAAGATAGTACTCATGTGGCCTTGACAGAGCGGGCGGCCCTCACCCGAAATGCAGTTGAGGCGCGGGTCCCTGGGGGTACCTAACCCTGAACCCTACCCAACCCTGAATGCAATGTACACCCTACGGCTGAACCCTAAAGATGGTAATGATGTGGCTAAAGAGAGATCGGGCGGCCGTTATCCACAAGGGAGGTGAGGCGGCGGGTGAAAAAGAGGGTACCTAACCCTGACCCCAACCCGACCCCGAGCGCAATCTACCCCCTGTACCTAAACCCTAAGGATAGTACTGATGTGGCATTGACAGAGCGGGCGGCCCTTACCCGAAATGCAGTTGAGGCGGCGGGTCCAGAGGGTACATAACCCTGACCCTAACCAAACCCTGAATGCAAAGTACACCCTACGCCTGAACCCTAAAGATGGTAATGATGTGGCTAAAGAAAGACCGGGCGGCCGTTATCCACAAGGGAGGTGAGGCGGCGGGTGAAAAAGAGGGTACCTAACCCTGACCCCAACCCGACCCCGAGCGCAATCTACCCCCTGTACCTAAAACCTAAGGATAGTACTGATGTGGAATTGACAGAGCGGGCGGCCGTAACCCGAAAGGCAGGTTAGGCTGCGGGTGAAAAAGAGGGTACCTAACCCTGGCCCCAACCCAACCCTAACTGTAGTCGACACCCTACGCCTGAACCCTAAAGATAGTAGTCATGTGGCTTTGACAGAGAGGGCGGCCCTCACCCGAAATGCAGTTGAGGCGGCGGGTGCAGAGTGTACGTAAACCTGACCCCAACCCAACCCTGAATGCAATGTACATCCTACGCCTGAACCCTAAAGATGGTAATAATGTGGCTTAAGAGAGCGGGCGGCCCTTATCCACAAGGGAGGTGAGGCGGCGGGTGCAAAAGAGGGTACCTAACCCTGACCCCAACCCGACCGCGAGCGCAATCTACCCCTTGTACCTAAACCCTAAGGATAGCATTGATGTGGCATTGACACAGCGGGCGGCCGTAACCCGAAAGGCAGGTTAGGCTGCGGGTGAAACAGAGGGCACCTAACGCTGACCCAAACCCAACCCTGAGCGCAATCTACACCCTTCGCCGGAACCCTACATATGGTACTCATGTGGCCTTGACAGAGCGGGCGGCCCTTACCCGAAATGCAGGTGTAGCGGCGGGTGAAAAAAGGGTACCTAACCCTGACCCCAACCCGACCCCGAGCGCAATCTACCCCCTGTACCTACCCACTCAGGATAGTACTGATGTGGAATTGACAGAGCGGGCGGCCGTGACCCGAAAGGCAGGTTAGGCCGCGGGTGAAAAAGAGGGTACCTAACCCTGACCCCAACCCGACCCCGAGCGCATTCTACCCTCTGTACCTAAACCCTCAGGATAGTACTGATGTGGCATTGACAGAGCGGGCGGCCCTTACCCGAAAGGCAGGTTATGCGGCAGGTGAAGAGGGTACCTAACCCTGACCCCAACCCAACCCTGAATGCAATGTACACCCTACGCCTGAACCCTAAAGATGGTAATGATGTGGCTTAAGAGAGCGGGCGGCCGTTATCCACAAGGGAGGTGAGGCGGCGGGTGAAAAAGAGGGTACCTAACGCTGACCCCAACCCGACCCCGAGCGCAATCTACCCCCTGTACCTAAACCCTAAGGATAGTACTGATGTGGCATTGACAGAGCGGGCGGCCCTTACCCGAAATGCAGTTGAGGCGGCGGGTCCAGAGGGTACATAACCCTGACCCTAACCAAACCCTGAATGCAAAGTACACCCTACGCCCGAACCCTAAAGATGGTAATGATGTGGCTAAAGAGAGACCGGGCGGCCGTTATCCACAAGGGAGGTGAGGCGGCGGGTGAAAAAGAGGGTACCTAACCCTGACCCCAACCCGACCCCGAGCGCAATCTACCCCCTGTACCTAAAACCTAAGGATAGTACTGATGTGGAATTGACAGAGTGGGCGGCCGTAACCCGAAAGGCAGGTTAGGCTACGGGCGAAAAAGAAGGTACCTAACCCTGACCCCAACCCAACCCTGACCGTAGTCGACACCGTACGCCTGAACCCTAAAGATAGTACTCATGTGGCCTTGACAGAGCGGGCGGCCCTCACCCGAAATGCAGTTGAGGCGGCGGGTCCAGAGGGTACCTAACCCTGACCCCAACCCAACCCTGAATGCAATGTACACCCTACGCCTGAACCCTAAAGATGGTAATGATGTTGCTAAAGAGGGACCGGGCGGCCGTTATCCACAAGGGAGGTGAGGCGGCGGGTGAAAAAGAGGGTACCTAACCCTGACCCCAACCCGACCCCGAGCGCAATCTACCCCCTGTACCTAAAACCTAAGGATAGTACTGATGTGGAATTGACAGAGCGGGCGGCCGTAACCCGAAAGGCAGGTTAGGCTGCGGGTGAAAAAGAGGGTACCTAACCCTGGCCCCAACCCAACCCTAACTGTAGTCGACACCCTACGCCTGAACCCTAAAGATAGTAGTCATGTGGCTTTGACAGAGAGGGCGGCCCTCACCCGAAATGCAGTTGAGGCGGCGGGTGCAGAGTGTACGTAAACCTGACCCCAACCCAACCCTGAATGCAATGTACATCCTACGCCTGAACCCTAAAGATGGTAATAATGTGGCTTAAGAGAGCGGGCGGCCCTTATCCACAAGGGAGGTGAGGCGGCGGGTGCAAAAGAGGGTACCTAACCCTGACCCCAACCCGACCCCGAGCGCAATCTACCCCTTGTACCTAAACCCTAAGGATAGCATTGATGTGGCATTGACACAGCGGGCGGCCGTAACCCGAAAGGCAGGTTAGGCTGCGGGTGAAACAGAGGGCACCTAACGCTGACCCAAACCCAACCCTGAGCGCAATCTACACCCTTCGCCGGAACCCTACATATGGTACTCATGTGGCCTTGACAGAGCGGGCGGCCCTTACCCGAAATGCAGGTGTAGCGGCGGGTGAAAAAAGGGTACCTAACCCTGACCCCAACCCGACCCCGAGCGCAATCTACCCCCTGTACCTACCCACTCAGGATAGTACTGATGTGGAATTGACAGAGCGGGCGGCCGTGACCCGAAAGGCAGGTTAGGCCGCGGGTGAAAAAGAGGGTACCTAACCCTGACCCCAACCCGACCCCGAGCGCATTCTACCCTCTGTACCTAAACCCTCAGGATAGTACTGATGTGGCATTGACAGAGCGGGCGGCCCTTACCCGAAAGGCAGGTTATGCGGCAGGTGAAGAGGGTACCTAACCCTGACCCCAACCCAACCCTGAATGCAATGTACACCCTACGCCTGAACCCTAAAGATGGTAATGATGTGGCTTAAGAGAGCGGGCGGCCGTTATCCACAAGGGAGGTGAGGCGGCGGGTGAAAAAGAGGGTACCTAACGCTGACCCCAACCCGACCCCGAGCGCAATCTACCCCCTGTACCTAAACCCTAAGGATAGTACTGATGTGGCATTGACAGAGCGGGCGGCCCTTACCCGAAATGCAGTTGAGGCGGCGGGTCCAGAGGGTACATAACCCTGACCCTAACCAAACCCTGAATGCAAAGTACACCCTACGCCCGAACCCTAAAGATGGTAATGATGTGGCTAAAGAGAGACCGGGCGGCCGTTATCCACAAGGGAGGTGAGGCGGCGGGTGAAAAAGAGGGTACCTAACCCTGACCCCAACCCGACCCCGAGCGCAATCTACCCCCTGTACCTAAAACCTAAGGATAGTACTGATGTGGAATTGACAGAGTGGGCGGCCGTAACCCGAAAGGCAGGTTAGGCTACGGGCGAAAAAGAAGGTACCTAACCCTGACCCCAACCCAACCCTGACCGTAGTCGACACCGTACGCCTGAACCCTAAAGATAGTACTCATGTGGCCTTGACAGAGCGGGCGGCCCTCACCCGAAATGCAGTTGAGGCGGTGGGTCCAGAGGGTACCTAACCCTGACCCCAACCCAACCCTGAATGCAATGTACACCCTACGCCTGAACCCTAAAGATGGTAATGATGTTGCTAAAGAGGGACCGGGCGGCCGTTATCCACAAGGGAGGTGAGGCGGCGGGTGAAAAAGAGGGTACCTAACCCTGACCCCAACCCGACCCCGAGCGCAATCTACCCCCTGTACCTAAACCCTAAGGTTAGTACTGATATGGAATTGACAGAGCGGGCGGCCGTAACCCGAAAGGCAGGTTAGGCCGCGGGTGAAAAAGGGGGTACCTAACCCTGACCTCAACCCGACCCTGAATGCAATGTACACCCTACGCCTGAAACCTACAGATTGTAATGATGTGGCTTAAGAGAGCGGGCGGCCGTTATCCACAAGGGAGGTGAGGCGGCGGGTGAAAAAGAGGGTACCTAACCCTGACCCCAATCCAACCCTGAGCGCAATCTACACGGTTGGCCGGAACAGTAAATATGGTACTCATGTGGCCTTGACAGAGCGGGCGGTCCTTACCCGAAATGCAGGTGTAGCGGCGGGTGAAAAAGAGGGTACCTAACCCTGACCCCAACCCGACCCCGAGCGCAATCTACCTGCTGTACCTAAACCCTCAGGATAGTACTGATGTGGCATTGACAGAGCGGGCGGCCCTTACCCCAAAGGCTGGTTAGGCGGCGGGTGAAGAGGGTACCTAACCCTGACCCCAACCCAACCCTGAATGCAATGTACACCCTACGCCTGAACCCTAAAGATGGTAATGATGTGGCTTAAGAGCGCGGGCGGCCGTTATCCACAAGGGAGGTGAGGCGGCGGGTGAAAAAGAGGGTACCTAACCCTGACCCCAACCCGACCCCGAGCGCAATCTACACCCTGGAGCTAAACCCTAAGGATAGTACTGATGTGGCATTGACAGAGCGGGCGGCCCTTACCCGAAATGCAGTTGAGGCGGCGGGTCCAGAGGGTACATAACCCTGACCCTAACCAAACCCTGAATGCAAAGTACACCCTACGCCTGAACCCTAAAGAGGGTAATGATGTGGCTAAAGAGAGACCGGGCGGCCGTTATCCACAAGGGAGGTGAGGCGGCGGGTGAAAAAGAGGGTACCTAACCCTGACCCCAACCCGACCCCGAGCGCAATCTACCCCCTGTACCTAAAACCTAAGGATAGTACTGATGTGGAATTGACAGAGCGGGCAGCCGTAACCCGAAAGGCAGGTTAGGCTGCGGGCGAAAAAGAAGGTACCTAACCCTGACCCCAACCCAACCCTGACCGTAGTCGACACCCTACGCCTGAACCCTAAAGATAGTACTCATGTGGCCTTGACAGAGCGGGCGGCCCTCACCCGAAATGCAGTTGAGGCGGCGGGTCCAGAGGGTACCTAACCCTGACCCCAACCCAACCTGAATGCAATGTACACCCTACGCCTGAACCGTAAAGATGGTAATGATGTTGCTAAAGAGAGACCGGGCGGCCGTTATCCACAAGGGAGGTGAGGCGGCGGGTGAAAAAGAGGGTACCTAACCCTGACCCCAACCCAATCCTGAGCGCAATCTACATCCTTCGCCGGAACAGTAAATATGGTACTCATGTGGCCTTGACAGAGCGGGCGGTCCTTACCCGAAATGCAGGTGTAGCGGCGGGTGAAAAAGAGGGTACCTTACCCTGACTCCAACCCAACCCCGAGCGCAATCTACCTGCTGTACCTAAACCCTAAGGATAGTACTGATGTGGCATTGAAAGAGCGGGCGGCCCTTACCCGAAATGCAGTTGAGGCGGCGGGTCCAGAGGGTACGTAACCCTGACCCCATCCCAACCCTGAATGCAATGTACACCCTACGCCTGAACCCTAAAGATGGTAATGATGTGGCTTAGGGGAGCGGGTGGCCCTTATCCACAAGGGAGGTAAGCCGGCGGGTGAAAAAGAGGGTACCTAACCCTGACCCCAACCCGACCCCGAGCGCAATCTACCCTCTGTACCTAAACCCTCAGGATAGTACTGATGTGTCATTGACACAGCGGGCGGCCCTTACCCGAATGCAGGTTGGGCTGCGGGCGAAAAAGAGGGTACCTAACGCTGACCCCAACCCAACCCTGAGCGCAATCTACACCCTTCGCCGGAACCCTAAATATGGTACTCATGTGGCCTTGACAGAGCGGGCGGCCGTTACCCGAAGTGCAAGTGTAGCGGCGGGTGAAAAAGAGGGTACCTAACCCTGAACCCAACCCAAACCCTGAGCGCAATCTATCCCCTATGCCTAAACCCCAAAACATGTTAATCATGCGGCCTTGACAGAGCGGGCGGCCATTGGCCGAAAGGCAGGTGAGGCGGCTGGTGGAAAAGAGGGTACCAAATCCTGACCCCAACCCAAACCCTGAGCCCAATCTACCCCCTATCCCTGACACCCTAAAGATGGTAACGATGCGGCTTTCACAGACCGAGCGGGCCTTCCGCAAGAGGGAGGCGAGGCGGCCTGTGAAAAAGAGGGTATCTAACCCTGACCCCAACCCAAACCCTGAGCGCAATCTACCCCCTATGCCTGACACCCTAAAGATGGTAACGATGCGGCTTTGACAGAGCAGGCGGCCGTTACGGGAAAGGCAGGTGAGGCGGCAGGTGAAAAAGAGGGTACCTAACCCTGACCCCAACCCAGACCCTGAGCGCGATCAACCCCTATGCCTAAAACCCTAAAGATGGTAGTGATGCGGCCTGGACAGAGCGGGCGGCCATTGCCCGAAATGCAAGTGTAGCGGCGGGTGAAAAAGAGGGTACCTAACCCTGACCCCAACCCGACCCCGAGCGCAATCTACCCCCTGTACCTAAAACCTAAGGATAGTACTGATGTGGAATTGACAGAGCGGGCAGCCGTAACCCGAAAGGCAGGTTAGGCTGCGGGCGAAAAAGAAGGTACCTAACCCTGACCCCAACCCAACCCTGACCGTAGTCGACACCCTACGCCTGAACCCTAAAGATAGTACTCATGTGGCCTTGACAGAGCGGGCGGCCCTCACCCGAAATGCAGTTGAGGCGGCGGGTCCAGAGGGTACCTAACCCTGACCCCAACCCAACCTGAATGCAATGTACACCCTACGCCTGAACCGTAAAGATGGTAATGCTGTTGCTAAAGAGAGACCGGGTGGCCGTTATCCACAAGGGAGGTGAGGCGGCGGGTGAAAAAGAGGGTACCTAACCCTGACCCCAACCCAATCCTGAGCGCAATCTACATCCTTCGCCGGAACAGTAAATATGGTACTCATGTGGCCTTGACAGAGCGGGCGGTCCTTACCCGAAATGCAGGTGTAGCGGCGGGTGAAAAAGAGGGTACCTTACCCTGACTCCAACCCAACCCCGAGCGCAATCTACCTGCTGTACCTAAACCCTAAGGATAGTACTGATGTGGCATTGAAAGAGCGGGCGGCCCTTACCCGAAATGCAGTTGAGGCGGCGGGTCCAGAGGGTACGTAACCCTGACCCCATCCCAACCCTGAATGCAATGTACACCCTACGCCTGAACCCTAAAGATGGTAATGATGTGGCTTAGGGGAGCGGGTGGCCCTTATCCACAAGGGAGGTAAGGCGGCGGGTGAAAAAGAGGGTACCTAACCCTGACCCCAACCCGACCCCGAGCGCAATCTACCCTCTGTACCTAAACCCTCAGGATAGTACTGATGTGTCATTGACAGAGCGGGCGGCCCTTACCCGAATGCAGGTTGGGCTGCGGGCGAAAAAGAGGGTACCTAACGCTGACCCCAACCCAACCCTGAGCGCAATCTACACCCTTCGCCGGAACCCTAAATATGGTACTCATGTGGCCTTGACAGAGCGGGCGGCCGTTACCCGAAGTGCAAGTGTAGCGGCGGGTGAAAAAGAGGGTACCTAACCCTGAACCCAACCCAAACCCTGAGCGCAATCTATCCCCTATGCCTAAACCCCAAAACATGTTAATCATGCGGCCTTGACAGAGCGGGCGGCCATTGGCCGAAAGGCAGGTGAGGCGGCTGGTGGAAAAGAGGGTACCAAATCCTGACCCCAACCCAAACCCTGAGCCCAATCTACCCCCTATCCCTGACACCCTAAAGATGGTAACGATGCGGCTTTCACAGACCGAGCGGGCCTTCCGCAAGAGGGAGGCGAGGCGGCGTGTGAAAAAGAGGGTATCTAACCCTGACCCCAACCCAAACCCTGAGCGCAGTCTACCCCCTATGCCTGACACCCTAAAGATGGTAACGATGCGGCTTTGACAGAGCAGGCGGCCGTTACGGTAAAGGCAGGTGAGGCGGCAGGTGAAAAAGAGGGTACCTAACCCTAACCCCAACCCAGACCCTGAGCGCGATCAACCCCTATGCCTAAAACCCTAAAGATGGTAGTGATGCGGCCTGGACAGAGCGGGCGGCCATTGCCCGAAATGCAAGTGTAGCGGCGGGTGAAAAAGAGGGTACCTCACCTTGACCCCAACTGAAACCCTGAGGGCGGTCTACCCCTATGCCTAAAACCCTAAAGATGGTAATGATGCGGCCTTGAGAGATCGGGCGGCCCTTCCGCAAGAGGTAGGTGAGGCGGCGGGTGAGAAAGAGGGTACCTAACCCTGACCCCAACCCAGACCCTGAGCGCGATCAACCCCCTATGCCTAAAACCCTAAAGATGGTAGTGATGCGGCCTGGACAGAGCGGGTGGCCATTGCCCGAAAGGCAGGTGATAATGAGAGATCGGAATGGCGCACGAGATACTAACTGATGCGTGCAACTGATTAAAGTCTAGCGCACGAAATACAAAGTTGTGCGCGCATACAAGTTATGGGTGCCCGGGCTCAACGATCTCGGTCGGTGGACAGCTAAGACGGAACTGCCCGTTTATTTAGTTTCGGTCTACATTTCTAGTTCCTACATCCCTGCCATGCACATTTTCATAGCAACCCACTGAATCATCCCACCACCCCAGCTTCAACGACCCCTCCCCCGCCCCGCCCCCACAACAGTATGCCTACACTGACACCGCGGTCACTGGCACCGTTCGCGACAGCGAACCTCCCTGTAATATTGTTATGATAAGATTAGCGAGCCGCGCTGTGTTGACATCCCCGATTAGCCAAGTGACGAGTCGCCGGCGACACAACATGGATGTCGACCAGCTGTTTGTAATAGTTAATAGCTCTCGTAGGGTCCGATGTTGAAGTTTAGCAATTTGGAAGTCGATATCTTAAGGCATTCGAAAGAGAATGCGCCGCGGGACAAAGAGACAGAGACAGACAGACAGACACACAGACGGACTAACAGAACACACCGACAGGAGACGAAAATTGAAAATTTGCGTCTTAAAGAATCCCGTAGCATCTCGCGTCAACTTCGCATCAGTAGGAAGAGAACGAACTCTGCCCGGGAACTCTGCGCGGGGAACCTTGCCTGTAATACGCTGCTCTTGACATCAGTCAATTGAGATATATAACAACTAGGCGTCCGGTCAGTTATTGTGCGTATGTTTGTTGATTACAAATGAAAGTTATAATTTCAACATGTAGGATAATCAGAATTGTTTATGTGCGGCGGCTTTAAACGTCACGCGTCTGGTCAGTTATTTCGCGCATGTTTGGTGATTACAAATGAAAGTTATAATTTCAACATGTATGATAGTTAGAATTGTTTATTTACGTCGCCTTTTGAGTACAAATGAAAGTTATAATTTCAACATGTACGATAATTACAATTATTTATGCACGTCGGCTTTTAACGTCACGCTTACGGTATTATATTGGTACTGATTGCATGTAGACATGTTTTTATTGTAACTGAGATACATATACGCCCTATACGCATTTTTTTCGGCGTCCTGTAGCCGCAATTTGCGCATTCGGTACTGGATGTGTATATGCAAATGCTAAATGGTGGCGCCCTCTACCTATCATGCCGGGCCAGGCCGCCCCTCCCCCCCCCCCCCTTCGCCCCCCCGCAGCTCCTAGAACTGAGAGGCTTTGTTTATCTACAGCAAACGCGGGCCCACGATCGCCCCTCCCCATCCCCCCGTGGACAGAGAGAAAATTCAATCCACAGCGCACTAGTGTCAAGCAAGGCCCCTCCTCTTCCATTTTGGACAGCGAGGGGTTTATCAAGAGCGAACTGCCCCAAAGCACCCCCCCCCCCGGCTACCCTGGACAGAGGGGGATTTCAAACTGCAGCACACTCGGGCCGAGCACCGCCCCTCCCTCCTCCTTCTACGCACATAGGACTGGGGTGTGCCGCGCGCGGTGGGGGATTAGGAGAGGGTGGGGTGGAGGGGGTGGGCGACGTAGGGGTCTGCTTGGAGAGGAGGGGGTGAAGGGGGTGGGCTACAGTGTTTGCAGGGCATCCCCGGGGGGTGTGGGGTGCTGCGTTGTGGGTCCGAGCTGTGCCGAATGGCTCCGAGAGGTACCGAAGGGGTGAGGCTCCGAAAAAGTCAATCACGCCGTATAATGATCTAATATGGATAGGTGCGACCTAAAATGCGAGCGTATATTTATTGTTTGAGCTGGTCCGTGGGGATGCATCTAGATCAATATTCAAAATAAATCCCACTTCGGCTTGCCATAATGCATGTCTTTGGCGGGGTGACGTATACCATGCACGTGCTTGTAGCATATCATTCGGTTGCTTAGGAACTACTATTGTGACGTCATTTTTATCACATTTTGATGTCACAACTACTCAGTGTTATAGCCCCTAAGTTAATAAAGCGGATTTTTCAAGATTATTTCGACCCACTTTAGGAAAGCGGAATTGTCAACCAATCAGCCTTGATAATTTTACCCACTCATCTTTTTGTTTGATATTGTTTGCATTATGACAGTTATATATGTATGTGGGATTTTCTGCTATGCGTGACGTTATGCATGATGCTCTCTTGGTCTGTTCGCAATCTAAAAGTTGAGCGAAACTTCAGAACATGCATTTACTATGCGTGAAAAACTCACAATTGTTTTGGATCTGAGCCGCTCAAAGGAGGGTGATATTTTTGAATGGCCCAAGATGTGGATGGCCCATCCGCCTGTTTGTACTGGGCCCACCATGTTACTATGTGGACACCCTATTTTGGTCCCGTGGACACTCCCTTCAAATTCCTGGACCCCCGCCCGCTTGTGACCCCACATAGTTATTGGATCTACCCATGTACGTGATATCATTGTCGAACGTTGCATATATTTATGAAGGCCTTAAATGTGGATTGGATTCGGTAGAAACATGGTGTAAATATGGTATACACATGGTGTAAACATGGTATACACGTGGTGTACACGCAGTGAAAACATGGCGTACACGTGGTGTACACATAATGACATCACATGGCCACAACCTATTCTGAATAGTTTGGGCGACCTTTAATATTGAACAAATTAATGATAATGTCTATAAAATTTACATTTCTCACCTGTTGGACATTTCTTCGTAATGACAGCTTTACACTTCAGACATTTCGTCATTCGCAGGCTGCATTCGTGGCAAGTGAATTTGTGACCGCAAGGTTCGAACGTTACGTCAGCCGCGCTATCGGTGCAGACAACGCAGAAACTGGCTTCCTCCGGCGTTATTTCGTACGATGGATCCATGGAACCGCCGGCCGTGGTGTTGGGGCAACTGGTAGACTTTAGTACATTTGGTGTTGGCGGGGCAACTAGATGAATTTCGCCTGTGTGTAACCCGGGGCTTGTGGAGGCCGGGTCTTCTTCCTCGTCCGCCTTGGCGCCTGCAGTTAGAACAAGGAGAAACGCATGGTTGGTTAATTTCCGTTTGAGAAGATGTGAGCCAAAGTGAAGGCGGAATGCATGAGATCAGGTGACTGTGGAATGACAGGGTTACGCTGACATGACTATGATGACAATGGACGACAGGCTTCCATTTTATAGATTCGATGGCGTAATGTCGAACGAAGTGGTCTAAATCGTGACATACTACATCCGTTATTAAGGGGTTATTAAGTGACCGGTTTTTGCAACAAGGACACTTAGTCACCCACGCAAACAACCATACACCCACCTTTCTATGGCAGGCCGACAGGGCCATAAAGTCAAAGACAAATTCGTTTCTAAGAAACGAATTGACCAATAACACGCCGTATATTCGTTCCTTGGACCGCATTGCACCTAAATTTCCTTCCTAGTCAAAGAATGGACCAATCACAGCCCGTTTTAAAGTCCCCGCCCTGTACTTATAACACTGGGCGTGACTAATCCGCACCCACCCTCGGCGCCAGTCAGTCTGACCCGAAATCCAGACGCGCAAACTAGAGAAAGAGAGTGAAAACATCTTTCCACCAAATTCCTCCCAAATTCCTGATAAGAGAGTACACTCTCAGGGGTGTAGGAGCGTATGGGTATATAAGGGGCACGGATCCGGGAGTCCGGACAACTAAGAAGAGAGTCCAGAGAGCTAAAGAAGAAGCAAGAATTCAACTAGGAAAGGAATAATCGAAAGGAATAACAACGAGATGTACAACCGTTATGAATAAAGGCTTGATTGAAATGTACAAGCGACTTCATTTGTGAATGTGAAGACCAGGAGTCCGTATACACGCCCTGGCCGAACCAAAAATGATACACGTGAGATTTTGTTTTGTACAAAACAAAAAGACTGTGCAGTGCTAGGACAAAATATACGTCCTGTAATAGGTTCACTCCTTTCCTATGAAAGAAATTGCTTTCCTATTAACGAATATGCGGCGTGTGATAGGTGATAGTTTCATAGGAACGATTGTGTCGCTTCGTAGGAAAGCTTTTGACTTCCCAGGAAAGCTTTCGATGCTAGGTCCCTGTCGGCCTACCATATCAGTCTGGCTCCAGACTCGGCTCCGATGTGTCACGTTAGTATGTCTGAAACGTTTGTATCCCAAATGTAATTCTACTAAACGGACTTCCTGTTACGCACACTTCGTTCGACAGATGGCGCGCGGGTGGCGCAGGGGAAACAAACGCACGTGCGCCGACCGATAGGCTTGAGCGAGCAGGCTACTTTCGGTCTGTCAACGATCTCTTGCCACATAAGGTGTTTCAAAGCGCGTTTATTGGCTATGACTAAGAGGTGCAGGGTCTGGGTGTGTACGAATCACAACCGAGCTGGTAAGGCGCTGTCATTTTTTTAATTTCCCGGGAATAACGAGCGATTACAGCGTTGGCTCGCAGCCCTAAAGCTCCACCATCTCCGCCGTCCCCACCATCCCCTCCTTCCCCACTATCTCCGCCAACGCATGTATTGTGACAGGCAATTCTTTTGCATTGGGCTCTGCCGGCAATTAAGCGTCTGTTTGGTATCAAGCTCGTTACAAATGAAAATGATATTTTGATTGTATATGTTCTGGCATATCTACCCATTAGGCAAGCATACGCAGCGTGGCATCTGGATGCATCGGGTGGTCAGTTATAAATTTCTTTTCAAGTTTATGCCGAATACTACGGTGCCCGATTAAGGACATTGATATTATTTTTGTTAAAAAAAAAGTCGTTCCAAATTCTCTTGGAACACGACTTATTATTTGTCAAAAAAAATAATTCGTTCCAAGCTCAGTTCGATTCCCGAGTTATTATTTTTTCGAATGCCCCCGTTGTCGTAGCGTTATCGACTTTATAAAACTACGTTGCATGTGCAACCCCCAGCTGTTTTTGGTGTTGTTTGGCGCGGTTTATCCCATGCGTGCACTAAGGTGGTCTAAACAACAAACCATATATAAAAAAAAATCGTTCCAAACTTGGTTGCGGAACGAGTTATTTTTTGTCAAAAAATAAATAAGTCACTCCAAACTTTGTCGCGCAACTTGTTGCGTGTCTTTTCCCAAAAAAATAAAATCGTTCCAAATTCTCTTGGAGCACGACTTAATTTTCTCAACAAAAAATAAAGTCGTTCTAAACTCTCTTTCAACAAAAATAAACTCGTTTCAAACTTCGATGCGGACGTTGTTTTGGCGGCGGTCGGGTTGACTTTAAAGGTAGCCATGACCGCACGTGTACAGCGATTTCATAGCTGGTTAACAATCGCATGCAACAGTTACCTAATTACCGAGCCTTCCCCATGGAATTGGGGAGAGGAGACACTACCTTACTGCAGTGGTGTGGGTGTGCCTCCCATGGCATATGGAGAGTGAGAGAAAAGTACGCGATTTGTGGTTAGGGAAAGACCATATTTTTGTGAAAAAAATAAGTCTGGCTCGAAGAGAATTTGGAACGACTTGGTTTTGTTGTAAAAAAAAATATCGCCTAAAACTAAGACCGTAGAATACTTTATTAGTACTGTATACTGTTTTCCTTAAGAGTCGAGTCCAATGAATTAACATTTTGTGAGAATGTCTACCAGTTGCTGCATGGTATTATACATCTACGGCCCCTGCAGACGGCTTTACACTTAAAAGTCGGGTAATTTCGATCAGCGCATAACTTCGACCACATGATATTTCCTCTCCTTTCGCTGCCGCCTAATTACATTTGAAATTTGTACTATTGTGAAGGCCAAACGTTTATTATTTATGAGCTTTATGACGTACGTCTCGGGAGAGTTGGCGGAATCAGTACTGTAACCTGATTTGTCTAATCCGTCGCACCCGCAAAACTATAAAGTTGGCGCGCTCTCTTTTTTGGCTGGGACTTTCCCCACCGAAGATACACCCACATAGCCACCTATACGCCGAAGTTATGATCGGCTTACAGCAGCACTTATTTTTCGAAGTAATACAACTATATGAAGTTTAAAGGACAGAGAACTTGTTTAATGTGTTCAATAGTAAAGGAACATCTATTTTTATGCGATATTAAGGAAATAAGATGATCGAATTCAGCCTCCAAGAATTTTGCGCTTGGTGGAAACTTCGATCAGCTGGTCCTGCTATTTCGCTCAGCCACATGACCTAGTCTGGATCTACATATGTGCGTGTGGTAGCACAGCTATACGGACAGCGCAGGGCGGGGTTGAGGAACCATGGTTAGACCTAGTGGAGGATACAGGGGGCTCAGACCAACTCCGTCCCTCGCATTTTCGGCGGTGTGGACTCTCCCGTAAGTTTCCTAATAAATTTCTTGATAGACCTACACCAAAAATGTGGAATTAGTTTTTAAAATTACCAAGTGATCGATTTTACCCGCCTATCGAATTTAGCCAGATTGGCATTGGCCTTTTAAAACCGTCACTGACTTTAACATTTACGACATCTTGGCTGGAGGGCGGCACTAAACAGAAGGCGACTCCGTATTGAAATATGTACTGCTTAGTTTGTAGTGATGCGTTGCTGCAGTCCTCGCAGAGAGACAGTCACAAAATGATCGAAATATGCCAACCTACCTTACTTTTCTAGCGACACTCGACATGAACCTCTTCTTAAAATCGACATGAGACATGGCTAGCCCCCCCGCCCCCCACCACCACCCCCTGCCCCTCCTCAGGGCCCCTAAACATTAGCTCCCTGTCCAAAATGGTGGAAGTCTCTAGAACGATAAAATTAAAACTGTCAAATTTAAACAAAGCACAATTAACGGAAGAATTGCGTAGATGGAATCTTCCATATTGTAACAAGCAAGATTGGAACAAGTCTTTGGTATGAGAACATTTGCAGTCATTAATTCATTTCGGGTGTTTTGGCTGCATTTGACTGCAATTTGCTGAGTATACATATAATTAGGCTTATAATGCCAGGACAATTTCGTCATTTTTCCAGTGATTCAGGATTGGGTGCTTATTTTCCTCGTGAAGCGGGAAAAGCTATTAATTTTTCTCGTGATCTGAGAATCAGACCCCCCCCCCCCCCCTTCCCTCATCAATGGATTCAAACTGTTTTCCCTAAAGTCTCAGCTAGCAAATTCACACAATACAAGTTCAGTAAATTTATATCATTAGACAAAATATCATACCTGGAGTTTCGATGATGTAGGCATACAGGGGGTGGGGAGGGGGGGGGGGTATTTACGTTCCACGGGAGGGGGCTTTTCATTTTACCGTGAACTGGGAATGAGGAAAATTATCCTCGGGAACTGGGACTGGGATATTAGCCGACCATCGTGATCAATGATTTTCACCAATCGTGAACTGAAAATTTTAATACCAAATACCTTATCCGTGAATTGGGAAATCGCCAATTTATATTATGTATCCGCCCCTTCCATTGTATACGGGGAGTTCTCTATTTAATTCATCGTGACCTGGGAATAAAGAAATTTATTCTTCGTGATGTGGAAACACGACCCTGCCCCCCCCCCCCCCCCCCCACCACTATATAGGTCACCATAGCCGACCTCTGGCCGCTTGGTTGGGTCTTTCACCCACTTTCCTGCTGGCTCCTCTAGGGGCACTGTTCAATGTCAGCAACCTGCAGCTTGCTGCTATATCCTCTCTTGGCTTTCATTAAGAAGGTTGTCAAAATAATCGTGCGACATGTTCTTGTAGAAACTGGACAAATTGCCAAATACACGCAATTGTAAAATACACGCAAAATGTCAAATACATGCAGAAGTACGGTGTGTTTACATTAGGCACGCGCACGTGGCTTTTGTGTTGTCCCCTGCGCGAGAACGAGGCTTACGTTTTCGTCGCGATTGCGCATGCGCGCTACATTGTGACGTCAGTCCGTTTAGTAGAATATTCACTATTCGGTTTCACCCCAAGGTTCACCTACAGCGCAGGTTTTAAAACGCAACGATCTTATTTAATTGCGCGACAGCTAAAGCCAAACTGCCAGTTTATTCAGATTAGGTCTACATTTCTAGTTTCTGCATCACTACCATGCACATAAGTTTCATAACATCGTAACCCAATAATTTCATCACCCACAAGCTTGAACCCGCCCGCACCCACCCCCCCCCCCCCCCCAACACACACACACACTCGCACCGTGGCCACTGTCACCGCTCGCGACAGTCCACCGCCGTCTTGTTGTTTTTCTCTCATTAGCAGATAAGTGAGCCGCGCTTTGTTTATGTCTAGTCTGGATATGATAAGACATGCCATGGTGTTAGGCCGTGACTGTTACCACGCGACAGGTGTAACTCGGTCGCGACATTTTATTTTCTGCCGGGTAATGGTCGCCCGTACACATGCACCGCGCTAGATGACCCATAAGGCATAACGCCATGAACGTGGAATACTAGGGCTGAGTGACTCTACTTGAAGCTGCAGTTCTTCCCATTCAGTTTAAAGCCAATAAGAAAGCTAAGTAATGTAATATAAGTATATATTTCAACAGAAAGTAACCATTGGATTGGCGCGGCTGCACAATCTTGGGAAGAAGGGTTTCGTTATTTCAGAACCGGGTGCATGCGTGTAGACTCTATAGTCTTCGTGATCTGCTCGCCACACACGCCACCCCCTACATTATAAGTCCAGGCTTAGCCAGTGCCATGTAGCCATGCAGCCAGTGTGACGCTGATTTAGTTACTGCATGTTCATTTCTTGACAGACTAAAGGGCAGTGATGCAGTTTCCACCTAATTCTACTTCAGACCATATATGTTTTTCACTCTATTGATACGTTTATCGTGCTCTCGACAGAGTGCGAGCTTACTTACAATCGCTTACACCTGATTGTATGGTCGGAAGGCAGCTCTGGCACGCTATCAGGTTACGGACTGCTATATGGCGCATATGGAAGTAGGATGGGTGCGCCAACAGCGCTATCAAAGAGTCGCGAAGAAGACGCTTTAGAAAAATGAGCAAATGCCAAACGGACGCTGCACCTATGTTTCCAAACCCCTTTCTCACGAGTATAGACCTATATGATGTAATTTTGTATAGAAATAGGGTAAGCAAACTCATCGTGGGTTGCAGGAAGGGCGCATAAGTTTCACATGGGGATCTGTGTGTCTGTCTGTCTGTAACGCAACGCATTATCTTTCGAATGCCGTAAGATATCGGTAAAAAAGGCGAAAAATGGGCCATGTAGGTCCACGCAAAGTGATACACCCGCCTTTCCTGCCTATGGATATGACACTGTTATGCGCAGCAACAACCGTCTCAGCCTGATGCGACCAGGCCGGTCCCAACCCCCCAGGGGGGGGGGGCACTACATTACTACAGTGGGTGCGGGGGCGCCGCCCATGCCGAAGAGAGCACTTGGAGAGCTTGGAGTCAAGACCGGGGGTAAGATGTAAAACGTGACCGCGCTATCGGACCTCCGCGCTCGGTTAGAGGAAACCGCGCGATTGGCCTTTTTGGGGAAGTGGCCCATGTTAAAGTATAGGAGAAAGTCTCGAAAAAGCCACCGGCCTGAAGCATAGGGCCGAGGCCTGAGAGTGGCACCCCCACGGGACACTGGTGCGCGCCGGCGCCTGCGACAAGAGATAGTAGGGCCGAGGCCTGGAAGGGGCACCCCTACGGGACACTGGTGCGCGCCGGCGCCTGCGACACGAGATGGTAGGGCCGAGGCCTGGGAGGGGCATCCCCAAGCGACACTGGTGCGCGCCGTCGCCTGCGACAAGAGATGGTAGAGCCGAGGCCTGTGAGGGGTATCCCCAAGCGACACTGGCGCGCGCCGGCGCCTGCGACAAGAGATAGTAGGGCCGAGGCCTGGAAGGGGCACCCCTACGGGACACTGGTGCGCGCCGGCGCCTGCGACACGAGATGGTAGGGCCGAGGCCTGGGAGGGGCACCCCCAAGCGACACTGGTGCGCGCCGTCGCCTGCGACAAGAGATGGTAGAGCCGAGGCCTGTGAGGGGTATCCCCAAGCGACAGTGGCGCGCGCCGGCGCCTGCGACAAGAGATGGTAGGACCGAGGCCTGGGAGGGGCATCCCCAAGCGACACTGGTGCGCGCCGGCGCCTGCGACAAGAGATGGTAGGGCCGAGGCCTGTGAGGGGCATCCCCAAGCGACACTGGTGCGCGCCGGCGCCTGCGACAAGAGATGGTAGAGCCGAGGCCTGGGAGGGGCATCCCCAAGCGACAGTGGCGCGCGCCGGCGCCTGCGACAAGAGATGGTAGGGCCGAGGCCTGGGAGGGGCATCCCAAAGCGACAGTGGCGCGCGCCGGCGCCTGCGACAAGAGATGGTAGGACCGAGGCCTGGGAGGGGCATCCCCAAGCGACACTGGCGCGCGCCGGCGCCTGCGACAAGAGATGGTAGAGCCGAGGCCTAAGTGGGGCATCCCCAAGCAACAGTGGCGCGCGCCGGCGCCTGCGACAAGAGATGGTAGGGCCGAGGCCTGGAAGGGGCATCCCCAAGCGAGAGTGGCGCGCGCCGGCGCCTGCGACACGAGATGGTAGGGCCGAGGCCTGGGAGGGGCCATCCCAAGCGACACTGGTGCGCGCCGGCGCCTGCGACAAGAGATGGATAGGGCCGAGGCCTGTGAGGGGCATCTCCAAGCAACAGTGGCGCGCGCCGGCGCTTGCGACACGAGATGGTAGAGCCGAGGACTGGGAGGGGCATCCCCAAGCGACACTGGTGCGCGCCGGCGCCTGCGACTCGAGATGGTAGGGCCGAGGCTTGGGAGGGGCAGCACCCAGCGACACTGGTGCATGCCGGCGCCTGCGACACGAGATGGTGGGGCCGAGGCTTGGGAGCGGCATCCCCAAGCGACACGGGTGCGCGCTGGCGCCTGCGACAAGACATGGTAGGGCCGAGGCCTGGGAGGGGCATCCCCAAGCGACACTGGTGCGCGCCGGCGCCTGCGACAAGAGATGGTAGGGCCGAGGCCTGGGACGGACATCCCCAAGCGACAGTGGCGCGCGCCGGCGCCTGCGACACGAGATGGTAGGGCCGAGGCCTGGGAGGAGCATCGCCAAGCGACATTGGCGCGCGCCGGCGCCTGCGACAAGAGATGGATAGGGCCGAGGCCTGGGAGGAGCAACACCAAGCGACAGTGGCGCGCGCCGGCGCCTGCGACACAAGATGGTATTGCCGAGGCCTGGGAGGGGCATCCCCAAGCGACAGTGGCACGCGCCGGCGCCTGCGACACGAGATGGTAGGGCCGAGGCCTGGGAGGGGCATCCCCAAGCGACACTGGCGCGCGCCGGCGCCTGCGAGAGGAGATGGTAGGGCCGAGGCCTGGGAGGGGCATCCCCAAGCGACAGTGGCGCGCGCCGGCGCCTGCGACAAGAGATGGTAGGGCCGAGGCCTGGCAGGGGCATCCCCAAGCGACACTGGTGAGCGCCGGCGCCTGCGACAAGAGATGGTAGGGCCGAGGAATGGGAGGGGCAGCACCAAGCAACACTGGTGCACGCCGGCGCCTGCGACAAGAGATGGTAGGGCCGATGCCTGGGAGGGGCATCCCCAAGCGACACTGGTGCGCGCCGGCGCCTGCGACAAGAGATGGTAGGGCCCAGGCCTGGGAGAGGCCTCCCCAAGCGACAATGGCGCGCGCCGGCGCCTGCGACAAGAGATGGTAGGGCCGAGGGCTGGCAGGGGCATCCCCAAGCGACAGTGGCGCGCGCCGGCGCCTGCGACAAGAGATGGTAGGGCCGAGGGCTGGCAGGGGCATCCCCAAGCGACACCGGTGAGCGCCGGCGCCTGCGACAAGAGATGGTAGGGCCGAGGAATGGGAGGGGCAGCACCAAGCGACACTGGTGCACGCCGGCGCCTGCGACAAGAGATGGTAGGGCCGAGGGCTGGGAGAGGCATCCCCAAGCGACAGTGGCGCGCGCCGGCGCCTGCGACAAGCGATGGTAGGGCCGAGGGCTGGGAGAGGCATCCCCAAGGGACAGTGGCGCGCGCCGGCGCCTGCGACAAGATATGGTAGGGCCGAGGCCTGGGAGGGGCATCCTCAAGCGACACTGGCGAGGGCCGGCGCCTGCGACAAGAGATGGTAGGGCTGAGGCCTGGGAGGGGCATCCCCAAGCGACAGTGGCGCGCGCCGGCGCCTGCGACAAGAGATGGATAGGGCCAAGGCCTGGATGGGGCATCCCCAAGCGACAGTGGCGCGCGCCGGCGCCTGCGACACGAGATGGTAGGGCCGAGGCCTGGGAGGGGCAGCACCAAGCGACACTGGTGCGCGCCGGCGCCTGCGACACGAGATGGTAGGGCCGAGGCCTGGGAGGGGCAGCACCAAGCGACACTGGTGCGCGCCGGCGCCTGCGACAAGAGATGGTAGGGCCGAGGCCTGGGCGGGGTATCCCCAAGCGACAGTGGCGCGCGCCGGCGCCTGCGATACGAGATGGTAGGGCCGAGGCTTTGGAGGGGCATCCCCAAGCGCCACTGGTGCGCGCCGGCGCCTGCGACAAGAGATGGTAGAGCCGAGGCCTAACAGGGGCATCCCCAAGCGACAGTGGCGCGCGCCGGCGCCTGCAACAAGAGATGGTAGGGCCGAGGCCTGGGAGGGGCATCCCCAAGCGACACTGGTGCGCGCCGGCGCCTGCGACAAAAGATGGTAGGGCCGAGGCCTGTGAGAGACATCCCCAAGCGACACTGGTGCGCGCAGGCGCCTGCGACAAGAGATGGTAGAGCCGAGTCCTAAGAGGGGCATCCCCAAGCGACAGTGGCGCGCGCCGGCGCCTGCGAAAAGAGATGGTAGGGCCGAGGCCTGGGAGGGGCATCCCCAAGCGAGAGTGGCGCGCGCCGGCGCTTGCGACACGAGATGGTAGAGCCGAGGTCTAGGAGGGGCATCCCCAAGCGACACTGGTGCGCGCCGGCGCCTGCGACACGAGATGGTAGGGCCGAGGCCTGGGAGGGGCAGCACCCAGCGACACTGGTGCATGCCGGCGCCTGCGACATGAGATGGTAGGGCCGAGGCCTGGGAGGGGCATCCCCAAGCGACACTGGTGCGCGCCGGCGCCTGCGACAAGAGATGGAAAAGGCCGAGGCCTGGGAGGAGCAGCACCAAGCGACAGTTGCGCGCGCCGGCGCCTGCGACACGAGATGGTAGGGCCGAGGCCTGGGAGGGGCATCCCAAAGCGACAGTGGCGCGCGCCGGCGCCTGCGACACGAGATGGTAGGGCCGAGGCCTGGGAGGGGCATCCCCAAGCGACACTGGCGCGCGCCGGCGCCTGCGACAAGAGATGGTAGGGCCGAGGCCTGGGCGGGGCATCCCCAAGCGACAGTGGCGCGCGCCGGCCCCTGCGATACGAGATGGTAGGGCCGAGGCCTGGGAGGGGCATCCCCAAGTGACACTGGTTCGCGCCGGCGCCTGCGACAAGAGATGGATAGGACCGAGGCCTGGAAGGGGCATCCCCAAGCGACACTGGTGCGCGCCGGCGCCTGCGACAAAAGATGGTAGGGCCGAGGCCTGGGAGAGACATCCCCAAGCGACACTGGTGCGCGCAGGCGCCTGCGACAAGAGATGGTAGAGCCGAGTCCTAAGAGGGGCATCCCCAAGCGACAGTGGCGCGCGCCGGCGCCTGCGAAAAGAGATGGTAGGGCCGAGGCCTGGGAGGGGCATCCCCAAGCGAGAGTGGCGCGCGCCGGCGCTTGCGACACGAGATGGTAGAGCCGAGGTCTGGGAGGGGCATCCCCAAGCGACACTGGTGCGCGCCGGCGCCTGCGACACGAGATGGTAGGGCCGAGGCTTGGGAGGGGCATCCCCAAGCGACAGTGGCGCGCGCCGGCGCCTGCGACACGAGATGGTAGGGCCGAGGCCTGGGAGGGGCATCCCCAAGCGACACTGGCGCGCGCCGGCGCCTGCGACAAGAGATGGTAGGGCCGAGGCCTGGGCGGGGCATCCCCAAGCGACAGTGGCGCGCGCCGGCGCCTGCGATACGAGATGGTAGGGCCGAGGCCTGGGAGGGGCATCCCCAAGTGACACTGGTTCGCGCCGGCGCCTGCGACAAGAGATGGATAGGACCGAGGCCTGGAAGGGGCATCCCCAAGCGACAGTGGCGCGCGCCGGCGCCTGCAACACGAGATGGTAGGGCCGTGGCCTGGGAGGGGCATTCCCAAGCGATACTGGTGCGCGCCGGCGCCTGCGACAAGAGATGGTAGGGCCGAGGCCTTGGAGAGGCATCCCCAAGCAACAGTGGCGCGCGCCGGCGCCTGCGACAAGCGATGGTAGGGCCGAGGGCTGGGAGAGGCATCCCCAAGCGACAGTGGCGCGCGCCGGCGCCTGCGACAAGATATGGTAGGGCCGAGGCCTGAGAGGGGCATCCTCAAGCGACACTGGCGCGCGCCGGCGCCTGCGACAAGAGATGGTAGGGCTGAGGCCTGGGAGGGGCATCCCCAAGCGACAGTGGTGCGCGCCGGCGCCTGCGACAAGAGATGGATAATGCCGAGGCTTGGGAGGGGCATCCCCAAGCGACACTGGTGCGCGCCGGCGCCTGCGACAAGAGATGGATAGGGCCGAGGCCTGGGAGGGGCATCCCCAAGCGATACTGGTGCGCGCCTGCGCCTGCGACAAGAGATGGTAGGGCCGAGGCCTGGGAGGGGCAGCACCAAGCGACACTGGTGCGCGCCGGCGCCTGCGACAAGAGATGGTAGGGCCGAGGCCTGGGAGGGGTATCCCCAAGCGACAGTGGCGCGCGCCGGCGCCTGCGATACGAGATGGTAGGGCCGAGGCTTGGGAGGGGCATCCCGAAGCGACACTGGTGCGCGCCGGCGCCTGCGACAAGAGATGGTAGAGCCGAGGCCTGAGAGGGGCATCCCCAAGCGACAGTGGCGCGCGCCGGCGCCTGCGAAAAGAGATGGCAGGGCCGAGGCCTGGGAGGGGCATCCCCAAGCGAGAGTGGCGCGCGCCGGCGCCTGCGACACGAGATGGTAGGGCCGAGGCCTGGGAGGGGCATTCCCAAGCGACACTGGTGCGCGCCGGCGCCTGCGACAAGAGATGGATAGGGCCGAGCCCTGGGAGGGGCATCCCCAAGCGACACTGGTGCGCGCCGGCGCCTGCGACACGAGATGGTAGGACCGAGGCCTTGGAGGGGCAGCACCCAGCGACACTGGTGCGTGCCGGCGCCTGCGACACGAGATGGTGGGGCCGAGGCCTGGGAGCGGCATCCCCAAGCGACACGGGTGCGCGCCGGTGCCTGCGACAAGACCTGGTAGGGCCGAGGCCTGGGAGGGGCATCCCCAAGCGACACTGGTGCGCGCCGGCGCCTGCGACAAGAGATGGTAGGGCCAACACCTGGGAGGGACATCCCCAAGCGACCGTGGCGCGCGCCGGCGCCTGCGACACGAGATGGTACTGCCGAGGCCTGGGAGGGGCATCCCCAGGCGACACTGGTGCGCGCCGGCGCCTGCGACAAGAGATGGAAAAGGCCGAGGCCTGGGAGGGGTATCCCCAAGCGACAGTGGCGCGCGCCGGCGCCTGCAACACGAGATGGTAGGGCCGAGGCCTGGGAGGGGCATTACCAAGCGATACTGGTGCACGCCTGCGCCTGCGACAAGAGATGGTAGGGCCGAGGCCTGGGAGGGGCATCCCCAAGCGACACTGGTGCGCGCCGGCGCCTGCGACAAGCGATGGATAGGGCCGATGCTTGGGAGGGGCATGCCCAAGCGACACTGGTGCGCGCCGGCGCCTGCGACAAGAGATGCTGGGGCCGAGGCTTGGGAGGGGCAGCACCAAGCGACACTGGTGCGCGCCGGCGCCTGCGACAAGAGATGGATAGGGCCGAGGCCTGGGAGGAGCAGCACCAAGCGAAAGTGGCGCGCGCCGGCGCCTGCGACACGAGATGGTAGGGCCGAGGCCTGGGAGGGGCATCCCCAAGCGACAGTGGAGCGCGCCGGCGCCTGCGACAAGAGATGGTAGGGCCGAGACCTGGGAGGGCCATCCCCAAGCGACAGTGGCGCGCGCCGGCGCCTGCGACAAGAGATGGTAGGACCGCGGCCTGGGAGGGGCATCCCCAAGCGACACTGGTGCGCGCCGGCGCCTGCGACAAGAGATGGATAGGACCGAGGCCTGGAAGGGGCATCCCCAAGCGACAGTGGCGCGCGCCGGCGCCTGCAACAAGAGATGGTCGGACCGAGGCCTGGGAGGGGCATCCCCAAGCGACACTGGTGCGCGCCGGCGCCGGCGACAAAAGATGGTAGGGCCTAGCCCTGTGAGAGACATCCCCAAGCGACACTGGTGCGCGCAGGCGCCTGCGACAAGAGATGGTAGAGCCGAGTCCTAAGAGGGGCATCCCCAAGCGACAGTGGCGCGCGCCGGCGCCTGCGAAAAGAGATGGTAGGGCCGAGGCCTGGGAGGGGCATCCCCAAGCGAGAGTGGCGCGCGACCCGCGCTTGCGACACGAGATGGTAGAGCCGAGGTCTGGGAGGGGCATCCCCAAGCGACACTGGTGCGCGCCGGCGCCTGCGACACGAGATGGTAGGGCCGAGGCTTGGGAGGGGCATCCCCAAGCGACAGTGGCGCGCCCCGGCGCCTGCGACACGAGATGGTAGGGCCGAGGCCTGGGAGGGGCATCCCCAAGCGACACTGGCGCGCGCCGGCGCCTGCGACAAGCGATGGTAGTGCCGAGGGCTGGGAGAGGCATCCCCAAGGGACAGTGGCGCGCGCCGGCGCCTGCGACACGATATGGTAGGGCCGAGGCCTGGGAGGGGCATCCTCAAGCGACACTGGCGAGGGCCGGCGCCTGCGACAAGAGATGGTAGGGCTGAGGCCTGGGAGGGGCATCCCCAAGCGACAGTGGCGCGCGCCGGCGCCTGCGACAAGAGATGGATAGGGCCGAGGCCTGGAAGGGGCATCCCCAAGCGACAGTGGCGCGCGCCGGCGCCTGCGACACGAGATGGTAGGGCCGAGGCCTGGGAGGGGCATCCCCAAGCGACAGTGACGCGCGCCGGCGCTTGCGACACGAGATGGTAGGGCCGAGGCCTGGGAGGGGCATCCCCAAGCGACAGTGGCGCGCGCCGGCGCCTGCGACAAGAGATGGTAGGGCCGAGGGCTGGCAGGGGCATCCCCAAGCGACACTGGTGAGCGCCGGCGCCTGCGACAAGAGATGGTAGGGCCGAGGAATGGGAGGGGCAGCACCAAGCGACACTGGTGCACGCCGGCGCCTGCGACAAGAGATGGTAGGGCCGAGGGCTGGGAGAGGCATCCCCAAGCGACAGTGGCGCGCGCCGGCGCCTGCGACAAGCGATGGTAGGGCCGAGGGCTGGGAGAGGCATCCCCAAGGGACAGTGGCGCGCGCCGGCGCCTGCGACAAGATATGGTAGGGCCGAGGCCTGGGAGGGGCATCCTCAAGCGACACTGGCGAGGGCCGGCGCCTGCGACAAGAGATGGTAGGGCTGAGGCCTGGGAGGGGCATCCCCAAGCGACAGTGGCGCGCGCCGGCGCCTGCGACAAGAGATGGATAGGGCCAAGGCCTGGAAGGGGCATCCCCAAGCGACAGTGGCGCGCGCCGGCGCCTGCGACACGAGATGGTAGGGCCGAGGCCTGGGAGGGGCAGCACCAAGCGACACTGGTGCGCGCCGGCGCCTGCGACAAGAGATGGTAGGGCCGAGGCCTGGGAGGGGCAGCACCAAGCGACACTGGTGCGCGCCGGCGCCTGCGACAAGAGATGGTAGGGCCGAGGCCTGGGCGGGGTATCCTCAAGCGACAGTGGCGCGCGCCGGCGCCTGCGATACGAGATGGTAGGGCCGAGGCTTTGGAGGGGCATCCCCAAGCGCCACTGGTGCGCGCCGGCGCCTGCGACAAGAGATGGTAGAGCCGAGGCCTAACAGGGGCATCCCCAAGCGACAGTGGCGCGCGTCGGCGCCTGCAACAAGAGATGGTAGGGCCGAGGCCTGGGAGGGGCATCCCCAAGCGACACTGGTGCGCGCCGGCGCCTGCGACAAAAGATGGTAGGGCCGAGGCCTGTGAGAGACATCCCCAAGCGACACTGGTGCGCGCAGGCGCCTGCGACAAGAGATGGTAGAGCCGAGTCCTAAGAGGGGCATCCCCAAGCGACAGTGGCGCGCGCCGGCGCCTGCGACACGAGATGGTAGAGCCGAGGTCTAGGAGGGGCATCCCCAAGCGACAGTGGCGCGCGCCGGCGCCTGCGACAAGAGATGGTAGAGCCGAGGCCTGGGAGGGGCATCCCCAAGCGACAGTGGCGCGCGCCGGCGCCTGCGAAAAGAGATGGCAGGGCCAAGGCCTGGGAGGGGCATCCCCAAGCGAGAGTGGCGCGCGCCGGCGCCTGCGACACGAGATGGTAGGGCCGAGGCCTGGGAGGGGCATTCCCAAGCGACACTGGTGCGCGCCGGCGCCTGCGACAAGAGATGGATAGGGCCGAGGCCTGGGAGGGGCATCCCCAAGCGACACTGGTGCGCGCCGGCGCCTGCGACACGAGATGGTAGGACCGAGGCCTTGGAGGGGCAGCACCCAGCGACACTGGTGCGTGCCGGCGCCTGCGACACGAGATGGTGGGGCCGAGGCCTGGGAGCGGCATCCCCAAGCGACACGGGTGCGCGCCGGTGCCTGCGACAAGACCTGGTAGGGCCGAGGCCTGGGAGGGGCATCCCCAAGCGACACTGGTGCGCGCCGGCGCCTGCGACAAGAGATGGTAGGGCCAACACCTGGGAGGGACATCCCCAAGCGACCGTGGCGCGCGCCGGCGCCTGCGACACGAGATGGTAGGGCCGAGGCCTGGGAGGGGCATCCCCAGGCGACACTGGTGCGCGCCGGCGCCTGCGACAAGAGATGGAAAAGGCCGAGGCCTGGGAGGGGTATCCCCAAGCGACAGTGGCGCGCGCCGGCGCCTGCAACACGAGATGGTAGGGCCGAGGCCTGGGAGGGGCATTACCAAGCGATACTTGTGCACGCCTGCGCCTGCGACAAGAGATGGTAGGGCCGAGGCCTGTGAGGGGCATCCCCAAGCGACACTGGTGCGCGCCGGCGCCTGCGACAAGCGATGGATAGGGCCGATGCTTGGGAGGGGCATGCCCAAGCGACACTGGTGCGCGCCGGCGCCTGCGACAAAAGATGGTAGGGCCGAGCCCTGTGAGAGACATCCCCAAGCGACACTGGTGCGCGCAGGCGCCTGCGACAAGAGATGGTAGAGCCGAGTCCTAAGAGGGGCATCCCCAAGCGACAGTGGCGCGCGCCGGCGCCTGCGAAAAGAGATGGTAGGGCCGAGGCCTGGGAGGGGCATCCCCAAGCGAGAGTGGCGCGCGCCCCGCGCTTGCGACACGAGATGGTAGAGCCGAGGTCTGGGAGGGGCATCCCCAAGCGACACTGGTGCGCGCCGGCGCCTGCGACACGAGATGGTAGGGCCGAGGCTTGGGAGGGGCATCCCCAAGCGACAGTGGCGCGCCCAGGCGCCTGCGACACGAGATGGTAGGGCCGAGGCCTGGGAGGGGCATCCCCAAGCGACACTGGCGCGCGCCGGCGCCTGCGACAAGCGATGATAGTGCCGAGGGCTGGGAGAGGCATCCCCAAGGGACAGTGGCGCGCGCCGGCGCCTGCGACACGATATGGTAGGGCCGAGGCCTGGGAGGGGCATCCTCAAGCGACACTGGCGAGGGCCGGCGCCTGCGACAAGAGATGGTAGGGCTGAGGCCTGGGAGGGGCATCCCCAAGCGACAGTGGCGCGCGCCGGCGCCTGCGACAAGAGATGGATAGGGCCGAGGCCTGGAAGGGGCATCCCCAAGCGACAGTGGCGCGCGCCGGCGCCTGCGACACGAGATGGTAGGGCCGAGGCCTGGGAGGGGCATCCCCAAGCAATACTGGTGCGCGCCTGCGCCTGCGACAAGAGATGGTAGGGCCGAGGCCTGGGAGGGGCAGCACCAAGCGACACTGGTGCGCGCCGGCGCCTGCGACAAGAGATGGTAGGGCCGAGGCCTGGGCTGGGTATCCCCAAGCGACAGTGGCGCGCGCCGGCGCCTGCGATACGAGATGGTAGGGCCGAGGCTTTGGAGGGGCATCCCCAAGCGCCACTGGTGCGCGCCGGCGCCTGCGACAAGAGATGGTAGAGCCGAGGCCTAACAGGGGCATCCCCAAGCGACAGTGGCGCGCGCCGGCGCCTGCAACAAGAGATGGTAGGGCCGAGGCCTGGGAGGGGCATCCCCAAGCGACACTGGTGCGCGCCGGCGCCTGCGACAAAAGATGGTAGGGCCGAGGCCTGTGAGAGACATCCCCAAGCGACACTGGTGCGCGCAGGCGCCTGCGACAAGAGATGGTAGAGCCGAGTCCTAAGAGGGGCATCCCCAAGCGACAGTGGTGCGCGCCGGCGCCTGCGAAAAGAGACGGTAGGGCCGAGGCCTGGGAGGGGCATCCCCAAGCGAGAGTGGCGCGCGCCGGCGCTTGCGACACGAGATGGTAGAGCCGAGGTCTGGGAGGGGCATCCCCAAGCGACACTGGTGCGCGCCGGCGCCTGCGACACGAGATGGTAGGGCCGAGGCCTGGGAGGGGCAGCACCCAGCGACACTGGTGCATGCCGGCGCCTGCGACATGAGATGGTAGGGCCGAGGCCTGGGAGGGGCATCCCCAAGCGACACTGGTGCGCGCCGGCGCCTGCGACAAGAGATGGAAAAGGCCGAGGCCTGGGAGGAGCAGCACCAAGCGACAGTTGCGCGCGATGGCGCCTGCGACACGAGATGGTAGGGCCGAGGCCTGGGAGGGGCATCCCAAAGCGACAGTGGCGCGCGCCGGCGCCTGCGGCACGAGATGGTAGGGCCGAGGCCTGGGAGGGGCATCCCCAAGCGACACTGGCGCGCGCCGGCGCCTGCGACAAGAGATGGTAGGGCCGAGGCCTGGGCGGGGCATCCCCAAGCGACAGTGGCGCGCGCCGGCCCCTGCGATACGAGATGGTAGGGCCGAGGCCTGGGAGGGGCATCCCCAAGTGACACTGGTTCGCGCCGGCGCCTGCGACAAGAGATGGATAGGACCGAGGCCTGGAAGGGGCATCCCCAAGCGACAGTGGCGCGCGCCGGCGCCTGCAACAAGAGATGGTCGGACCGAGGCCTGGGAGGGGCATCCCCAAGCGACACTGGTGCGCGCCGGCGCCTGCGACAAAAGATGGTAGGGCCGAGGCCTGTGAGAGACATCCCCAAGCAACACTGGTGCGCGCAGGCGCCTGCGACAAGAGATGGTAGAGCCGAGTCCTAAGAGGGGCATCCCCAAGCGACAGTGGCGCGCGCCGGCGCCTGCGAAAATAGATGGTAGGGCCGAGGCCTGGGAGGGGCATCCCCAAGCGAGAGTGGCGCGCGCCGGCGCTTGCGACACGAGATGGTAGAGCCGAGGTCTGGGAGGGGCATCCCCAAGCGACACTGGTGCGCGCCGGCGCCTGCGACACGAGATGGTAGGCCCGAGGCTTGGGAGGGGCATCCCCAAGCGACAGTGGCGCGCGCCGGCGCCTCCGACACGAGATGGTAGGGCCGAGGCCTGGGAGGGGCATCCCCAAGCGACACTGGCGCGCGCCGGCGCCTGCGACACGAGATGGTAGGGCCGAGGCCTGGGCGGGGCATCCCCAAGCGACAGTGGCGCGCGCCGGCGCCTGCGATACAAGATGGTAGGGCCGAGGCCTGGGAGGGGCATCCCCAAGTGACACTGGTTCGCGCCGGCGCCTGCGACAAGAGATGGATAGGACCGAGGCCTGGAAGGGGCATCCCCAAGCGACAGTGGCGCGCGCCGGCGCCTGCAACACGAGATGGTAGGGCCGTGGCCTGGGAGGGGCATTCCCAAGCGAAATCTGGTGCGCGCCGGCGCCTGCGACAAGAGATGGTAGGGCCGAGGCCTGGGAGGGGTATCCCCAAGCGACAGTGGCGCGCGCCGGCGCCTGCGATACGAGATGGTAGGGCCGAGGCTTGGGAGGGGCATCCCGAAGCGACACTGGTGCGCGCCGGCGCCTGCGACAAGAGATGGTAGAGCCGAGGCCTGAGAGGGGCATCCCCAAGCGACAGTGGCGCGCGCCGGTGCCTGCGAAAAGAGATGGCAGGGCCGAGGCCTGGGAGGGGCATCCCCAAGCGAGAGTGGCGCGCGCCGGCGCCTGCGACACGAGATGGTAGGGCCGAGGCCTGGGAGGGGCATTCCCAAGCGACACTGGTGCGCGCCGGCGCCTGCGACAAGAGATGGATAGGGCCGAGGCCTGGGAGGGGCATCCCCAAGCGACACTGGTGCGCGCCGACGCCTGCGACACGAGATGGTAGGACCGAGGCCTTGGAGGGGCAGCACCCAGCGACACTGGTGCGTGCCGGCGCCTGCGACACGAGATGGTGGGGCCGAGGCCTGGGAGCGGCATCCCCAAGCGACACGGGTGCGCGCCGGTGCCTGCGACAAGACCTGGTAGGGCCGAGGCCTGGGAGGGGCATCCCCAAGCGACACTGGTGCGCGCCGGCGCCTGCGACAAGAGATGGTAGGGCCAACACCTGGGAGGGACATCCCCAAGCGACCGTGGCGCGCGCCGGCGCCTGCGACACGAGATGGTAGGGCCGAGGCCTGGGAGGGGCATCCCCAAGCGACACTGGTGCGCGCCGGCGCCTGCGACAAGAGATGGAAAAGGCCGAGGCCTGGGAGAAGCATCCCCAAGCGACAGTGGCGCGCGCCGGCGCCTGCAACACGAGATGGTAGGGCCGAGGCCTGGGAGGGGCATTACCAAGCGATACTGGTGCACGCCTGCGCCTGCGACAAGAGATGGTAGGGCCGAGGCCTGGGAGGGGCATCCCCAAGCGACACTGGTGCGCGCCGGCGCCTGCGACAAGCGATGGATAGGGCCGATGCTTGGGAGGGGCATCCCCAAGCGACACTGGTGCGCGCCGGCGCCTGCGACAAGAGATGGTAGGGCCGAGGCCTGGGAGGGGCATCCCCAAGCGACAGTGACCCGCGCCGGCGCCTGCGACAAGATATGGTAGGGCCGAGGCCTGTAAGGGGCATCTGCAAGCAACACTGGTGCGCGCCGGCGCCTGCGACCAGAGATGGTAGGGCCGAGGCCTGGGAGGGGCAGCGACACTGGCGCGCGCCGGCGCCTGCGACACGAGATGGTAGGGCCGAGGCCTGAGAGGGGCATCCCCAAGCGACAGTGGCGCGCACCGGCGCCTGCGACACGAGATGGTAGGGCCGAGTCCTGGGAGGGGCATCCCCAAGCGACAGTGGCACGCGCCGGCGCCTGCGACACGAGATGGAAGGGCCGAGGCCTGGGAGGGGCATCCCCAAGCGACAGGGGCGCGTGCCGGCTCCTGCGACACGAGATGGTAGGGTCGAGGCCTGGGAGGGGCATCCCCAAGCGACAGTGGCGCGCGCCGGCGCCTGCGACACGGGATGGTAGGGCCGAGGCCTGGGAGGGGCATCCCCTAGCGACAGTGGCGCGCGCCGGCGCCTGCGACACGAGATGGTAGGGGCGAGGCATGGGAGGGGCATCCCCAAGCGACACTGGTGCGCGCCGGCGCCTGCGACAAGTGATGGTAGGGCCGAGGCCTGGGAGAGGCAGCGACACTGGTGCGCGCCGGCGTTTGCGACACGAGATGGTAGGGCCGAGGCGCGGGAGGGGCATCCCCAAGCGACACTGGCGCGCGCCGGCCCCTGCGACAAGAGATGATAGGGCCATGGCCTGGGAGGGGCATCCCCAAGCTACACTGGTGCACGCCGGCGCCTGCGACACGAGATGGTATGGCCGAGGCCTGGGTGGGGCAGCGACACTGGTGCACGCCGGCCCCTGCGTCACGAGATGGTAGGGCCATGGCCTGGGAGGGGCATCCCAAGCGACACTGGTGCGCGCCGGCGCCTGCGACAAGAGATGGTAGGGCCGAGGCCTGAGAGGAGCATCCCCAAGCGACAGTGGCGCGCGCCGGCGCCTGCGACACGAGATGGTAGGGCCGAGGCTGAAGGGGGCATCCTCAAGCGACAGTGGGGCGCGCCGGCGCCTGCGACACGAGATGGTAGGGCCGAGGCCTGAGAGGTGCATCCCCAAGCGACAGTGGCGCGCGCCGGCGCCTGCGACACGAGATGGTAGGGCGGAGGCCTGGGAGGGGTATCCCCAAGCGACAGTGGTGCGCGCCGGCGCCTGCGACACGGGATGGTAGGGCCGAGGCCTGGGAGGGGCATCCCCAAGCGACACTGGTGCGCGTCGGCGCCTGCGACAAGGGATGGTAGGGCCGAGGCCTGGGAGGGGCAGCGACACTGGTGCGCGCCGGCGCCTGCGACACTAGATGGTAGGGCCGAGGCCTGGGAGGGGCATCCCCAAGCGACACTGGTGCGCGCCGGCGCCTGCGACAAGTGATGGTAGGGCCGAGGCCTGGGAGGGGCAAAGACACTGGTGCGCGCCTGGGCCTGCGACAAGAGATAGTAGGGCCGAGGCCTGGGAGGGGCATGCCCAAGCGACACTGGCGCGCGCCGGCCCCTGCGTCACGAGATGGTAGGGCCATGGCCTGCGAGGGGCATCCCCAAGCGACACTGGTGCGCGCCGGCCCCTGCGATAAGACATGGTAGGGCCGAGGCCTAGGAGGGGCATCCCCAAGCGACACTGGTGCGCGCCGGCGCCTGCGACAGGAGATGGTAGGGCCAAGGCCTAGGAGGGGCATCCCCAAGCGACACTGGTGCGCGCCGGCGCCTGCGACAGGAGATGGTAGGGCCGATGCCTGGGAGGGGCATCCCCAAGCGACAGTGGCGCGCGCCGGCGCCTGCGACAGGAGATGGTAGGGCCAAGGCCTAGGAGGGGCATCCCCAAGCGACAGTGGCGCGCGCCGGCACCTGCGACACGAGATGGTAGGGCCGCGGCCTGGGAGGGGCATCCCCAAGCGACACTGGTGCGCGCGGGCGCCTGTGACACGACATGGTAGGGCCGAGGCCTGAGGGGGCATCCCCAAGCGACAGTGGTGCGCGCCGGCGCCTGCGACACGAGATGGTAGGGCCGAGGCTTGAGAGGGGCATCCCCAAACGACAGCGGTGCGCGCCGGCGCCTGCGACACGAGATGGTAGGGCCATGGCCTGGGAGGGGCATCCCCAAGCGACACTGGTGCGCGCCGGCGCCTGCGACACGAGATGGCAGGGCCGAGGCCTGGGAGGGGCATCCCCAAGCGACACTGGTGCACGCCGGCGCCTGCGACAAGAGATGATAAGGCCGAGGCCTGGGAGGGGCATCCCCAAGTGACACTGGCGCCCGCCGGCGCCTGCGACACGAGATGGTAGGGCCGATGCCTGGGAGGGGCATCCCCAAGTGACACTGGCGCCCGCCGGCGCCTGCGACACGAGATGGTAGGGCCGATGCCTGGGAGGGGCATCCCCAAGCGACAGTGACCCGCGCCGGCGCCTGCGACAAGATATGGGAGGGCCGAGGCCTGTAAGGGGCATCTGCAAGCAACACTGGTGCGCGCCGGCGCCTGCGACCAGAGATGGTAGGGCCGAGGCCTGGGAGGGGCAGCGACACTGGTGCGCGCCGGCGCCTGCGACACGAGATGGTAGGGCCGAGGCCTGAGAGGGGCATCCCCAAGCGACAGTGGTGCGCGCCGTCGATTGCGACAAGAGACGGTAGACCCGAGGCCTGGGAGGGGCATCCCCAAGCGACACTGGTGCGCGCTGGCGCCTGCGACAAGAGATGGTAAGGCCGAGGCGTGGGAGGGGCGTCCCCAAGCAATAGTGGCGCGCGCCGGCGCCTGCGACACGAGATGGTAGAGCCATGGCCTGAGAGGGGCATCCCCAAGCGACAGTGGTGCGCGCCGTCGATTGCGACGAGAGATGGTAGGGAAGAGGCCTGAAGGGGGGGGGGGAGCATCCCCAAGCGACAACCCTAAAGATGGTAATGGTGTGGCTTAAGAGAGCGGGCGGCCCTTATCCACAAGGCAGGTGAGGCGGCGGGTGAAAAAGAGGGTACCTAACCCTGACCCCACCCTACCCCGAGCGCAATCTACCCCTTGTACCTAAACCCTAAGGATAGTACTGATGTGGCATTGACAGAGCGGGCGGCCGTAACCCGAAAGGCAGGTTAGGCTGCAGGTAAAACAGAGGGTACCTAACACTGACCCCAACCCGACCCCGAGCGCAATTTACCCTCTGTACTTAAACCCTGAGGATAGTACTAATGTGGCATTGACAGAGCGGGCGGCCCTTATCCCCAAGGGAACTGAGGCGGCGGGTGAAGAGGGTACCTAATCCTGACCCCAACCCAACCCTGAATGCAATGTACACGCTACGCCTGAACCCTAAAGATGGTAATGATGTGGCATTGACAGAGCGGGCGGCCCTTACCCGAAATGCAGGTGTAGCGGCAGGTGAAAAAGAGGGTACCTAACCCTGACCCCAACCCGACCCCGAGCGCAATCTACCCCCTGTACCTACACCCTGAGGATAGTACTGATGTGGAATTGACAGAGCGGGCGGCCGTAACCCGAAAGGCAGGTCAGGCTGCGGGCGAAAAAGAGGGTACCTAACCCTGACCCCAACCCAACCCTGACCGTAGTCGACACCCTACGCCTGAACCCTAAAGATAGTACTCATGTGGCCTTGACAGAGCGGGCGGCCCTCACCCGAAATGCAGTTGAGGCGGCGGGTCCAGAGGGTACCTAACCCTGACCCCAACCCGACCCCGAGCGCAATCTACCCCCTGTACCTAAAACCTAAGGATAGTACTGATGTGGCATTGACAGAGCGGGCGGCCCTTACCCTAAAGGCAGGTTAGGCTGCGGGTGAAAAAGAGGGTACCTAACCCTGACCCCAACCCAACCCTGACCGTAGTCGACACCGTACGCCTGAACCCTAAAGATAGTACTCATGTGGCATTGACAGAGCGGGCGGCCCTCACCCGAAATGCAGTTGAGGCGGCGGGTCCAGAAGGTACCGAACCCTGACCCTAACCCAACCCTGAATGCAAAGTACACCCTACGTTTGAACCCTAAAGATGGTAATGATGTGGCTAAAGAGAGACCGGGCGGCCGTTATCCACAAGGGAGGTGAGGCGGCGGGTGAAAAAGAGGGTACCTAACCCTGACCCCAAATCGACCCCGAGCGCAATCCACCACCTGTACCTAAACCCTGAGGATAGTACTGATGTGGCATTGACAGAGCGGGCGGCCGTTACCCGAAAGGCAGGTGAGGCGGCGGGTGAAGAGGGTACCTAACCCTGACCCCAACCCAACCCTGAATGCAATGTACACCCTACGCCTGAACCCTAAAGATGGTAATGATGCGGCTTAAGGGAGCGGGCGGCCCTTATCCACAAGGGAGGTGAGGCGGCGGGTGAAAAAGAGGGTACTTAACCCTGACCCCAACCCAACCCTAAGCGTAATCGACACCCTTCGCCGGAACAGTAAATATGGTACTCATGTGGCCTTGACAGAGTGGGCGGCCCTTACCCGAAATGCAGGTGTAGCGGCGGGTGAAAAAGAGGGTACCTAACCCTGACCCCAACCCGACCCCGAGCGCAATCTACCCCCTGTACCTAAACCCTGAGGATAGTACTGATGTGGAATTGACAGAGCGGGCGGCCGTAACCCGAAAGGCAGGTAAGGCGGCGGGTGAAGAGGGTACCTAACCCTGACCCCAACCCAAACCTGAATGCAATGTACACCCTACGCCTGAACCCTAAAGATGGTAATGATGTGGCTTAAGGGAGCGGGTGGCCCTTATCCACAAGGGAGGTGAGGCGGCGGGTGAAAAAGAGGTTACCTAACGCTGACCCCAACCCGACCCCGAGCGCAATCTACCCCCTGTACCTAAAACCTAAGGATAGTACTGATGTGGCATTGACAGAGCGGGCGGCCGTTACCCTAAAGGCAGGTTAGGCTGCGGGTGAAAAAGAGGGTACCTAACCCTGACCCCAACCCAACCCTGACCGTAGTCGACACCGTACGCCTGAACCCTAAAGATAGTACTCATGTGGCCTTGACAGAGCGGGCGGCCCTCACCCGAAATGCAGTTGAGGCGCGGGTCCCTGGGGGTACCTAACCCTGAACCCTACCCAACCCTGAATGCAATGTACACCCTACGGCTGAACCCTAAAGATGGTAATGATGTGGCTAAAGAGAGATCGGGCGGCCGTTATCCACAAGGGAGGTGAGGCGGCGGGTGAAAAAGAGGGTACCTAACCCTGACCCCAACCCGAACCCGAGCGCAATCTACCCCCTGTACCTAAACCCTAAGGATAGTACTGATGTGGCATTGACAGAGCGGGCGGCCCTTACCCGAAATGCAGTTGAGGCGGCGGGTCCAGAGGGTACATAACCTTGACCCTAACCAAACCCTGAATGCAAAGTACACCCTACGCCTGAACCCTAAAGATGGTAATGATGTGGCTAAAGAAAGACCGGGCGGCCGTTATCCACAAGGGAGGTGAGGCGGCGGGTGAAAAAGAGGGTACCTAACCCTGACCCCAACCCGACCCCGAGCGCAATCTACCCCCTGTACCTAAAACCTAAGGATAGTACTGATGTGGAATTGACAGAGCGGGCGGCCGTAACCCGAAAGGCAGGTTAGGCTGCGGGTGAAAAAGAGGGTACCTAACCCTGGCCCCAACCCAACCCTAACTGTAGTCGACACCCTACGCCTGAACCCTAAAGATAGTAGTCATGTGGCTTTGACAGAGAGGGCGGCCCTCACCCGAAATGCAGTTGAGGCGGCGGGTGCAGAGTGTACGTAAACCTGACCCCAACCCAACCCTGAATGCAATGTACATCCTACGCCTGAACCCTAAAGATGGTAATAATGTGGCTTAAGAGAGCGGGCGGCCCTTATCCACAAGGGAGGTGAGGCGGCGGGTGCAAAAGAGGGTACCTAACCCTGACCCCAACCCGACCCCGAGCGCAATCTACCCCTTGTACCTAAACCCTAAGGATAGCATTGATGTGGCATTGACACAGCGGGCGGCCGTAACCCGAAAGGCAGGTTAGGCTGCGGGTGAAACAGAGGGCACCTAACGCTGACCCAAACCCAACCCTGAGCGCAATCTACACCCTTCGCCGGAACCCTACATATGGTACTCATGTGGCCTTGACAGAGCGGGCGGCCCTTACCCGAAATGCAGGTGTAGCGGCGGGTGAAAAAAGGGTACCTAACCCTGACCCCAACCCGACCCCGAGCGCAATCTACCCCCTGTACCTACCCACTCAGGATAGTACTGATGTGGAATTGACAGAGCGGGCGGCCGTGACCCGAAAGGCAGGTTAGGCCGCGGGTGAAAAAGAGGGTACCTAACCCTGACCCCAACCCGACCCCGAGCGCATTCTACCCTCTGTACCTAAACCCTCAGGATAGTACTGATGTGGCATTGACAGAGCGGGCGGCCCTTACCCGAAAGGCAGGTTATGCGGCAGGTGAAGAGGGTACCTAACCCTGACCCCAACCCAACCCTGAATGCAATGTACACCCTACGCCTGAACCCTAAAGATGGTAATGATGTGGCTTAAGAGAGCGGGCGGCCGTTATCCACAAGGGAGGTGAGGCGGCGGGTGAAAAAGAGGGTACCTAACGCTGACCCCAACCCGACCCCGAGCGCAATCTACCCCCTGTACCTAAACCCTAAGGATAGTACTGATGTGGCATTGACAGAGCGGGCGGCCCTTACCCGAAATGCAGTTGAGGCGGCGGGTCCAGAGGGTACATAACCCTGACCCTAACCAAACCCTGAATGCAAAGTACACCCTACGCCCGAACCCTAAAGATGGTAATGAAGTGGCTAAAGAGAGACCGGGCGGCCGTTATCCACAAGGGAGGTGAGGCGGCGGGTGAAAAAGAGGGTACCTAACCCTGACCCCAACCCGACCCCGAGCGCAATCTACCCCCTGTACCTAAAACCTAAGGATAGTACTGATGTGGAATTGACAGAGTGGGCGGCCGTAACCCGAAAGGCAGGTTAGGCTACGGGCGAAAAAGAAGGTACCTAACCCTGACCCCAACCCAACCCTGACCGTAGTCGACACCGTACGCCTGAACCCTAAAGATAGTACTCATGTGGCCTTGACAGAGCGGGCGGCCCTCACCCGAAATGCAGTTGAGGCGGCGGGTCCAGAGGGTACCTAACCCTGACCCCAACCCAACCCTGAATGCAATGTACACCCTACGCCTGAACCCTAAAGATGGTAATGATGTTGCTAAAGAGGGACCGGGCGGCCGTTATCCACAAGGGAGGTGAGGCGGCGGGTAAAAAAGAGGGTACCTAACCCTGACCCCAACCCGACCCCGAGCGCAATCTACCCCCTGTACCTAAACCCTAAGGTTAGTACTGATGTGGAATTGACAGAGCGGGCGGCCGTAACCCGAAAGGCAGGTTAGGCCGCGGGTGAAAAAGGGGGTACCTAACCCTGACCTCAACCCGACCCTGAATGCAATGTACACCCTACGCCTGAAACCTACAGATGGTAATGATGTGGCTTAAGAGAGCGGGCGGCCGTTATCCACAAGGGAGGTGAGGCGGCGGGTGAAAAAGAGGGTACCTAACCCTGACCCCAATCCAACCCTGAGCGCAATCTACACGGTTGGCCGGAACAGTAAATATGGTACTCATGTGGCCTTGACAGAGCGGGCGGTCCTTACCCGAAATGCAGGTGTAGCGGCGAGTGAAAAAGAGGGTACCTAACCCTGACCCCAACCCGACCCCGAGCGCAATCTACCTGCTGTACCTAAACCCTCAGGATAGTACTGATGTGGCATTGACAGAGCGGGCGGCCCTTACCCCAAAGGCTGGTTAGGCGGCGGGTGAAGAGGGTACCTAACCCTGACCCCAACCCAACCCTGAATGCAATGTACACCCTACGCCTGAACCCTAAAGATGGTAATGATGTGGCTTAAGAGCGCGGGCGGCCGTTATCCACAAGGGAGGTGAGGCGGCGGGTGAAAAAGAGGGTACCTAACCCTGACCCCAACCCGACCCCGAGCGCAATCTACACCCTGGAGCTAAACCCTAAGGATAGTACTGATGTGGCATTGACAGAGCGGGCGGCCCTTACCCGAAATGCAGTTGAGGCGGCGGGTCCAGAGGGTACATAACCCTGACCCTAACCAAACCCTGAATGCAAAGTACACCCTACGCCTGAACCCTAAAGAGGGTAATGATGTGGCTAAAGAGAGACCGGGCGGCCGTTATCCACAAGGGAGGTGAGGCGGCGGGTGAAAAAGAGGGTACCTAACCCTGACCCCAACCCGACCCCGAGCGCAATCTACCCCCTGTACCTAAAACCTAAGGATAGTACTGATGTGGAATTGACAGAGCGGGCAGCCGTAACCCGAAAGGCAGGTTAGGCTGCGGGCGAAAAAGAAGGTACCTAACCCTGACCCCAACCCAACCCTGACCGTAGTCGACACCCTACGCCTGAACCCTAAAGATAGTACTCATGTGGCCTTGACAGAGCGGGCGGCCCTCACCCGAAATGCAGTTGAGGCGGCGGGTCCAGAGGGTACATAACCCTGACCCCAACCCAACCTGAATGCAATGTACACCCTACGCCTGAACCGTAAAGATGGTAATGATGTTGCTAAAGAGAGACCGGGCGGCCGTTATCCACAAGGGAGGTGAGGCGGCGGGTGAAAAAGAGGGTACCTAACCCTGACCCCAACCCAATCCTGAGCGCAATCTACATCCTTCGCCGGAACAGTAAATATGGTACTCATGTGGCCTTGACAGAGCGGGCGGTCCTTACCCGAAATGCAGGTGTAGCGGCGGGTGAAAAAGAGGGTACCTTACCCTGACTCCAACCCAACCCCGAGCGCAATCTACCTGCTGTACCTAAACCCTAAGGATAGTACTGATGTGGCATTGAAAGAGCGGGCGGCCCTTACCCGAAATGCAGTTGAGGCGGCGGGTCCAGAGGGTACGTAACCCTGACCCCATCCCAACCCTGAATGCAATGTACACCCTACGCCTGAACCCTAAAGATGGTAATGATGTGGCTTAGGGGAGCGGGTGGCCCTTATCCACAAGGGAGGTAAGCCGGCGGGTGAAAAAGAGGGTACCTAACCCTGACCCCAACCCGACCCCGAGCGCAATCTACCCTCTGTACCTAAACCCTCAGGATAGTACTGATGTGTCATTGACAGAGCGGGCGGCCCTTACCCGAATGCAGGTTGGGCTGCGGGCGAAAAAGAGGGTACCTAACGCTGACCCCAACCCAACCCTGAGCGCAATCTACACCCTTCGCCGGAACCCTAAATATGGTACTCATGTGGCCTTGACAGAGCGGGCGGCCGTTACCCGAAGTGCAAGTGTAGCGGCGGGTGAAAAAGAGGGTACCTAACCCTGAACCCAACCCAAACCCTGAGCGCAATCTATCCCCTATGCCTAAACCCCAAAACATGTTAATCATGCGGCCTTGACAGAGCGGGCGGCCATTGGCCGAAAGGCAGGTGAGGCGGCTGGTGGAAAAGAGGGTACCGAATCCTGACCCCAACCCAAACCCTGAGCCCAATCTACCCCCTATCCCTGACACCCTAAAGATGGTAACGATGCGGCTTTCACAGACCGAGCGGGCCTTCCGCAAGAGGGAGGCGAGGCGGCCTGTGAAAAAGAGGGTATCTAACCCTGACCCCAACCCAAACCCTGAGCGCAATCTACCCCCTATGCCTGACACCCTAAAGATGGTAACGATGCGGCTTTGACAGAGCAGGCGGCCGTTACGGGAAAGGCAGGTGAGGCGGCAGGTGAAAAAGAGGGTACCTAACCCTGACCCCAACCCAGACCCTGAGCGCGATCAACCCCTATGCCTAAAACCCTAAAGATGGTAGTGATGCGGCCTGGACAGAGCGGGCGGCCATTGCCCGAAATGCAAGTGTAGCGGCGGGTGAAAAAGACGGTACCTAACCCTGACCCCAACCCGACCCCGAGCGCAATCTACCCCCTGTACCTAAAACCTAAGGATAGTACTGATGTGGAATTGACAGAGCGGGCAGCCGTAACCCGAAAGGCAGGTTAGGCTGCGGCCGAAAAAGAAGGTACCTAACCCTGACCCCAACCCAACCCTGACCGTAGTCGACACCCTACGCCTGAACCCTAAAGATAGTACTCATGTGGCCTTGACAGAGCGGGCGGCCCTCACCCGAAATGCAGTTGAGGCGGCGGGTCCAGAGGGTACCTAACCCTGACCCCAACCCAACCTGAATGCAATGTACACCCTACGCCTGAACCGTAAAGATGGTAATGCTGTTGCTAAAGAGAGACCGGGCGGCCGTTATCCACAAGGGAGGTGAGGCGGCGGGTGAAAAAGAGGGTACCTAACCCTGACCCCAACCCAATCCTGAGCGCAATCTACATCCTTCGCCGGAACAGTAAATATGGTACTCATGTGGCCTTGACAGAGCGGGCGGTCCTTACCCGAAATGCAGGTGTAGCGGCGGGTGAAAAAGAGGGTACCTTACCCTGACTCCAACCCAACCCCGAGCGCAATCTACCTGCTGTACCTAAACCCTAAGGATAGTACTGATGTGGCATTGAAAGAGCGGGCGGCCCTTACCCGAAATGCAGTTGAGGCGGCGGGTCCAGAGGGTACGTAACCCTGACCCCATCCCAACCCTGAATGCAATGTACACCCTACGCCTGAACCCTAAAGATGGTAATGATGTGGCTTAGGGGAGCGGGTGGCCCTTATCCACAAGGGAGGTAAGGCGGCGGGTGAAAAAGAGGGTACCTAACCCTGACCCCAACCCGACCCCGAGCGCAATCTACCCTCTGTACCTAAACCCTCAGGATAGTACTGATGTGTCATTGACAGAGCGGGCGGCCCTTACCCGAATGCAGGTTGGGCTGCGGGCGAAAAAGAGGGTACCTAACGCTGACCCCAACCCAACCCTGAGCGCAATCTACACCCTTCGCCGGAACCCTAAATATGGTACTCATGTGGCCTTGACAGAGCGGGCGGCCGTTACCCGAAGTGCAAGTGTAGCGGCGGGTGAAAAAGAGGGTACCTAACCCTGAACCCAACCCAAACCCTGAGCGCAATCTATCCCCTATGCCTAAACCCCAAAACATGTTAATCATGCGGCCTTGACAGAGCGGGCGGCCATTGGCCGAAAGGCAGGTGAGGCGGCTGGTGGAAAAGAGGGTACCAAATCCTGACCCCAACCCAAACCCTGAGCCCAATCTACCCCCTATCCCTGACACCCTAAAGATGGTAACGATGCGGCTTTCACAGACCGAGCGGGCCTTCCGCAAGAGGGAGGCGAGGCGGCGTGTGAAAAAGAGGGTACCTAACCCTGACCCCAACCCGACCCCGAGCGCATTCTACCCTCTGTACCTAAACCCTCAGGATAGTACTGATGTGGCATTGACAGAGCGGGCGGCCCTTACCCGAAAGGCAGGTTATGCGGCAGGTGAAGAGGGTACCTAACCCTGACCCCAACCCAACCCTGAATGCAATGTACACCCTACGCCTGAACCCTAAAGATGGTAATGATGTGGCTTAAGAGAGCGGGCGGCCGTTATCCACAAGGGAGGTGAGGCGGCGGGTGAAAAAGGGGGTACCTAACGCTGACCCCAACCCGACCCCGAGCGCAATCTACCCCCTGTACCTAAACCCTAAGGATAGTACTGATGTGGCATTGACAGAGCGGGCGGCCCTTACCCGAAATGCAGTTGAGGCGGCGGGTCCAGAGGGTACATAACCTTGACCCTAACCAAACCCTGAATGCAAAGTACACCCTACGCCTGAACCCTAAAGATGGTAATGATGTGGCTAAAGAGAGACCGGGCGGCCGTTATCCACAAGGGAGGTGAGGCGGCGGGTGAAAAAGAGGGTACCTAACCCTGACCCCAACCCGACCCCGAGCGCAATCTACCCCCTGTACCTAAAACCTAAGGATAGTACTGATGTGGAATTGACAGAGCGGGCGGCCGTAACCCGAAAGGCAGGTTAGGCTACGGGCGAAAAAGAAGGTACCTAACCCTGACCCCAACCCAACCCTGACCGTAGTCGACACCGTACGCCTGAACCCTAAAGATAGTACTCATGTGGCCTTGACAGAGCGGGCGGCCCTCACCCGAAATGCAGTTGAGGCGGCGGGTCCAGAGGGTACCTAACCCTGACCCCAACCCAACCCTGAATGCAATGTACACCCTACGCCTGAACCCTAAAGATGGTAATGATGTTGCTAAAGAGGGACCGGGCGGCCGTTATCCACAAGGGAGGTGAGGCGGCGGGTGAAAAAGAGGGTACCTAACCCTGACCCCAACCCGACCCCGAGCGCAATCTACCCCCTGTACCTAAACCCTAAGGTTAGTACTGATGTGGAATTGACAGAGCGGGCGGCCGTAACCCGAAAGGCAGGTTAGGCCGCGGGTGAAAAAGGGGGTACCTAACCCTGACCTCAACCCGACCCTGAATGCAATGTACACCCTACGCCTGAACCCTAAAGATGGTAATGATGTGGCTTAAGAGAGCGGGCGGCCGTTATCCACAAGGGAGGTGAGGCGGCGGGTGAAAAAGAGGGTACCTAACCCTGACCCCAACCCGACCCCGAGCGCAATCTACACCCTGGAGCTAAACCCTAAGGATAGTACTGATGTGGCATTGACAGAGCGGGCGGCCCTTACCCGAAATGCAGTTGAGGCGGCGGGTCCAGAGGGTACATAACCCTGACCCTAACCAAACCCTGAATGCAAAGTACACCCTACGCCTGAACCCTAAAGAGGGTAATGATGTGGCTAAAGACAGACCGGGCGGCCGTTATCCACAAGGGAGGTGAGGCGGCGGGTGAAAAAGAGGGTACCTAACCCTGACCCCAACCCGACCCCGAGCGCAATCTACTCCCTGTACCTAAAACCTAAGGATAGTACTGATGTGGAATTGACAGAGCGGGCAGCCGTAACCCGAAAGGCAGGTTAGGCTGCGGGCGAAAAAGAAGGTACCTAACCCTGACCCCAACCCAACCCTGACCGTAGTCGACACCCTACGCCTGAACCCTAAAGATAGTACTCATGTGGCCTTGACAGAGCGGGCGGCCCTCACCCGAAATGCAGTTGAGGCGGCGGGTCCAGAGGGTACCTAACCCTGACCCCAACCCAACCTGAATGCAATGTACACCCTACGCCTGAACCGTAAAGATGGTAATGATGTTGCTAAAGAGAGACCGGGCGGCCGTTATCCACAAGGGAGGTGAGGCGGCGGGTGAAAAAGAGGGTACCTAACCCTGACCCCAACCCAATCCTGAGCGCAATCTACATCCTTCGCCGGAACAGTAAATATGGTACTCATGTGGCCTTGACAGAGCGGGCGGTCCTTACCCGAAATGCAGGTGTAGCGGCGGGTGAAAAAGAGGGTACCTTACCCTGACTCCAACCCAACCCCGAGCGCAATCTACCTGCTGTACCTAAACCCTAAGGATAGTACTGATGTGGCATTGAAAGAGCGGGCGGCCCTTACCCGAAATGCAGTTGAGGCGGCGGGTCCAGAGGGTACATAACCCTGACCCCATCCCAACCCTGAATGCAATGTACACCCTACGCCTGAACCCTAAAGATGGTAATGATGTGGCTTAGGGGAGCGGGTGGCCCTTATCCACAAGGGAGGTAAGGCGGCGGGTGAAAAAGAGGGTACCTAACCCTGACCCCAACCCGACCCCGAGCGCAATCTACCCTCTGTACCTAAACCCTCAGGATAGTACTGATGTGTCATTGACAGAGCGGGCGGCCCTTACCCGAATGCAGGTTGGGCTGCGGGCGAAAAAGAGGGTACCTAACGCTGACCCCAACCCAACCCTGAGCGCAATCTACACCCTTCGCCGGAACCCTAAATATGGTACTCATGTGGCCTTGACAGAGCGGGCGGCCGTTACCCGAAGTGCAAGTGTAGCGGCGGGTGAAAAAGAGGGTACCTAACCCTGAACCCAACCCAAACCCTGAGCGCAATCTATCCCCTATGCCTAAACCCCAAAACATGTTAATCATGCGGCCTTGACAGAGCGGGCGGCCATTGGCCGAAAGGCAGGTGAGGCGGCTGGTGGAAAAGAGGGTACCAAATCCTGACCCCAACCCAAACCCTGAGCCCAATCTACCCCCTATCCCTGACACCCTAAAGATGGTAACGATGCGGCTTTCACAGACCGAGCGGGCCTTCCGCAAGAGGGAGGCGAGGCGGCGTGTGAAAAAGAGGGTATCTAACCCTGACCCCAACCCAAACCCTGAGCGCAATCTACCCCCTATGCCTGACACCCTAAAGATGGTAACGATGCGGCTTTGACAGAGCAGGCGGCCGTTACGGGAAAGGCAGGTGAGGCGGCAGGTGAAAAAGAGGGTACCTAACCCTGACCCCAACCCAGACCCTGAGCGCGATCAACCCCTATGCCTAAAACCCTAAAGATGGTAGTGATGCGGCCTGGACAGAGCGGGCGGCCATTGCCCGAAATGCAAGTGTAGCGGCGGGTGAAAAAGAGGGTACCTAACCCTGACCCCAACCCGACCCCGAGCGCAATCTACCCCCTGTACCTAAAACCTAAGGATAGTACTGATGTGGAATTGACAGAGCGGGCAGCCGTAACCCGAAAGGCAGGTTAGGCTGCGGGCGAAAAAGAAGGTACCTAACCCTGACCCCAACCCAACCCTGACCGTAGTCGACACCCTACGCCTGAACCCTAAAGATAGTACTCATGTGGCCTTGACAGAGCGGGCGGCCCTCACCCGAAATGCAGTTGAGGCGGCGGGTCCAGAGGGTACCTAACCCTGACCCCAACCCAACCTGAATGCAATGTACACCCTACGCCTGAACCGTAAAGATGGTAATGATGTTGCTAAAGAGAGACCGGGCGGCCGTTATCCACAAGGGAGGTGAGGCGGCGGGTGAAAAAGAGGGTACCTAACCCTGACCCCAACCCAATCCTGAGCGCAATCTACATCCTTCGCCGGAACAGTAAATATGGTACTCATGTGGCCTTGACAGAGCGGGCGGTCCTTACCCGAAATGCAGGTGTAGCGGCGGGTGAAAAAGAGGGTACCTTACCCTGACTCCAACCCAACCCCGAGCGCAATCTACCTGCTGTACCTAAACCCTAAGGATAGTACTGATGTGGCATTGAAAGAGCGGGCGGCCCTTACCCGAAATGCAGTTGAGGCGGCGGGTCCAGAGGGTACGTAACCCTGACCCCATCCCAACCCTGAATGCAATGTACACCCTACGCCTGAACCCTAAAGATGGTAATGATGTGGCTTAGGGGAGCGGGTGGCCCTTATCCACAAGGGAGGTAAGGCGGCGGGTGAAAAAGAGGGTACCTAACCCTGACCCCAACCCGACCCCGAGCGCAATCTACCCTCTGTACCTAAACCCTCATTATAGTACTGATGTGTCATTGACAGAGCGGGCGGCCCTTACCCGAATGCAGGTTGGGCTGCGGGCGAAAAAGAGGGTACCTAACGCTGACCCCAACCCAACCCTGAGCGCAATCTACACCCTTCGCCGGAACCCTAAATATGGTACTCATGTGGCCTTGACAGAGCGGGCGGCCGTTACCCGAAGTGCAAGTGTAGCGGCGGGTGAAAAAGAGGGTACCTAACCCTGAACCCAACCCAAACCCTGAGCGCAATCTATCCCCTATGCCTAAACCCCAAAACATGTTAATCATGCGGCCTTGACAGAGCGGGCGGCCATTGGCCGAAAGGCAGGTGAGGCGGCTGGTGGAAAAGAGGGTACCAAATCCTGACCCCAACCCAAACCCTGAGCCCAATCTACCCCCTATCCCTGACACCCTAAAGATGGTAACGATGCGGCTTTCACAGACCGAGCGGGCCTTCCGCAAGAGGGAGGCGAGGCGGCGTGTGAAAAAGAGGGTATCTAACCCTGACCCCAACCCAAACCCTGAGCGCAATCTACCCCCTATGCCTGACACCCTAAAGATGGTAACGATGCGGCTTTGACAGAGCAGGCGGCCGTTACGGTAAAGGCAGGTGAGGCGGCAGGTGAAAAAGAGGGTACCTAACCCTAACCCCAACCCAGACCCTGAGCGCGATCAACCCCTATGCCTAAAACCCTAAAGATGGTAGTGATGCGGCCTGGACAGAGCGGGCGGCCATTGCCCGAAATGCAAGTGTAGCGGCGGGTGAAAAAGAGGGTACCTCACCTTGACCCCAACTGAAACCCTGAGGGCAGTCTACCCCTATGCCTAAAACCCTAAAGATGGTAATGATGCGGCCTTGAGAGATCGGGCGGCCCTTCCGCAAGAGGTAGGTGAGGCGGCGGGTGAGAAAGAGGGTACCTAACCCTGACCCCAACCCAGACCCTGAGCGCGATCAACCCCCTATGCCTAAAACCCTAAAGATGGTAGTGATGCGGCCTGGACAGAGCGGGTGGCCATTGCCCGAAAGGCAGGTGATAATGAGAGATCGGAATGGCGCACGAGATACTAACTGATGCGTGCAACTGATTAAAGTCTAGCGCACGAAATACAAAGTTGTGCGCGCATACAAGTTATGGGTGCCCGGGCTCAACGATCTCGGTCGGTGGACAGCTAAGACGGAACTGCCCGTTTATTTAGTTTCGGTCTACATTTCTAGTTCCTACATCCCTGCCATGCACATTTTCATAGCAACCCACTGAATCATCCCACCACCCCAGCTTCAACGACCCCTCCCCCGCCCCGCCCCCACAACAGTATGCCTACACTGACACCGCGGTCACTGGCACCGTTCGCGACAGCGAACCTCCCTGTAATGTTGTTATGACAAGATTAGCGAGCCGCGCTGTGTTGACATCCCCGATTAGCCAAGTGACGAGTCGCCGGCGACACATCATGGATGTCGACCAGCTGTTTGTAATAGTTAATAGCTCTCGTAGGGTCCGATGTTGAAGTTTAGCAATTTGGAAGTCGATATCTTAAGGCATTCGAAAGAGAATGCGCCGCGGGACAAAGAGACAGAGACAGACAGACAGACACACAGACGGACTAACCGGACACACCGACAGGAGACGAAAATTGAAAATTTGCGTCTTAAAGAATCCCGTAGCATCTCGCGTCAACTTCGCATCAGTAGGAGGAGAACGAACTCTGCCCGGGAACTCTGCGCGGGGAACCTTGCCTGTAATACGCTGCTCTTGACATCAGTCAATTGAGATATATAACAACTAGGCGTCCGGTCAGTTATTGTGCGTATGTTTGTTGATTACAAATGAACGTTATAATTTCAACATGTATGATAATAAGAATTGTTTATGTGCGGCGGCTTTAAACGTCACGCGTCTGGTCAGTTATTTCGCGCATGTTTGGTGATTACAAATGAAAGTTATAATTTCAACATGTATGATAATTAGAATTGTTTATTTACGTCGCCTTTTGAGTACAAATGAAAGTTAAAATTTCAACATGTACGATAATTACAATTATTTATGCACGTCGGCTTTTAACGTCACGCTTCCGGTATTATATTGGTACTGATTGCATGTAGACATGTTGTCATTGTAACTGAGATACATATACGCCCTATACGCATTTTTTTCAGCGTCCTGTAGCCGCAATTTGCGCATTCGGTACTGGATGTGTATATGCAAATGCTAAATGGTGGCGCCCTCTACCTATCATGCCGGGCCAGGCCGCCCCTCCCCCCCCCCCCCCCCCCCCGGCAGCTCCTCGGACAGAGAGGCTTTGTTTATCTACAGCAAACGCGGGCACAGGATCGCCCCTCCCCATCCCCCCGTGGACAGAGAGAAAATTCAATCCACAGCGCACAGCGAACTGCCCCAAAGCACCGCCCCCCCCCGGCTACCCTGGACAGAGGGGGATTTCAAACTGCAGCACACTCGGGCCGAGCACCGCCCGTCCCTCCCCCTTCTACGCACATATGACTGGGGTGTGCCGCGCGCGGTGGGGGATTAGGAGAGGGTGGGGTGGAGGGGGTGGGCGACGTAAGGGTCTGCTTGGAGAGGAGGGGGTGAAGGGGGTGGGCTACAGTGTTTGCAGGGCATCCCCGGGGGGTGTGGGGTGCTGCGTTGTGAGTCCGAGCTGTGCCGAATGGCTCCGAGAGGTACCGAAGGGGTGAGGCTCCGAAAAAGTCAATCGCGCGGTATAATGATCTAATATGGATAGGTGCTACCTAAAATGCGAGCGTATATTTATTGTTTGAGCTGTCCGTGGGGATGCATCTAGATCAATATTCAACATAAATCCCACTTCGGCTTGCCATAATGCATGTCTTTGGCGGGGTGACGTATACCACGCACGTGCTTGTAGCATATCATTCGGTTGCTTAGGAACTCCTATTGTGATGTCATTTTTATCACATTTTGATGTCACAACTACTCAATGTTATAGCCCCTAAGTTAATAAAACGGATTTTTCAAGATTATTTCGACCCACTTTAGGAAAGCGGAATTGTCAACCAATCAGCCTTGATCATTTTACCCACTCATCTTTTTGTTTGATATTGTTTGCATTATGACAGTTATATATGTATGTGGGATTTTCTGATATGCGTGACGTTATGAATGATGCTCTCTTGGTATGTTCGCAATCTAAAAGTTGAGCGAAACTTCAGAACATGCATTTACCATGCGTGAAAAACTCACAATTGTTTTGGATCTGAGCCGCTCAAAGGAGGGTGATATTTTTGAATGGCCCAAGATGTGGATGGCCCATCCGCCTGTTTGTCCTGGGCCCACCATATGAAGGCCTTAAATGTGGACTGGATTCGGTAGAAACATGGTGTAAACTTGGTATACACATGGTGTACACGTGGTGGAAACATGGCGTACACGTGGTGCAAACAAAATGACATCACATGGCCACAACCAGTTTTGACTAGCGTGGGCGACATTTAATCTTGAACAAATTAATGATAATGTTGTATGCGAACTCTATAACATTGACACTTCTCACCTGTTTGACATTTCTTCGTAATGACAGCTTTACACTTCAGACATTTCCTCATTCGCAGGCTGCATTCATGGCAAGTGTATTTATGACCGCAAGGTTCGAACGTTACGTCGGCCGCGCTATCGGTGCAGACAACGCAGAACATTTCATGCGATGGATCCATGGAACTGCCGGTCGTGGTGTTGGGGCAACTGGTAGACTTTAGCACATTTGATGCTGTTGGGGTATCTAGAGGAGTTTCGCGGCCGCTTGTCTGGAACCCCCGGTCAGAAGTGTTATGGCTTGTGGAGGCCGGGTTTTCTTCCTCGTCCGCCATCTTGTCGCCTGCAGTTAGAACAAGGATAAACGCATTGTTGGTTGATTTCCGTTTGAGAAGATGTGAGCCAAAATGAAGGCGGAGTGCATGAGATCAGGTGACTGTGGAATGACAGGGTTACGCTGACATGACTATGATGACAATGGACGAGAGGCTTCCATTTTATAGATTCTATGGCGTAATGTCGAACGAAGTGGTCCAGATCCTAACATACTGCATCCGTCATTAAGGCGTTATTAAGTGTCCGGTCTTTGCAACAAGAACACTTAGTAACCCACGCAAACAACCATATCCCCACCTTTCTATGGCAGGCCGACAGGGCCATAAAGGCAAAGGCAAATTCGTTTCTAGGAAACTAATTGACCAATCACACGCCGTATATTCGTTTCTAGGAAAGGAATGGACCAACCGCAGGTCGTATATTCTGTCATAGGAAAGCATTTTTTTTTTAGGAAAGGAATGGACCAATCACAAACAGTATATTCGTTCCTTGGATCGCATTGCACCTCAATTTCCTTCCTAGTCAAAGAATGGGCCGATCACAGGCCGTGTATTCTGTTCTAGGAAAGCAATTGATGTAGTACATGAACATGGATCTACAAAACAAAAAGACCATGCAGTGCTAGGGCAGAATATACGTCCTGTGATTGATTCATTCCTTTCCTACGAAAGAAATTGCTTTCCTAGGAACGAATATGCGGCTTGTGATATGTGATATTTTCATAGGAACGATTGTGTCGCTTCATAGGAAAGCCTTTGATTTCCGAGGAAAGCTTTCGATATTGTATGTCCCTGTCGGCTTACCATATCAGTCTGGCTCCAGCCTCGGTTCTGATGTGTCACTTTAGTATGTCTGAAACATTTGTATTCTAAATGTTAAATTTACTATTCGGTTTCACCCCAAGGTTCACCTACAGCGCAGGTTTTAAAACGCAACGATCTCATTTAATTGCGCCACAGCAAAAGCCAAACTGCCAGTTTATTCAGATTAGGTCTACATTTCTAGTTTCTGCATCACTACCATGCACCTTAGTTTCATAGCACCACACACTTGCACCGTGGTCACCGTCCCCGCTCGCGACATTCCACCGTCGTCTTGTTGGTTTTACCCTCATTAGCAGATTAGTCAGCCGCGCTTTGTTTATGCTCATCTGGATATGATAAGACATGCCCTGGTGTTAGGCCGTGATTGTTACCACTTGACAGGTGTAACTCGGCCGCGACTTTTTATTTTCTGCCGGGTAATGGCCGCCCGTACCCATGCACCGCGTTAGATGACCCATAAGGCATAACGCCATAAACATTCAGTACTAGGGCTGAGTGACTCTACTTGAAGCTATAATTCTTCCCATTCAGTTTAAAGTCAACAAGAAAGCTAAGTAATGTAACATAAGTAACTATTTCAACAGAAAGTAACCGTTGGATCGGCGCGGCTGCACAATCTTGGGAAGAAGGGTTTTGTTAGTTCAGAACCGGCAGCATGCGTCTAGACTCCTTTCTACTTTACCTGGAAATAAAGAAATATATTCTGCGAACACTCGCCATCCCCTGCATTATAAGTCCAGGCTTAGCCAGTGCCATGTAGTCATGCAGCCAGTGTGACGCTGAATTAGCGACTGCATGTTCATTTCTTGACATAGACTAAAGGGCAGTGATGCTGTTTCCATCTAATTCTACTTCCGACTATATTTTGCACTCTATTGATATGTTTATCATGCCATCGACAACGTGCGAGCTTACACTCTTTCACGAAGCGAAGAAGACGCTTTAGAAAAATGAGCAAATGCCAAACTGACGCTGCACCTATGTTTCCAAACCCCTTTCTCACGAGTATAGACCTATATGATGTAATGTTGTATAGCCATAGGGTAAGCAAACTCAAACCAACTCAAACCAAATCACAAATACTCTCTTGTTTTATGCACCATGTAGACAAGGACTCAATGGGACACTGATGATGACGATAATCGACTTTGGGTCAAAGAGCGTGTCTTTCTAAACATGGTGGTCATAACCGCGGCCGTCCACGGTGATTATCAAGGGAATGAGGGCCATTGCGAGATTCCATTACATTGAGTGCATATGCTCGGTCCACTGGCTTGAACTTTACATTGAATATGATAGCGTGGTTTTGAGGTCAGGGCGGGGCCTCGGAATTAGGTCAGCGACTTGAGTGAATGGTATTACAAATGCCGGCGCTGACCTAGTGTGAACTTAAAAAAAGAGAAAGAAAAAAAAGAAAAATTTAATGGCCCAAATGGTGTGTATTGATGCCTATGGTCGTCCCTTACATTGCCGCTGCCTGACATTTTTGTGAAATTTTGAACAAATTTTGTTTCTGGATTTCCTGGTGGTGTGCGTTGGGATGACATCACCGTGGCCACTGATCATTCATTAGAGGACTAAACAAAATCCCCCCCCCCCGCCGCTGAAGTGGTCAGGCGTGTGTCGAAGATGTCTTGGGTTGTCCTCCGCAAGTGGTGGTCCGCAGGGTCTTCGAATAGGGATTCGGGTGATCTAATCGGGATTCGTGGGACCAATAGGGATCTGATGGGTCGATAAGGGTTGCGTAGGACAAATCGAGATGCACAGGGTCGAAGTCGACGGTTCGAAACGGGATTCGTGGGACACATTGGTATCCGACGGGTCAAAGCTGGTTTCGTTGGGTCCAATCTGGATTAGCAATGTTCAATTAGGATCTCCAGGGTCGAATCGGGATCTGAAGGTCAAATAGGGATGTCACGGGTCAATCTGCATCGTAGTTGTCAAATCTCTATCTGGCGACTTCCATCAGGTTCCGAGGGAGTCAATAAGAATCATATCAGTCCAGTCTGGATCCGACAGAAGAAATCTGGGTTTGACGGGTCTAGTGGGGTTGCCAGATGACTACTCGAGATCTTGGAGGGCAAATGTGGATGTCCAGGTCGAATGGGTATCTAAGAGGTCAATCTAGATCTAAGAGGCAAAATAGGCGTCTGTGAATCAAATCTGGATCTGGGAGGTCAAATCCGGCTCTCAGAGGTCAAATCTGGATCTGAGAGGTCAAATCTGGATCTGAGAGGTCAAATCTGGATCTGAGAGGTCGAATCTGAATCTGAGAGGTCAAATCTGGATCTGAGAGGTAAAATCTGGATCTGAGGGTTCACTCTGGATCTGAATGGTCAATCTAGATCTGAGGGGTCATATTGGGATCTGAGGGGTCAATTAGTGCCTTCAGTTGAAAGTTTTGGTAAAATAGAGGTTTCAGCGGGCAAAATAGAGTTTTAGTGAGTACATTTGGCTAAGTAGGCAATTACACATACAATATTGGCCCAAATGGAGCTTTTAAGGTACAATTTGGGGTAAATATAGCTTTTTGGGGGCCAAATATAGCCTTCAGAGGGCAATAGCGGCGTGGGATAGCAACCTATGCCAAATAGAGCTTTCTGTTGACAAAATAGAGCTTTCTGTTGACAAAACAGAGCTTCCTGTGGGAAAATAGAGCTTTCTGTTGGCATAATGGAGCTTGTTGTTTCCAAAATAGAGCTTTTTGTTCAGATTCAGACTTCAATTGTTACTTTATCAACAAAGCAAAAGACGCATTATCCGTTAACAAGCCGGGTGGGAGGGGGGCTGTTTGTTCATGGGTGGGGGGGGGCTGTTGTTGATGGAGGGGGGGGGGGGGGTGCGGCGTTTTTGCGTGCATATCCATGGGCAGATGTCGGGAGTGGAGAGGGCGGACTTAGCGCAGTGGTGGACCAAGGGGTGGGCGGCTGCGAGGCACGGGTTCTTTTCGCTGGAAATTATGCGCAAAACGCTCCCACCCCCCTTTTCTCGGAAGAAAAGTGGAGACCAACCGAGGATTCTCGCAGATAATTATACGAAAAAACGCCCCCTCCCTTTTTTTCGCTTAAGTGGAGACCAACCGGTTGGAAGTGAAAAAAGGCATTACGTCATTTGTCTCGGTCTGGATATAAAACTCGATCATGTATAAGAGTCTCTTCATTGCGTAAATGTACCTCGGTCTCGGCCCTGGGCCAGTTGCACAACGGTCCCATAAGTAGTTACGGGCCTGAAAGCTAAACGTAAGCTATCCGGGAAATTTGTTTCATGGGTTGCAAGGGCGCGTAAGTTTCACATGGGAGTCTGTGTGTCTGTGTGTCTGTCTGTCTGTAACGCAACGCTTTATCTTTCGAATGCCGTAAGATGTTGACTTACAAATCGGTAAAAAATGCACAATGGCCATCGTCAGACAAAGTTTTTTGATGGGCCATGTAGGTCCAAGGTAACGCTGTAACAACTTTTGTCGTAAACATTGAAGTAATATTGTATAGCCTTTATCCCATGAAACTAAAACCTCTTTACCATGTGTAGTGACTAATAAAACTTGGCTGCGCGTAGCAGTTGGTATAAATACAAAATTGTGAAAAGTCGAAAGTGGACGTTTTCCCAACGTCAGGACAACATTACCGGAAATTAGACACCATGAAAACAATATTTAATTGATTGTATTTGGCAATCATGCTTCTGATTAATTCATCATATAAGCAGTTGTTTCTCACAGAAGGCACAATTTTAATACTAGACGGACAACGCTACCGGAAAACGTTCGGTACATTTTCACGTAGTCATAGCCTTATCTCAACCCAACAAAACGTTGGCATGACGTTAACTTGTTTGCTGGGCACTTACATTTGCTGATTTAGCACACGTGGGGCCGGTTTCAAGTAGCGGTCATATAAGTCATTTAAGGCAGTTATAGCGCAGTTTACGACAGGGCACGGACGAACAGTAAATTGTTCATAGTGGCGATCTTAACTTATGACCCCCTTATGAACTTATGAACTTATGACCCCCCCCCCCTTTTGATGTTGTGGGCCTACGGTTATGTGTTGGGACAGGGACCATACGCCTTGTTCTGATGCACGATATACACTTCCTCAATGGTGTGCATTGCACGATATAGGGGTGAGGGCAGGGGCAGCCGTTGTTCGCTTAGGTTTAGGAGCCTGGTCGCCCGCCTCCCCGTATATTATGCTTTTAAGCATAATATATCGATCTTTATATATTATGCACATTTTAAGTAAACAAACTTAGCGTGATCACCTGCTGCCAGGCAGCGTTTGTTGACCTCCGGCAAATGGCGGAGCATTGAAAAAGAAGCGAGAGGTGACAAAAATCGCCCGGATTACAAGAAATTACACTACTGACCAAAGAAAGCACTGTCCGACGAAAGTCATAAAAACACGTCAGGAACCTAGAGCACATTGACGGATAGGCACTGAATATCTGTTCTGCTAGGACCTTCAACCTGAGCCACCGAGCCGCGATTTTAAATTTTAGGTTGGTGAACGGCATGGCTCTCACCCTGGCTCCGTTTACGGGCGTGGTCAGAGAGGCATGTGCCAGGGCTAGTTAAAACCTAGCCCCATGTGACGTTGCTGGGAAACAACGCCACATGTCTGGTCTATCAAATCCTGTACGGCATTTTACAAACACGCGTGGCGAGAAGCGGTGCTGATGGCGAGAACTTTTTGAAGTATGGCAATAGTTTCTAGAAGTATGTATCTTACAACTTATCTTGTCATTTTGGCTGAAGTATCTGTGATTAAGACGATATCCTCTGTTGATTTTTCGAAGCAGCAGACAACTCAGTTCTGACCGCCACCTTGCCCACCCAGTGGAGAAACTGCGCATGCGTGTATGTCGTTAAAACCACACCATTCGCTTGGTGGCGCTTCATACACCCAGCCATTGACACGCAATAAGCGAAACACCACCTGGCGAAAGCCGCTGGTGAAGAATGACCAAATACGAAATGGCGCAATAAACAACAAGAAAGTCTCATTTCAACCGACTTGATAGTAATGCGATACTTTGTTGGTTTATATGCATGTGGGTTTTGTGGTAAATCTGAAGTTTAGGTACAAAATTACAAGGGTTTGATGGATCGTGCTGTTAACAACACTTAGTCGCCCACAAAAACAAATCTTACACCCTCATTTTCTACACGAGGACGTGAGACTGTTGTGCGGAGCAACAGCTGTCTCATATGGGACTAGTTAAGACCCATCGCCTCTCTCTACGAGTTGTAGGCACGAAACGTCGCCCATTTGGTGTTCAACGTATCGAGGCTACATAGCGCTCTGTGTGCTTTAAAAAAAATCATGTGACCATAACCTTTGACCTACATCGCCTATCTACGAACTTAAGCTGACCATGGTCATTCCGCAACTCGTGATGAATTTGGAGGTCTATATCTGAAGGCGTTCGAGGCCAAATTGTCCATTGGAGTCTGTAGGCAGCCTACAATGCTCACTGAAAACGTAAATTAGTCCAACTTGGACCCCTAGGATCCGGGTGGTGCATAAGCACAATTTAACAGCTGCTGGTCAACGCGGTCTCTTTTCCAAGATAGAGGGCATCACTTTGAGTGAATACGTCCAAATCTCGACTTCATACGTGTGCTTAGTCACGCCCTAATCCTTGTTCTCAGACTCACCATTGCTAAATTACGGAACCCTGAACCCTCTAGGGCCGAAACTAAGCGCATTAGGCTAAAAGCGAACCCGGATTCCTGAACCAAGTCAACGTTCGCCAGTCTTTTGCAACCGGTTACGACTTTCTAGTGTGAAAGAAAATGCGTTGTGTTACAGATAGACACACAAACAGAAAAACCGAAAAGACCGACATAAGACGAAAATAATAACCCGCCAATCCAGACAGCCGCTATGTGTCACGTTAGTCTGTCATAAGCATTTGTATTCCATACTCTAGCTCATATTAGGTCACATAGTGACCAAATGCCATGGCGCCGAATAACCCGAACAATAATGCTATCGCTTATTCTTACCTGATCGCGTCTCCTCGTCTCAGGCTCAAAACCGAGTGCTCTGTCCTCCTAACCCTGTATCAAATGTACCAGTGCATATACCTGAGTTTCACAACCCGCACACATTAGGTCTGAAGTGGGGAGGGCGGACTTAGTGCAATGGTGGACCCAGGGGTGGGAAGGCGGGGGGGGGGGGAAGCACATGTTTCTTTTTTCGCTGGAAATTATGCGAAAGGCGCCCCCACCCCCGTTTCGCTGAAGAACAATGGAGACCAACCGGTTGGAAGTGAAAAAAGGCATTGCGTCATTTGTCTCGGTCGTGATATAAAACTCGATCATATATAAGAGACTCTTTACTTTCTACCACACGTGAAGGCAAACATAATGCCAAACACGTTGTTACCTATGCTACCACATATGGGCAATCTACCTACATTCTTGGGGTCGTAGCGATTTTTAAAAACATTTATGAGACGGTTAAAATTTGATGGTCCAATCAATCGGAAACTCTAAAGCGAGGTAAAAGTTATGTAGTTACGCACGAAAACATTACTTCGATGGACAAAGTCGTCCGCGCCCAAATACTAATGCTAGGTCTTACGCAAGGCGTCGTTTCTCTGACTTATACCCTTCATTAATAAATAAATTGAGATGGCCATTGTCCCGCCAAAATGCTCTCGTATGATTCCACGTTAACGTTTGGGAATTGTTTTGCAGAAACACTAATTGGGCGATTTGCAATTGTGGCACACGTAGAGAGGGGGACTCCATCCATGTACACTATCTGTGTGACCAGTCGTTACATGATGCGCATTGCACCCATACCTCCCCTTTCCTACTTGATGGCCATGGTGATAGACAAACAAGGTAGAAATATTCAGATGAATTACCATAAGACGAATGACTTCTTGACCGTTTCCTTCCGTTTCTTCTCTTTTCTCTCTTCAACTAGCTGGTGAACCAGTCAGGTCCAGCCCCAGCTCTCTCTGTCCACGACTGGGGCATCGGTATTTTAGAATGCTTAGCACACAGATACATGGGCGGATTATTTGACCCCTTGGTCGCCACTTTGTTCAGATCTCCACAGCACCGGTGGCAAGTCTACTTCTATCCCCGGTAATCAAACAATTGGAGCCCCTCGCAGTCGCAAGTCTTAAGTGGATCCTCACCTGTTTGCTGTTTGAGAAAGAACGTTATCTGAGGCGTGCCAACCCCCCCACCCCGCCCTCGTTTGCAAGTTGTTTGTGCCCCAAATGTGTCAGCTATCTCTGGATGCAAGAAATGTGATTTGTGCTAGAAGCTAGAGTCTTAAATTTGTAATCAAAATTAGGCCAACATCACTGCCCCCCCCCCCCACCCCATGGCCAAGGCGGAGAAGCACCCCACACCCCAACCCCCACCCGACAGGTTTAGCCTCCTCGTATAAAGAAGCCTAACAATCATCAAAAAATATCCAGTAGAAGTCTATGACTGACTGATTTAATGCCATTTTAATACTTGTGGAGTTAAAGAATACAGAGTTCTTACCTTGAATGCTAAATTCACAGGCATCGTAAAGTGGCAGAGGTAGGGGCGGACGGTATTGGGCCCATATAGGCCTACCGTATATGGCTATACTACACGGGCCGCATAGTCGCACCCCCACCTCCCTCTCTCACCCCTATTCCTGAAACGAGTCTGACTTGCAGGCCCCGCACGATATGAAGACGAGAGAGCCTGCTTCGGCACGGTCCACAGCGGAATAGCCAGGGGGTTCATGCAACAGGGCTACCCCTGTTTGGACATTACATCTCTTTGCATGGCAAAATAGATCGACTTCTAGATTTAAAGTTTAAAGTGAAACAAAACTATTGCCCCCTCTTGCCCTTGGGATCAAATGGGAATGGTTATGTCGACCACTTGCTCTCGCCATCTTGGTTGGTGAGATGCCGCGATTTTTGTGACGTCACTGTACGGAACCCCGTACAGTGAATTTAGCCGTTCACAGACCCAATCTGAGTGAGCTGGCCACGCAGCGGGGGGCTGTGGAGGAGATTAGTAACGGGTATCCTCCATTTTAAAAATGGCAGGAAAAACCGGCCTTTTTTTATTCGCCAAATTAAAAACATACCTCATAACGGTTCCCATATACGTTCGCGAAACTGTAATTTATCTAAGGAAATATCTAAGTACGACATATGCTTACTCATAAAAGACGGAGTTTGGCGTCGAAACCATGGAAAGCCAAAATAGAATTTAACTGAATTCAACTGATCGTGAGACCATACTTTTGTGGGGAGAAGTATGGACTTGGTCAAGTTCGAGGTTGCGCGGTAATTGTCAGACCACTTACCACGTATTTTAGATCATCAATTTTAAAGTGCCGCAAACACTTACATACCTTTGTTACACCCATGTGCACGTCCGTAGATATATTATAGCTGGCCATTAAGCACTTGGAGGCTGACCGAATTGTACTACAGAATGCCAGGTGATTAAATACCGTCATAGTCCAGCGGTTAAGCGAACAATCGTGCATTTTGTTGTAAAAGCAGGAGAAATTTGTCCGAAATTCATGTCTAATCGAATCACTGTCTCTCCGCTGGGGTTCCATTATATCTATGTTGTCGCCTACGTCCTCAATGCCTTTTCACACTCACTCGCCAGGGAGGCGCTGCGCATATTGTTAGGAAAAATGCGTCGCCCATTTCGATAAATTAGTGCTTGGACCAAGCCTAAGCCTATTAACACATGAAATCAGGTGATGACAAGAAAGTGAACTGCCACAATTATAACGTTTTCGACAGGGTACAAGATGTTTTTTGCTTTATTAAGTACACAAAGCTCGTTATTTTCTTTATGTTTTATCCTTGAAAATAATGTCGCAAGAAATTACAGCTGATTTGACCGTTTTTCAAGAATCTTGAAATTTGCTCCAGGCCGACAGCAGCGGTAAAAGCTAGCTTGCGTTGCGCCACCATGCGGGGAGCTTGCAAAAATACTTCATATCTTGAGAACTAAGACGCAGAAAACCATTATTTTGATACTAAATACCTACACATAGGCGCTTCGGGTCGAATACTTCAAAACTTCGTTCTTAAGTTTCCAGGACCTACGCATCCGCAATGTTCCAAGATGACGGACTGGCTAGGCTAACACTGATACTTAAAAATCTCGAAAACTAAGAGGCGTAGAACTATTATTTTGAGAAACATGGGGGGTTATGGGGGTCGAAGACATTATTGTGGTCATTATTACGTATCTAGGACACGTCATATAGCATCTCTGGGTGTAACTACATAACACACACGAGATATAGGGTGCCACTATTTATTGTCACCAAGGTCCAAAAGAGCGAACGGCTGGAGTAGAACCTAATTTTAATCTATGCAGAGAACATATGGATAAGACATATAATAAGAAAAGAGTAAATACAGCTGATATCATTACGAGCAGATACGATAACCGCGAAATACAGCGCGACTAGATTTATCCTTTACAACAGACCCACGATCTTAGTGAAATGATCCCAGATCTCGAGTTCATGTCTGCGACCACGGTACATAGGTGAAATAGCCGCCATTTATGGCAAACTGATGGCGCCCTGCTGTTGCACACTGAACAAAAGTTTTTCTAATTTTTGTCCCCGGATTTACTCAGCTACCCATAAAACCTAGTGTTAGGCATTAACATAGCGTATCTGCGTCTCTTAGTTTTCAATATGTTGAGTATTGTTCTGGCCTTGACCACCATCTTAAAAAATGGCGGATGCGTTGCTCCCAGATACACAATAGTATTTATTTTTAATTCAGCAACCTCAAAACCTATGCACAAACATAAAAATTATATTTCTAACAGTATTAATTTGCAAGATATTGGTATTTTGGGCTTTTTTTGCGCCATTTAAAAAAAATGGACGCCAAAGCCGTCAGCGGTAAAATATGACTATAGCTAAATATTGCATACAATGGTTTTAAGGGACAAGTGTGCCAACGTTCATGCTTTTATCACAAAATGCACAATTCGAACTTATTGCGTCCTTTGTACGCTGGATTATCATGAAATGTTATCGTAGGGCACTTTTCCCTGTCAGGCCATGTAGTAGTGCGCCGGGAGCCAGCCCGCCAATTAAGCAGCGCACGCAGGCTCACTGATGCAGCCCCGCTCCACGATCCCAGCGCTGATTGCCTACTGGCTGCGCCAAGCCCTGACTCGCCCACTCACTAGCAGCGCCCAGGGTGATTAATTGTTCTTGTTTAAAGTTTATAAAGGCGCGCAAATCCAGAATTCGTTTCGCTCACTTTGTGCTGTCCTTAACATGGCGTGTGCTTTCAGGTTTAATTCATTGTTGTCATTACTGACAGAAGTTGAAAACGTTCGGTTTGTAAATGTTTTTGTTAATGTCTTTCTCATTATGTCAGTTGGTGTTTTTAGGATGTTTGCACGATGTTTGTTTGTTTAGCCACTCAGTACAGTTCGCAATTCGTCCTACGGTCATGAAAACTTCACCAATAGGTAGATTTTTCAAATCGCCAGGTCAAGTTCGTTAATGGCTTATGTAGTAAAAAGTCAAGGTCGCAACGTACATATATCTCTATTAATATTAGAGCTAGAGATCTTGGGTAAGTTTCAGAATGTGCTACCCATAAAGGCGCATATTTCGTTGAGGGTTAATTTTCGATGCGTGATACTCATTTGCGAGTAAAATGAGGTAATACGTTTTTTGGGGAAAACGCAATCAATGACCTCTGTCAGTTTCTTCAGTCTTTGACGCATGTATAACCTAGCTATCGCTACATAGTTCTGATACCTCATAGAAATATGAATAGGAATGACCAATGTAGGCTGTTCTGTCTTTCTGATACTTCACCTGACGTCCCTTTTGGTACATGCAAAAAATCGCCAAAATCGGCAGAAAATGCTCAAAATGGGTAAGTGGCGCCATATTGTAGGGAAAGTAGTCCCTCGTATAGCTGGATAATAAAAACCAATAAGTTTCCCATTTTACTTCCGTTTCTAGGGCTGACAACATTTCTCTATGGGACTTTTCTTTGATTTTTTTCCTTCGGTTAAACATGGTAAACAATAGCCACTGTGTTTAGCATCTGGAATTCACGCAAGAAATGACGCCACAGGATTTTTCACAATTTGAAATATATTGAAAGCTACAGAATGTTGGTGCTGGCACGGGTCCCCACGGGCGTCCTATCAAAGCCATCAGTCTATGCTTGAAGTCGCCCATGGATAATACTGAGCTTAGCCATCTGCTGTAAACATATTAACATAACTTCATAACTTTTCGGTACATAGTGCAACATAGTGGACCCTATGAAGATAATCAAACTTCAACATTCACATTCAATATGACGTACTTTCGTTTAGACGATTTCACTTTCCTTCACTTTGGTGGGAGATCTTGACGCGTACAAGAGACCTAAAGCACCCACACGGCGTACGCGTGCCCGTTTAGCTTTCTAATTCCGTTTCCATGGCAACGGAACAGTTGCCCAATGAGAAAGTATACAGATTCTGGCTAACTTAGAAAATTGGTCAAAAATCGGAACAAGCTACACCAATGACCTCAGCGGCTAATGGCAGGGAACATACAACTCCAGATCACTAGGGAAAGAGAAATATTCTTGCCGTCTTACTTCCGACCGCGGTGTCCTTTGACCTACAAAGCGTCAACAGTGCGCACATTGCCTAAAATATCGCTTACAATGAGCATCTTGAAGTCGGGAAAATGTCGACTTTAGCAGATATTTCCAAACGGAAGTAAAGAATAATGTGACGTGCAGATTTTTCTCATTTTCAATGTTCCACTGACTTCTTGTAAATTTGTATGTTTGTCAGTTGGGAAGATGGAGCATAGTAACAGTTACGGTTGTCAGACTTAACCTGACGATAGATATATAAAATAGCTCGGCTAAGTTCGTTATTGGCATATGTAGGTCAAAGGAACGTGTTTATCTCCGTAAATATTAGAGCTAGATACCTACGGTCAGTTTCAGAATGTGCTACTCTTTGAGGTGCATCTTTCAGCTATTGACCACTTTTTGACGCGTCATGCTCATTTTCGAGTCGCATGACGTTTTGTGTCTTCTGAAAATCCCAATAGATGACCTTGAGCAGTTTTTTCTGCGGTTTGACCAATTTAGGTTGAAGATATCACTCTGGTGTTCCTGGTTCTCATAGAAATATGAATGAAAATGGCCTCTGTAAAATCTGTAAAATTATTCGGATACGTCATATGACGTCACAATGACGTCACAGTTGGTACATTGAAAAACTCACAACAAAATCGGAGAAAAAAAAAATCGAGAGTGGCGTCATTTTGTAGGAAATGGGATGCATCGTAAAAATAGTATGTTCCTAGCTTACTTCCGGTTCCAGGGCAGCGGGAGAATGGTCTATGGGATTTCGATAGAAGGAAAAACCCTCCATCCCTCATACTGGGAACATTTTTTTATAGCATATTTAACAAGTGCCTTCGTCGAAGACTACCAGGATTTTTTCCTTAGTTAAACAAGTTACCCAATAGACGCAATGCGTACCATATGTAATTCCAGTACGAAATGACGTCAGGGTCTTTTTACTGAAATTTGGCCAATGGTGAAATATATGGATTTTAGGTGTTAGCAACGGCTCTCCCGGGCATCTTATTTAAGCCAACACTCTATGCTTGCAGTTATTAATGCATACTAATAAGCCGAACTACCAACTGTGCACATGTTGACATAACCTTATTACTTTTCGGTATATAGTCGAACACGTTTAACATGGGACCCTATGGGGAAAATACAACTTCCTTCAATATGACGTACTACCGTATGAGCGATTTCACTTCCCAAGGCGGGATATGTTAACAAGTACAAGAGACTTGGGGCAAATACATGGCGAAAAACAATTCGTAATTATGTCTCCATGGCAACGGAACATTTGCCCAATGATAAAGTATACGGATTCTGTCCAAATTAGAAAGTTCGTCAAAAATCGAGAAAACAAGATAGAGCTGAGATGTTTACGGTTACTGGCAGGTAACATTCATTTCCAGATCACTAGGGAAAGACAAGATTCCGACCGCATCGTTATGAAGTATAATTTTTTTTTGTCATTTCGTCAAGCCATGTCTGACGGACTGATGCTTCTACCGCCGTGCTGGTCAACGTTTTTGGTTGTGGAGCATAATGTTTGCGTCTTATGATTTGGACGTTTCCGCGCCTCATGCCATGACGTCACAATGACGTGATGACGTCACAGTTTTACAAGGGCTATTACTCGGCTATTATGCGTGATATCGACTTGCGGTTTATTGGACTTTATACCTTATATCAAGGGACAACTGCAGCCGTGCGTAATTTTTTTGCTTTATCAAAAAGTGTGCGTCAAAAATGACGTCCAAGTTTACGTTACCCGACGAAATTGTGAAATCGTTTCATTTTCACCTATTTAGCCTCTAGATATAAGTTCATATGTAGGTAACAGGAAAGGTAAGAAGCCACATTTGTTTAATTTGGTAAGCGTCAGTGACGTCATGTGTGCCAAATGGCATTGATGTGACAGGAATAATTGACGTTCACCTCGCGTTAAGGAGCGGATTGATTTGGCATTAAGCGAGAGGTAAATCGTGATAGAATTGCTCAGGGACGCTTAGTTTGGCTGCTAGAGCGCTCGCAAGAGGTGCACATCCCTTGCTGAGGGTCCCATTATGAGCCAACGGCGATATCGACCGGCACTGCTTCAGGTTGCGATGGCCGCCGTTCGCCTAATAGCGACGCTAGAGAATCACACGTGACTCCTTTATAAGCTTACTCCGGAAACAGAGAGTATATGATTAACTCCGTTATGAGGTCCACAAGTAGTTAGATCCAGTTGTTTTAAGAAGACCACTGACTCAAAATGAACTTCTATTGATTTGCCTAACTATCCTAAGCTATATTATTCTTGCAAACGGTACATAACCATGTCACTAATTATCTTGTGAATTCTTACACTCCTACTCTGTACATATGTCCAATTCACTCATACGATATGTCCAATTTACTTATACATATGTCCAACTCACTTATACATATGTCCAATTCACTTATAAATATGTCCAATTCACTTACACATACTTCCAATTCACGTATGTATGCATGTGTCCAATTCAATTATGCATGCGCCCAATTGAATTTTACATGTATCCATTTTATTTCACGTTGTAATATGCATAAATAATTGGACACATATGTATGTATAAATAATCGGACATATGTATAAATAAGTTGACAAATACATAATACGACATGTCCAACTTATTTAAAGATGCATGGGACAATTTTACAATTTCTTGAAGGTATGTTTAATATTATATGAAAGTTCACTTTGACTTGCCATAGCATATAGGCCCAAAATTTATGCATGCGGCACCAGAAGGAGGCTTTCCGCGCAGCAACGCGAAGCGTCGGTGGCAACATGGCGCACTGATCTGTTCCCTACTGTGTTAATGGCAGCTGAAAACAGCTTTCACCAATTGCAAGAAAAAAATACGCCAAGAATGGATGGTAATAACCCGAAGTGATGGTGGGCTTATTTTTTAGGTATTCATTCATTTATTGCCACTGTTATTTGAAGACAATAGTCGAATGTATCGCCTAAAATTTAGTTTACTTGGACTACAGCACTGACTCTACATTGCACAGTCACTAACAGTAACACGTCGTCGCTTGGCAAAGCCTACCGGTATCCTATCTGAATATTGCATGGTCTAGTGAAGATGACATTGAAACCAGATGGCCCTTCGAGATCCCGCCTTGCCCAAGGCCAATGATAATCACAATTTTGTTTCTTGGCTATGTGTGACAGACTTATTTTTTTAACCTTGACACTAAACAGTGAGGTATGACGCATGAATTGACTCAACAACAACAACTCAGTAGCTTGAAAAGAGCTAAATGAAGAAGTTCAATCATTATTTGATCATTTAAAATGGTTCAAACTAAGTGAGAAACACATAATTTAATGGCGTGTCCTATATGTCAGTTGGCCTTATCTCAAATTAATGGGGCAGTCTCCACCTCCATACAGTCATCTCTTTCTTGCGGGGTTACCCCATGGAGTACTGTGGTGGGGATATGCTAATACACGTAATTCTGCATGTATTTACTATTCCTCTTTCTGACAGATTACAACTAGCACTGATGTGCTGGGAGCAATTTACCAAAGACGATTTTAATTGGAGAAAGACCTGGTGCCGTTCCCTCCAGACGTCAAGTTTAGATGCATAATAGAGTGAACATTACTGTGGTTTATATCGTCCGCATATATTCTTACCCCCTATATAACATATGGGAGCTAGAAAAAGACATCGTGCTGTAAACAAAACATATCAACGTGATTAGGTGTGTTTCTCATGACATTGTAGGACCCACACATACACATCCGGCACATATACCACTGAATATACCATCCGACACATATACCACTGAAGCCTCAAGTGATAGAAAAAATCTGACACAGGTGCAAATGAAAAGCAATTCCCCGGAAAAAAATACAAGAACCTCAGTCAAACTTGATGAGAAAATAAATCGTCATTGGGCGTTTTAGACTTTTACAATGGTATGATAATCGTTTGTAACAGGCTTTTCTAATTACCATGTGACTCGAACCGTCAGCCCAGCATCTTCAGGTTGCAAAGACCCCTGCATTATATGCCTACAACCGGCATCTACTGCTTGAACGATAATAATTAATGCAATTATAATGTAACACGAAGCATTATTATTATTGCAATAGTAATATTTTTAATTCGAATATTAATTGATCAAGTGCACTTTATCGTCTCAACCCGATTTATTTATTAGCCATAGCTAGACGATCCGTCGAGTGACGCCCAGATTTTAGATGTTTCATTACAAGCTTCTGGATCATGCTGTTGTTATCAGCCTCAGTGTACTTTTTGTACTTTTGGCCGCCCGTACACATGCACCGCGCTAGATGACACATAAGGCATAACGCCATGAACATTCAATACTAGGGCTGAGTGACTTGAGGCTGCAGTTCTTCCAATTTTTTTTAAAGCCAATATGAAAGCTGAGTAATGTAATATAAGTAACTATTTCAATAGAAAGTAGCCATTGGATCGGCGCGGCTGCACAATCTGTACCAGTTGAAAATCAAGTGTTCGACAGTCTCTATTTGTTCTTTGCAGAATGTGCAAAGGTCACATGGCACAATATTACATAACTTTAAAATGTATTGGTAGGTAGCACACCCTGCAGTAATTTATCTTGAAAGCTTCTAATGCGATTGTCAAGAGTAGCTCGAAAGGCTATTTGGTACATATGAGGTCTCAAGAATTTCCACAAGAAGGTATTGCGAGAAGGTATTTGCAGTGTACCAAGCCCGACCTCGCGCCATCTTTCGCACACTTGGTATCAAAGTGAGAGAAAATCGAGCACATTCATAGATACATTATACTTTAATACAAATGCTTCAAACGTTAACATGGCCCCATTTTCATCTAGTAGATCCATTACCAAATCGCATTTTTTTCTAATCAGTGGCGTTTTATACGCAAGTACATAATTATTTTTAACATAACTGGAATTCCAGAAAGTGTAAGTGAAACACATATCCGTGGGGTCTGCGGCGGTTCGGTATTTTTGCCACACTAACGACACATTTCTCCAAGATACATTATTTTTACCTTTGGCCAGTTTGGTCACTGACTTTGGATCTAGACTCCATAGCTGCAGAGTATTATTTTCCATACACAAATATACTTGGCTAAACGCTGCCAATTTCCTTCAGAAGATTTAAGTCTTTTAATCCATGTCACATGTAGCGCTTCGCTTAGTGTCTTGTCGTCTGTAAGTTGAAAACCCCCATTTTCATATCTTTGCACCTGTTGTGAGTGGGGTACCTTTTTCCATCCAAAACGAAATCGTTTACTGATTTTTCGAATCTTGTCAAGAAGGGTTGTCTTGGCCGGAATCACTGACAGTACATGAGTTAATTTAGGCATAACCAGGCTTTTAACCACTGCGGCTTTCCCATGATAGAAAGTCTCTTTGATTTATAGAATGTTAGTGTTCTGTTTATAGCGTGCATTTTTTTCGTCGATGTTATTTTCCAGCAGGTTTGTCGTTTCAGCCCCGAATTGAATTCCCAATTGCTTAAATTCCTTGCCCCACGTGATAGGGTATTCTTGGCATAGACACTCATCTGAGTTTCGCATGCTACCCAACTACACCGCCTGCGTTTTGTCTAAATTTATTCTGAGTCCTGAACACAGGTAGAATATCCGCTAGCACCTTTTAAACCGATTTGCCAGAACTTTTTGCCAGCGTATAACACTTTATAGTCGGCGTTTATTAAGGAAATATGTCTCCAGTTCTTCAACGCCTCTCTTGGTTTTCCCGGTTTTGGTAAACAGGTGATAATACCTTGACGCTGGGTTACTGAGAGTTGTCCATACTTAATGCCATAAAACAACCACTGCGCTCCCTGCTCCGCGAGGTTCTTCACGTCCCTTGCATAAGTTAGGATGTCGTTGAGTTGCCCTGGAAACTTTTGAACGTATATAGCCGTAAATGTCCCAGGCCCGTCCCCAATCCTGCATGGTAGGAGCTCGGTGTCGGGCCTGGTTGAACTTAAGCGCCCGCTGTTGATGGTCCATTTCTAGAGATAGGGTGTAGGTGGCCTGTTTATGGGGGTTCAGTAGCTCATTGACGTCAATGTACTTATGGCACCAGATTTTTTGTTTGACCTTGAAGTCAATGTTTTGACCGATGGGAGCGCCTGCCGACACCACCGGGCGTGGTCGTATCGGTTCCTGGCACAACACGGCGCAAAGGGGTAGCTCACCTTGATCGCCTTCGGCGTGGCAGCTGGTGAAGATGTGGTCGATGCCGTCATCCGCAGCTGGGTGGCTGACCTCTTCTGGCTCGTGGTCGCCGTTCAATGGCGAACCGATTGCCGCTGAGGCTGTGGCCCGCGGGGCGCTGGTTGCCTTGCTGCCAGTAGTCGACGGGGTGCTGGCCTTCTTGCCACTGATGCGCCCTCTCTTTCGGCTGGACTGTGGTTGCGGGGCCGCATCCTCCGACTTTCGTTTGGGTGCCATGCGACGTACTGTTTAAGAAAATGCAGAAGCACAGTAACGGCGACTGGTTTAGTGTTGTATTAGCGATGTGACCCGTGGCCACTTTACGTATGCGGCAGATTGTTTGGGACATTGAGAAACAAGTTGCATGCCTAGTCGAAAACAACCAATTCTTACCTGCCTTGAGTCACTCATACGGTGACAGGCCAAATGTCCAGCGTTGGGGCAATTAAACTGTTACAACATATGTTGGACCACCAATGTGGGATATAGTTTTCCTTTGGTCATCATACATATTAAGGTAGATGCATAGATTACATTTTTTTCAGACAAACTTCTTGAAATTTTTTCAACTGATAGTAATGTGTATCCAAAACGATAAAATAACATAAAAAAGATATGTCTTCTACCTACTTTTCTGTCAAAATGACGTTGAATAGGTAGGGGGTCACACCTAATTTTATAATGGCTGTCAATGGAGAATTTTGGAATTTAGAAATATTCAACAGAAAAAAAACGGCTCAGACAAAGTTAATAAAAAATTGTCTGTAACAAGCTTGCTTCTTGTTTGTTCAAATAAGAGAAAAAAATATATGGGTCTTCTACCGCGTTTTTTCGTAAAATGACTCTGAACATGGAAATTGTGCCGGTAATTCTGAGGATCGGAATGGGTAACATGCTGAACTAGAGACACGACAAGTATTTACAAGATTGAATAAAATACTTTGTGTTATCAAATTTACATGAAAACATTTAAGCAACCAGACGTGTAAGCATATAGGCCTACGACGATGTGGGGGATCCCTACACCCCCTCCCCCCCCCCCCCCGCCTCTCCCACTGATTTACTGTGCCTGTGTGGTCAACGCTATGTAATTTGCCGGCTTGTTATGACGAAAATTTTCAATTTTCGTCATATGTCGGTCGGTCGTTTCTATTGTCAGTTCGTTCAAAGATATATTTATACATCCAAATAAGTTCTTTAGTTGGCTTGGACTCGCGTGTGTCTATCAATTTCCCTTTACAGCGCATCAGTTTCGCGACTTTGTTACATAAATATAAACGGCCAATAGAGCATTCGCCAGATTAGCCTGGTTCCTTGGCACAACTTCGCTCGCTCGCTCACTTAGCAAGTCTGAGTATGAGCGGCGGTACCAGCTTATCGCCAGATCGCAGCGGCATAGTTCACCAGATGGCGCCACACTGATGCCGGGAACCTCCTTAAGACACGTCGCTTGATAAACTTATTGTCCCAGTTTCTGTGGGCCACAATTGCAGCGACAGGCTGAATGAAAAATTGGAATATGGCTTGGGCCTCAAGAACAAGCGTGGGCACTATGTCAAGTTGTGTAACCATTTAATTAATGAGCGATATTGGTACCATATTCCTTAGATCAGCACTAGGTTACAATTAAAGTAACAGGGAAAGCATGTGGTAATTTGGAATAACTTATATATTCTGGTCTGGTAGCTATATGAATGATGCTTTTGGGCCTTACAGGACCAATTCAGGGACAACATGGAATGAAACGAGTATGGTTTGCTTTCGGTGACTGATTGCATGTGTTTAAGTACAGCAAGTAGTATAATAAAGCTCGAGATCATAGTGTGGTATTCAATGATTTTGGATGACGATAGCTTACTAATAGGTGCTGTAGATCTGAGTAACTTAAATATCTTATTTGATATGATCGCATTTAACCTGGTAAAAATATATATACAGGATATCACTGTTTTCTGATCTGAGAAGAAGCATGAAATATGGCTTGCCGAATCGAAGTAGTATATTTTTGGCGGCCCTCTCTGCGGTTAGGATGGATACCGTCGAATGACCATTCCGACACTTGTAACTGTGTGCTATCGGCCTGTCGCCAAAACCCCTTATGCAACCAACAAGATATGCGGTCTTCACATTCACAGAATACTGACAGGTATTTATTGAAATCCTGAACCCGTCCGTCAAATTGTTCAAGCGTAAACCTGCCAATGTGGTTGGCCCTGTGCAATGCAGAGCACACACACACATGTCCTACGCCTGCTCTCAGCATGGCCTGGGCGGCCTCATGCACTTTGCAAGGAATTTGCAGAGGACTTTGGTCAGCATCAACGAGGTCATTGGAGCCTACATCAACTATTATGATATCCGCCGTACGACGCCATGATGCCGCACTACGCAGCAGTGTCTCAGTTTTCATGCCTGTCCTGGCAGCGAACTGCACCCCTGAGACGTACTTGTCGACCCTCAGAAACTGGGCCACAGAGCGGGGGTTAAACGGCGAGCTGCGGCACTGGTTGCGCAAATATATTTCGAAACCTGACAGAAAGGAATGACCGACGCAACATACGGAAAAAGCCATGTTATATGTATCTAGGTACCTAGCAGGGGATTTCCGTTGACTTTCTGCCTTGTAATGCGCAATAACCGAGGTAGTTTGATGATTTTTCCGGGTGCCAACAAAATTTCGATCTTTCTTGATGAAGTAGCAAGAGCGCGCGGGTCATGTGACGCCGCGTGACTCATCGCCCACGTGACCTAAATACTGGGGGCTCCCGAAGGGGGGACGGGAGGACCCGGGGCTCCAGGTGGGGGGAAAATACTTAGGAGAGGTCCCCTGCGGGTAGGGCGTAATTACTTCTATCGTTGCTGCACAACAAAAGAAATTATGGCACATAATTTCATATACTTTTCAAGTCCAAGACTGCTCCCATAGAGTAGCAATAGTCTTAATGGACCACTGTATTAATGTCATTTTTGTATAAATACAAATACTTATTGAACAATAATTATCATTGCATGTTGTTAAAAGCACTTTTTTTTGTTTGGGTAAACTATCATAGATACACATATACCTCGACTAATCCCCTGAGCAATAAACACACTATCAACCAGTTAGACGTTAAGCAAAGTAGACTCATTCTACCAAGTGGAAGTCGCTTTGGTGCTTCCTAATATCAGTGCGCTTTGTCGTCGTCATTAAACAAATGTGATTAATAGTAGATGTGGTTAGTACTGACTTGTTCCTATCTACAGTGGTTGAAATACAACGGCAGTTTTCACATGAGTTTTGGCTTTATTAGTTTAGTTTTTTTGTTGTGAATTGCCCTTTTTTTATCTTTAGCTATGTGTTTCTTTAACTCGACATGTTTAAAATAGAATAAATTAGAATAGCAATAGAAAAAAATGTACCAGTTAAGGAAAGAAATCCTAGTTCAAGAAAGCAAAACATGTTTTACTTTAATGAACGGTTTTTATCACAAAGTTCTTTTTTATTCATTTTATAAAATGCTTCTTTTTAACTTTGTTTTCTTAAAGAAGACAGTTCTGCAAATGCAGTTATTATTTCTTCACTCAATTGATAGCTGTTTTCGGTTTTTGTGCTTCAATGGCTTCTTCTCTTTGCAATTTTTTTCTTATAAACAATTTCTCAGTGATTCTTTATGTGGGCTTGCTTTTTGTGAATGGTCCTTTCTTAACTCCAGTTATGTTTTTCTTTGACTTGACAGGTTTAAAATAGCATAAAATGGAAGAACAATAGAAAAAATGTACCGGGTATGGAAAGAAATCATAGTCCATAAAAAAAAACAGTTGGCTTTAAAAAAAACATAACTGGACAAGAACAAAAATTCCACCGGTTGTCCAACAAAACAGAAAGAATTGTCCACAATACCATTTTTATTTTAAAATTTACTTGAATCCAATGTAATGTCTTTTGTTTTTTTTCCCCAGGACGTCTTATTTCTTTTCGACTACATTTGTTCTTCACCCGTCAGTGATAAAAAAGTATTCAAACAACATCAGTTCTTGGCCGCACCGGCTTTCCATAATTGTCCCTCGAGAGCACAATGAACTGTTATTTTCGTACTTGATCTAACTAATTGGGGCCGATAGTCCGATCGGCGTCACTCGGAACACCCAATCAAAGGGGTTTGAAAGCGGTAAATGGCGACACAGGCATTGAAAAATTGACGTTCGACACTCAGGATCTGAGTAAGCGATTTTTTAAAAGCGATTGATGAATAAAATTGATTTATCACACGTAAGGAACAGTTTATCGGTTCTTAAACTTTAAATGCGCCTTTCAAAGTAAAAAATGTGTGTCTTGGTTGGTTTTTTGCACGTAAGAAACATAAACTTAGGATCGAACCGCGGGCACCCGGTTGCTGGGGTGGATTGACAAATGTGTGCACGAAGTACATAACAGGATGGCAAGCAAGTTCAGATGTTCAAAGAATCGCAATGGTTACTACGGTGTCCTATGTAGCATAACGACATTGGTCCCAGGACATTCAACGTCGATATTCTGTCGATAGTGAAAGTCTGGGTAGTAAGAACGCCCAGACTTTCACTATTCTCGTACCAGGAATCAATGCCAAGCGCTCAGTCCTCCTAACCCAAGCACATCTTGCCCATATATGGGCCGCTTACAGCGAAATACCTCGCACATCGTCGGCTCGACCAGTCTCAACTTGTGTAAGCATGGAATGAGCCTACTTTTTTCATTATTATTGGGTTTATATAGCGCCAAATCCGTGAATCCGTTCAAAGACGCTGTACATCGAAGTAAACCGGGTAATTTACATAATATACCCACTTATCCATAAACATGTTATAGGTAGCTCACTGATATAAGAAATACATGCATACCACTAATAACCTTCATCAATAAATTTAGTGAACAAGTAAGTTTTCAAGCCCCCTTGAAAACTTGTGGACCATCAACCTGTGACACATGGAAAATCCCTACTTCCTTTATTGCATAGAGCACTCCACTCCACCCTAATCAAGATAAACAAGACGGCTTTGGTGTCTAGTTTATGAACTCATCCACAATAAGCCGAGGGTACTCTTTTGTCATGTCCTAAAAGACCAGCCAAGCCCCTCCTTCGTCATGCTCTACCGCTCAACCAGAACGCGCTCACGAAAAAGTTTTAATTTGCTGTTGACGTTTTATTACATTTGCGGGAACTATGAGGTTACATTTGAAGGCGCTTGTACATTTGTGGGGAAAAGTTACTACATTTTACGATCTTGTAATATTATAGATAAAACAGGTTTGGCATTAGAGGAAAATTACCTTTGAGACCTCAACAATGGCGTTAATGTGTTTTTGGAAGTTGTCTTCTGTTCATATCGAGATATATTATGAATATTGTCCCACTTGGCTGCCAAGGCTTGAATATGTAGCTTATGGTTAATCACACTGGGGAGTGCACAGAGAAAAACATTCACGTCGAATTCTATGTCGATGATAGCATACATTATATCTGAAAGAGTAAACATAGTGCTTGTTTTCAGTCCCAGTGACCAGTGTACAGTTAGCATGTAACATATAGCATGTGCATCTATTCAAAATTCAAGATTTGTGAATGTAATCATACCGTTTACGATCTACGTTGATAATTACGGATCAATTAACAACATTTGGTTGCATACAGCGAATAGGTAAAGGTCTGTAAAACAGCAAGACGAAATATTTAAACTTACATATCAAGTTATTTTACCATTTTTTGAATATTGCTGTTACGTATAAGAACACAAGTCTTTATACCTTAAGTTCCATAGCAAACTATATTTACCAGGTCCCACAGAAATGATTTAACCATGATCCGAAACAATCCAACTTCTTAAACTTTCCTTCCACAAGATTGAAAACTTGAGTCTGTGGCTAAACGTCCTGAACGTGTGTATGTCTAGTTTACCGATCCCAACGACGAAAGGGGGCACCCTAGCACAAAACTATATATGGCTACAGAAGTGTCCAGAGCGCCGTGACAAAACCACGGAATGCATTCACGTCCCAACTTGTTACAATTTAAAATGTGTGTGGTGTATTGTCTTTTGCACATACCGACAAGAGACATGTGTAAGGCGTCGTTTAGTATGGTGTTCTTGAGCTTAATTTGACCCCCGCTCGCATTCCACCATTCCAGTTTCGCTACCCATCCCCACACCCATCCACCAGACTCGTAAACTCCCCCCCCCCCGCTCCCTGCCCGGCCCATCCGCACCCACCGTGCATGGGTCGGGGGCAACGGAGGACACGTGCCCCCCTTTCCGAACCTAAGGTATCTGTACCCTGTGTGGAACAAATTATTGTGCTCCCCCCCCCCTTAAAGCGGGTGTCCAACCTAATTTAATCGCGATCTGCAACGAAAGTTTACATCTTAAAGCTAAATTGGCGAGTTTTAACGCTTCATTTCGGCCCACTGGTATAGAGAAAAAAATTAAGGCAACCAGCCTCCAGCAATGTCAAGCAGTGCGCCATTTTGCTGGGAGCAGTGACGCGTATTGTGACTATTCATGTGGCACCGCCTTATGTTATCACTCGCGGGGAGAGAGATCAGGGCCGCGATTTACAGATAAACAGCGGCAGTTCCAAGCCGCGCAGTAGAACATGATCTCATTGTTTAATGGAAATGTACCATCCAAACAAATTGATATAGTCTTGCGACGATGGACTCCGCAACAATGCCATGGTTCGAATTAGAATCGCAGCTCTTTATATTAGCGATGATCACGCGCTCTTGTTTTGCTCACACAATAGGCGCTATTTCCGGTTTGAATAAATTAGAGTCTCGCCTCCTGATTGGTCAATCGCGGACACACCTCCAAAAAGGGCTGCCGCCTGAGTAGGCGGCAAAATCGTACCCGGCGGTCATTTCTAAATTTTATTGTGAGCTATAGATAGGACGAAAAATTCGGTAATTTGGAGGATAGACAATTGGGTATTATATGAATCGGTAAAGCAGCGTTAGAGGCCAGGCTGGCGGTTCCCTTTAAGGAATTCTTGCACACGCCCTAGCAGCACCAATTTTAACCCCCCCCCCCCACCGCTCACCCACACCAATCGAAGGTTAATGGACTCCTTTTTGTTCAGCATCCCAGCCCATCAACCCGACTCCCGACTCCTGCAGGACCCGCCACCCCCCCCCACCCCGCCGTCGAACCCACCGACACCCATCAGAGTTGTAAACCCCTGGCGTCCCCCCCCCCCTTCCCCCGCTGAACGGCACCCACCAGACCTCCGCACTCTTGCCCGCACCCCCACCCACTGACACCCACGTGACTCCTGAAGTCCTGCCTAGCTCCATTCCCCACGACAAACAAAGATCGCCACACTGATGTACCCGTGCGACCCCCCCCCCCCCACTCCCCCGCTCGCCGACATCACTACTCCTGCTCTCCCGGCCTCCCCCCCCACCCCCTCCACCCGTCCATTCATTCACCAGACTCTCCTGGCCCCTGCAACCTCGTCCTAACATCCACCGGACTCGTGCTATCCTGCTCCCCCCCCCGCGTCCTAACATTCACCAGAATATCCTGGCACCTTTCCCTCCTCCCCCTGTCCTAACACTCCTGGCTCCTGCCCCCTTCTTAACACCTACAGGACTTGTGCTCTCCTAGCCCCCCCCCCCCCTTCCCTCCAGTCCTAACACCCACCAGACTCTCCTGGCCCCTGCCCACCCCCGTCCTAACTTCCCCTGTCCTAACACCCACCATACTCTCTTGGTTCCTGCCCCCTTCTTAACACCTACAGGACTTGTGCTTTCCTAGCCCCGCCCCCCCTTCCCCCTGTCCTAACACCCACCAGACTCTCTTGGCTTTTGCGCCCCCGTCCTAAAATCCACCAGACTCCTGAACTCCTGCCCCGCTCCATTTCCCCCAACCGCCGAAGCTTGTCACACTGATGTACCTTTGCCCCTCCCCCGCCGTTCCCCACCAACACCACCATATTTCGGTTCCCCCTCGCCCGCCGTCATCACCACTCCTGTCCCGCCTTTTCAAAACCCACAAGACTCAAGCTTTCTTGCCCTGCCCCTCACCCCCACCACCCCCGCCTACCGACATCTACCAGACTCGTGTTCTGCTGCCCCCCCCTCGCGTTCTAACACTCACCAGAGTCTCCTGGTCCATGCCCCCCACCCCTAGTCTCCTCCACAGCCCCCCGCTGCGTGGCCAGCTCACTCAGATTGGGTCTGTAAACGGCTAAATTCACTGTACGAAATTCCGTACAGTGACGTCACAAAAATCCCATCAGCCTCTGCGGCATCTCACCAACCAAGATGTCGGGAGCAAGTGGTCGACATAACAATTCCGCTGCGAAGCTGTGGGGTGCCTGGCGTAAGAACACAATAATGCGCATTACATTACACGATAAAGGTAAAACAAGACCGTTTTGACGTTTTCGCATCACTTTTTGATCATGACAAGACAGTTTCTTCATTTTTTGAAACTTTGCAATCGGCTTCATCGGTGCTTTACTGGCGCAGGTACCAACTTGGCAAAAATGGGAGTGATGGTTTAGTTTCACTTTAAACTTTAAATCTAGAAGTCCATCTATTTTTGCATGCAAAGAGTTGTAATGTCCAAAATTTGGATGTCTAAAATCTAGTCACAGCTAGGCGCTGTAAAGATCCGGAAAGAGAGGAAATGGGGTAGCCCTGTTGCATGACCCCTCTGGCTATTCCGCGCAAGTGCAAGTCAGAGAGACTGGTTTCAGGACAATAGGGGTGAGGGAGGGGGTAGGGGTGCGACTATGCGGCCCGGGGTGTGGTGTTTGGGGCTTAGCGAGGCAATCTGTCCAGCCAATACCACTCGCCCCTCCCTCTGTCACTTTATGATGCCCGTGAATTTAGCATTCAAGGTGTGATCTCTGTATTCGTTAACTGCAAAAGTATTAAAACGACATTAAATCAGTCAGGGGCGGATCCATAAATTTGGGAAGGGGAGGGGGGTTGCTCTCTAAACACTTGCGACCGGGTTGGGGGGGAGGGTGCATTCTGCCGGAAAACTTGCGACCCGGTGGGGGGTGGAGATACTCGAAGAACCCGACCTTTTTTACAGTATATGTTCAAGTTCCCAAAGGGTGGGGGGGGGGTTGCAACTCCCCTGACCCAACCTCTAGATCCACCCGTGATCTTAACAGTATCTTCCTGTTGGTGTTTGAAGGAAGGTAGTTGGAATGTGGTGAACAAATTCTTCCATCACTATATACATGTATACTATATATCTGTCCTGCTAAAAGCCTTACCTGGCTCTAAGGTCACATGGTGCTGTTACACCACGGCATACATGCTGCTTCGAGGGAGGCATGATAAGCTTACAACCATGCCCCCCACCCTACTTCCTGGAATCAAATGGTATGTCCCTTTTAAAGCTATAATGGGTCACCTCAGACTTTTTTAGATGTAAACTTTCTGATTGTTCAGCAACATTCAGGTCATAAATATCAATATAAAATTGCCTTCACCAACCTATTAAAGTAATACTTTACTTTTATTTAGTATCATTATAGGCATTATCATATATTAAGTATCATTATAAGCCTGTGATATAATATTTTATTGCACATTATTACGTTTAATTGGTTCAAAGTAATCAATGAACATTTCACTGTATCACTCCTCTCATATGGTGCGTCTTAAAGTGAAAAAGCTATTGTTTGTTAGGTGATTTTATCTTTCGGTGAAACATAAATTTGTATTATGTTATTTGGTGACAAATGTAGGTCTTGATTAGAGAAAAAAACTATTATAGTTCTATAGCGCATACAATTACAGGTTCATTAACAGTTCTGTACATGTTTATGCAGGCTTCTCATCACTTAAAAAAAGAATCTAGGGAGTCAACCTTTTTTGGTCACACACATTCATAATAATTAAATTCAGTCTACCAGACATTAACTTAAGCCTCAAATGTCAAATAGATCATCAATATGAAATTTTAAGCACTAAATACCGGTATTTCCTTCAAATGGTAAAACATATAATAAAATAAAACATATTATAAATGTTCTCCTATAACAGTTATAACTGTAGCTACATATACATATACATAGAGATGAGAAAGTGACTGCCTGAGAACATGATTGGATAGGTTTGCAGCAAAAAAGTGTGATGCACGTATAACATGGAATATATCTGTTCCCTTGGGAATACTGGTAATTAGAAAGGTATTTTGTGCCGCCTCATTTCCTCTTCAAGTTTCAGATGTTTAGGGGATTTATATGTGTGCATGTAGACAAAAATTATATTAACAAAACATCAACTATATTCAATCGAAGAATGACATTTATTGAAAGCATTAAGAAGTATTATTTCATGAAACTGAATGAAATACATTTTGTCCAATAACTCTTAGGTAGCATTGATGTATATCAACATTGGCTGCCAAGTTTTCATAATGACCCAGCTCATAATTCTGTATTATTAACGACTGTACGAAAGGAGATCCGTGGGGTACATTGGGATACGACGTGTCAAAGCTGGTTTCGCGAGGTCCAATCTGGATTAGCATTGTTCAAGCAGGATCGCCAGGCTCGAATCGGGATCTGAAGGTTAAATAGGGATGCGACGGGTCAATCCGCAACCTAGTTGTCAACTCTCTATGCAGGGGCTTCCATCAGGTTCTGAGGGAGTCAATCTGAATCATATGAGTCCAATCTGGATCCGACAGATTAAATCTGGGTCTGACGGGTCTAATGGGGATCCCAGATGAGTAATCTGGATCTGAGGGATCAATCTGGATTTGAGAGGGTATGTGGATGTCAAGGTCAAATGAGGATCTGAGAGGTCAATCTGGATCTGAAAGGTCAAATTTGGATCTGAGAGGTCCAATCTGAATCTGAGAGGTCAAATCTGGATCTGAGGGGTCGAATCGGGATCTGAGGGGTCCAATCTAAATATGAGGGGTTAATCTAGATCTGAGAGGACAAATCTGGATCTGAGAGGTCAAATCTGGATCTGAGAGGTCAAATCTGGATTTTATGGGTAAAATGCGGATCTGAGGGGTCAAACTGGATTTCAAATGACCAATCTGGATCTGAGAGGTCAAATCTGGATCGGATAGGTCCATTCTAGATCTGAATAGTCAAATCTGGATCTGAGGGGTCTAATCTGGATTTGAGGTGTCAATCTAGATCTCAGAGGTCAAATCTTGATCTATGTTGTCAAATTGCAATCTGAGGAGTCCATCTGGATCTCAGAGGTCAAATCTGGATCTCAGGGGTCAATTTGGATTTGTGGGGTCAATCTGGATCAGAAGGGTCAAATTGAGATCTAAGGGGTCAATTAGTGCCTTCAGTTGGAAATATTCATATTTAGATTGCACTATCTAAACCGGGGAGGGGGGGTCACTCTTATGCAAATTTGGTGCTAGGGTTCAGCGTGTGCCCTTTGACATACCTGAGGGAGCTGGCACTTGTGATGAAAACAAATACCCTTATAATAGAGCGGATATTTTCAGGGCTCTCTGAAATTGTGCGACATGAAGCGGGTCAACGAATTTTTTTGGATAAATTAACCAATAGAAAACCATTATGCAAATTAGGCTCTTCCGGCTTTGGCGCAGACACTTTCTATTATCAGTTGCTAGGTAAACAAGGTCAAGGCCGGGAAGCGCACAACAGATTTAAATCACCAAATCAAAAAGCTGCCACTTGAAAAATTACAATTATGCAGATAATGCATCCTAGTTACCTAGTTAATTGAATTTACACAAATAAGGGATTAGCATCCATCCGATTTTACACATATAATTATAATTTTAACACTACAAAAATAGACAAATGACTGCTTATGAAAAAATGTTCGACCTTGGATCTGATTTGAGTACCAGCATACTTAAATTTGTCGTCAAGATAGAAGAATGAAAATTTCGCCGATTCAATAACAGGCTTTCCGTTTAAACTTCTGACCAATGTAGTATTTTTACAGTTGTTATAAATGAAACATTAATACATGAATGCTGAAGGTATCAAAATGACTTAGTAATGTGGAATCCGACTGTCAAGTGTAGAACGGTGATGACGAAATATGACGACGTGAACTAAACCTTATACATCACCTCTACGGGTTTCCGTAGGTTTTACCTTTTGCCGCATCACTACACTTATAATAGCTGAGTAACAGCCTGCCTAAGATATGGGACGTCAAGACGTTATGGTCACGTCATGATTTGACGCACGACAACGTTCAAATATCAACTAATTAGTTTCTGGTCTCTGAAGTGGAAGGCTCCCTAGCCTTTCGTGCAAAGGTCATAGCACTAGCCTGCGTTTCTGATTTTTGACGAATTTTTTCCAAATGGACACAATCTGCTTTGGCTGATCATTGGCGGCCCCGCAAAGGTGTCGTCCTAGTACGAAGCGCCCTAGCGCCATAACTAGGCAACATCCGCCTAATTAAAGCATTAGGTGATTGGTAGATGCTTATTTGGGAACTACTTAGGAAAAAGATTGCAATTTTAGCATTTTATTTTTATCAGATTTTGACGATTTTTTTTTAAATGGCAAGAATCTGTATGTTTATTATTAACTCAATTGCGTATCAATCAGATGCTAAAGACTGCACCCCGATGTGTGCAACTGTTACGACGCAAGGAAACTTCCGATTTTGGACTGAAACAGACATAGAAACAAACATGCAAACACGACCGGCCGACATATGACGAAAATGGAAAATTGTAATCATAACAAACGCGACTGACCGACATACGACGAAAATTGAAAATGTTCGTCGTAATAATATAAAATTGACATTTCTAACCTTTTGGACAAACCTGCGTCAACATGCACATGTACCCTGGTGTAGTTGCTAAGGCAAGGTAAGATAAAGATAAAACTCTAACGTCAGTATATAATAAATCTTAGAGCAAGTGCTATTGACCGAGAGGTCGAGTTCTTATGACGAAGACATGGGCAGGGACAGACAGCGTGAAAGAGATAGGGAGATTGACATGGGCAAGGACTCTTCATAAAGACAACTAAACGTGACAAGGAAGACAATCCGGCCATGAGCCACTCAACTGCATACGCTGCCCTCACTTATAATGTTTGCCAATGGTGAAAAATAATTGTTTACGCAAACTGCGCTCCCCTATCGCTCTTGCTCGTCGTTATCCCATGCGTCGTCACTAGCTACGATAAACAAACAAGGCATTCTTAGAGCGTGATCGATTCGCCTCTTCCAAACTCTACCGGGGGCCTCCCTGGTGTAGTGGTTAGCGCACTAGACCGCAGATCAATAGGTCCTGGGTTCGAATCCGGGCTCGGGCACCTAATCTGGGGCATGTTTCATTCTTTCATCCTTCATCGTCCCGGGAGGTTCCTTGGCCCAATTTAGCCTGTATGTGCACAAAAGTGGCCTAAAACACCAACATTTCATTTCATTTCCAAACTCTACCTCTTCTAGAAGAGCCTCTTCGCTTCCTGGAAGACCTCTTCTACTATTCCGCCTAGGTAGGTGGAATAGGTAGAGGCAATTCCAAGATGGCGGAAGCTAACTATGCAACATTCGCTCAGTGCGATCAAATAGGTTTAAGGGGGAAATACATGAATGAAACAACGAATAAGATTATCTGAACCCGATGTAAGACCTTATTTTGTTATTTGAAAGGCATGTGCGGCGTATATGAGGACCCACATATGTAGTAAATCATGTATCTGTCTGTTAATGTTAAGCGATAATATATGGGTATGGGCGATAATTTGTGAGCAATAAGTACGTTTTCTTTCGCCATATTAAAACTACTCTTCCAACTCGTCAGACGCGATCGATTCATCGCTCATATTCTCGATCGTTTCGCCTCTTCTCTTCATGAAGACCCTTTCTGCTCTTCTGCCCAGGCAGATAGAAGAGAGAACAGGTAGAGGTTATTTCAAGATGGCGGAAGATAACTATGCAACATTCGCTTATTGTGATCAAATAGGTTTAAAAGAAAATGCCGGGAGGCTGCAATGTGATATTAATATAAAACTATGTTGGTATAAAATCTATCTGCCGTTAACCTTTCTGTCTTAAAAGAAAGCATACCGTAGCTGCCCGAAAATGCGCCCCTGTTCGAATAAGCGTCCGTTGGAAAAAGCGCCATAAAAGATAAAAGAAACAATCTGTTACCGAAACGTAAAAGATGCAGTTGTTTGCATAGATCATCGGGTAAGTTGCACTTAGCAGTCAGAGGACGAAAGAGTGTTGCACTGTCTCCTGTATGTGCGCAGCAAAGGGATTAGGCTAAAGTGGGCACAACAACAGATCGGGACAATGGACGAGACACCAGTCTGGCCTGATATAGCTGCTAACACCACCGTCGACTTAGTAGGAAAGTCAGTGCCGTTGAAGTGAACTGTGCATGACAAGACTAGAATGACCGTGGTGTTGGCTGCGAGCCAAACGTCTCCCCTTATCGTCTTCAATGGAAATCACATGGACAAACGTCTGAAGACAGTGTCTGGTGTCAACTCCAATCATGGCTTTTTTATGTAGACAATCGCTGTAAGAGATACAATATGTCATATAGGTAAAACCTAAAAGGGCGAGCGCAACTCTTTTTGGATCGAAAAAGTTCTACTATTTCTAGACTAAAGTAGGCCTACTGATTGTCTGAATTACCTGGATATATCTAGAAAGAATATGGGAAGTGTTGCGGATTTCTAGTGCATCTCATCTCTAATATGTCATGATCGCTAATATAAGTGGATTCATAATTCATAACTAATGCATAGCTACTCGGAAAGGTCATGAATGGGTGTTTAAATCTGTAATGAGGTGGATACATAAACTGTATGTCAAAGTAAATGAAAATGTAGGCCCGAATGTCTAATCCAAATAACAACACAGATTGAAGTGATAGTTAAGTGATGAAATACTGAGTATGCTCCTATGATCATTTTTAAAACAAAACTGGTATGCAAAAACTACCAATGGTCAATAGCAGATTGTGTAATAAACTTCATTTGTTCCGCTAGCAACGACATAACATGATAACTGGGTTTATAATTTTTTTATTAATAACATCTTATTTCTAGCAAGGCAGCAAGCCTGGTGGCGCACTCGTGTTTGATCGAAAGTATATACAGTTGACCTTCATGCCGGGCTAGTCCCGGTCTGGCGCGCTACGTAAAAGTAACTTATGTACAGCTGGATATATACTCGCAAACATCAGTGTTGTATTACATCCGCGCAAGTACATCATGGCTAGCGTCACAGACATCACTTGTATAACATCGTATATTTACACGCTTATTCCGATGATGGGGAAGGCAACCAAGGCCGACCTTTCCACAGCTACACATAATTGTTAATGATTGGGAAAGCAACCAAAGCAACCAAAATGACTAGCATGTGGCAATGTATGAGACTTGAGTGGAGGGGCTTGTAGTGATGGGTGCCCTCCTGATAAGGGGCGCCAAGGTCTGACTCGTCGGGAAATGGCCGGCAGAGTCAGAGCTGGCACCCAAGAAGAGGAAGCAAAGCAGGTAAGGAGATGGAGTGAAAGGCGCGCGGGGGGAAAGGTAGGGGCCCATATCGCATGGTTAGGTTGATTTTGACGGTGAGGGCGTAGGAAGCAAGATCTGTTTAGGACGTGTGTATGCCGTGTAAGCGTTAGATTTCAAGCGTCCGGCATCTTTAATGGTTGCGTGCGATATGTTGTCCTGTGCAAGCTGAGTGGCGCGGCCAATTCGGAACGAGTGAGTGTTGTATCGGTGTTCCGGAAGCCCTCAAGGTAAGCTTCAGGAAGTCGACCCAATGTTGACGATCGAGTGGGCGGCCGGCCTGGGTAAGGAAGAGTGGACCCGGGTTGCCGGGTCGTACATTCAGGTAGGAACGGAGGTTAGTGATAGGGCACGAGCCCGACCCAGGAACCCCCTGGACCGTGATCTGTGTGCTTTCTCCTTTGCTGTGTTTGTAGGAGTGGAATGTGATGCCCATGTGTTGGGCGCTAGAGGCCGAAGGAGGCACGACAATGTGTTCCAGGCGCAGTATGTTATCTGCATTATTGTTGGAAATGACGAGTTCCCCGATTCTGAGGCAAGCGTGAACGCCAGTGTGAATAGCGCCTTAAATAGTAGGCCCTGCTCGGCTGAGTGGTCTTATTTACGCCGATTAGCATTCGTTTGATGTGGAATTTAGCTGTGGGGTCCTGGTGTGATTTGTGACCGAACGACACTGCCGTTATGTATGTGAGAATGGTGGAGTACCTTTTTCCAGTTTTGTATAAGTGGGCAATGAATGAAGCTATCGCTTGTGGCTTTAGTGGAAGGTTCACGTTTTGCTTGAGTGTGTTCCGAATAAAGTGCAGGCACTGTTACCAGTGGTGCTGGTAGGACCTGACAGTGGACTTCGTCAGTGATCTGCCGACCAATGTGTCTATTGTAGACGAACCGAAAGTTCTTGGACAGGAACCTGTCGGGTATGGGTTCCGGCAGGGGCTTCATGCTGCACTGACGCAGCAATTGTGGAGTCACCTGTTAACGAGATATGGCATCTGCTGGTACATTTGTCATGCCCGTAATGTGTACTGCTAAGAACTTATTACGGAGGCAAAATAGCACCAAAGGTCTTACGATAGCCATGATCTTCGGGTCACGGGACGTTTGTGTCTTAAGTATGTGTGTTACGGCGAATTTATAGCAGTGAAAACTGACAACAGAGTTACGCAGTTTGTGTCCGAAGACTTGCAGTAAAAGAAGGATGGGGTAGAGCTCGAGGATTGTAAGGTGGCGAGATGCCCATGTGGGGGGCCATGTTCCTTGTATCCAGGAAGAGCCGAAGGTTGCGCCATATCCAGAGCCGGAAGCATCTGAGTACATGTTTATAGCGAGGGATGTAGCGAGAGAAAGTTGCGATATGATGGAGACCCCCGTTGTAGCCCTTCAAGAAATCGTGCCACGTCCGGAGGTCTTGCTTAGCTTGCAATGTGAGCCTCACGTAGTGTGAGGGACATGTTACCCCTTTTGACAGGTCAATGAGGCGGCGCAAGAATGGGCGGCCCGGCTGTACGACCGACGTGGTAAAGTGGAGTTTTCCCACAAGGGACTGGAGCTCCCGTAGGGTTATCTTATGGGAATCCGTGTATTTGTCAATGTCTGCAGCGTAGCGCTCGAGTTTTTACTTTGGCAGTCGGGCCTGGAGTTTTTTCGTATCCAGTCTTTTCCGGTGCCAAATGCACCCCAAATTCATTTGTAAGCTGCACGAAGGCTGATAATTGTGCCTGGCAACCAGTCTGTGTAGGGTGTAAGAAGAGGCGTCAGAGAACATTTCAACGATGGCACAGATGGGAGAAGGTAGTTTCTGATTTGTTCGAGTACAACGGAAAATCATTCCTGCTTGTCGTTGACTATTATTCCAAATTTGTAGATTTAGCGAAATTAGACAACTGCAAGTCAAGCACTGTGATTTTGCATTTAAAATCCATAGTCACCAGGCACGGTATCCCTGATGTGATTGTGTCTGATAATGGTCCGTGTTATGCAAGCCAAGAATTTGCAAACTTCATACAATCATGGGAAATTCAGCATGTTACAGTCCATTGTATGCGCGGTCAAATGGGTTAGCTGAGCGTCATGTGCAGATCCTGAAGCAAATGTTTAGGAAAGCAGAACATAGTGGATCAGATTCATATATGTCCTCGTTGGAGTTGAGAAATACTCCTTCTGTAAATGGACAATATTCACCGGCTCCGATGCTAATGGGAAGGCGGTTGAAGTCTAAACTTCCAGTGCATCCTAACCTCCTTAACCCATCTGCTGTCAGCGCTGATGACGTACGGTGTGCTCTCAAGAAAGCTCAGACTGCTCAAAATACTTATTACGATAGAGGGACTATTCCTCTGTAACATCTAGATCCTGATGAGTCTGTGCGGATGCGGAAAAAAAACCGTGGGAACCTGTCAAGGTTGACTCCCAGCACGACGCAAGATCCTACGTTGTGTCAACTCCGACAGGTGCTCAGTATCGCAGGAATCGCGAGCATTTGCTAAAAACCAAGGAAGATCCTGTGAGTACAGCGACACCCACAGATGTCGTTTCAGCGCCTGGTGTAGCAGTCCAGCCTGCTGTTGAACGTCGGAACAGCAGTTCCACACAAGCCGAGGCAGTCGGGAAAGCTGGCGACACGTCAGTGGTAGCTGTCGCCAGAAGTGCGAGACAGATCCGTCGACCAGTTCCATTCCGAGATAATGATTAAGGTGTATATATATGTATTATGTTAATGCTACGGATAGTTAAATTTATCCTTGGTGCGGATTTATATAGTGATGTCATGTACTTTAAACATTATGAAAAAAGGATGTTTATGATTATGTAACTCGAGCAGTCGCTAGGGGGGTTATATGTGAATACCTATGTAAATGTGAACGCCAGGGGACCATTCCATAAGTAGGGGGGCGTGACGAATAAAAGTTCTTCTCGTCAGATACTCTCGTGTCGGCGTCATGGTATTATAACGACCCTCAGGAACGTGAAACTATCAGGAATCGCATATAACATGGTTATGAATGTGACATACTTATCAAACGTAGCAACTTCCCGGAAATCGTCTCGATAATTTCAAGAAGACCAGTGCTCCGCTAAAAATGGCTGCCGGACAACTCACGTGGTTAATCCACTCACTACATGGCACTGTGTGTGGCACGTCAGGATCGTGCGCAGTGGCGAATGCGGACCACGAAACAACCAATGTGTTCGCACCAACGGTTGGATACAGAGCGCGTGTACTAGTTGGCGTTACATTGTTTCCACGTTGGCACACGCACGGTATGTCTGCTAACCCTACGCCAACGTAGGGTCGAAAATGCATTGCTAGCTGGGTTTGTCATAGTAGTACGCCCCTTCCCAGGTGAACCCCATCAGATGGTATTGTGACGGGTGAAGGGCTAGAAGCCTGAAAGCGTTGCTTATGTCAGATTTTGCCATGAAGACGTGGCCTGTGAGGTGGTGTAAGTGTTGAATCTGTTGAATAGCGTTGGATAAGTTCTGGTATGTAACTGTGGTGGTTTGTGAGGGTATGCCTTTGTTGACCGACCGGGAGTCGTAGGGATAAGACAGGTTGTGTAAGAGCCTATATTTACCAGGTGTTGTCTTTTCCCGCAGTGCTAATGGAGAACACTTGAAGTGGTGGAAGGGTGGTTTGGTGAAGGGGCCAGCTATACGCCCAGCCTCCAACTCCTGTTTGATTTTTGCTCTGACGGCTGCAGGATTAATGAGGGCTGACTAGGAATTCTTGGAGCGTAAGTCACACTCTTCCCTTGCGAACCCAACTCTGAAACCCGAGGTAAACCCGCTTTCTAGAACCGTACGGCTTTGAGCTGAGGTGGGCATCCCTCTAGGTGATGGCCAAGTGCCCTAATCTTTACCGGGGTGGGTAGTGGGGGGACGGGTGGCTGCGGGGCGTGAGGTGTGGCATTTGGTGTGGCGGGGTGTGGCTGCTGACAACGGTAACAACTGTGATTAAACATGCATTGGCCACGCGCGATGCATCTCGGTTCGCGGGCATGGAATGCAAAGCAGTAGCCTGGCTGGGTGGCGTTGCGATGTTGTGTGAAAGTGTGAGTTTGGCTGAGGGGATTACATCTGTTGTTGTAGTTGTTGTTATTGTATGAGGGACGAAAATGGTTCCTAGCTGGGGTGAATGACGACGTCCTGGTGGTGCACTGATGGTACAGATCCTGCCTGACTATGGACCATGTGCAATGTGTGAACGCCCTGTCTAGGCGGACATAAAATAACCACTTCGCTACCTTCTCCGCGAGATTCTTAATGTCCCTTGCATAAGTTAGGGTGTCGTTGCGTTGCCCTGGGAACTTTTGAACGTATATAGCCGTAAATATATCCCAGATCCGTCCCCAATCCTGTATAGTAGGAACCCGGGGTCGGGCCTGGTTGAACTTAAGCGCCGGCTGTTGATGGTCCATTTCTAGGGAGAGGGTGTAGGTGGCCTGCTGACGGGGGGAGTTGTTGCCATATTAGTTGACCCATGATTGTTGTAGCTAAAATGAATGTTTGATAACGTTAACATGTCGTACGCTATAGATTCGTTTGTAATTAGTTACCACAAATTGTGCCATTTATTTTGTGACGCACCATCTCAGTGCAACAACATATGTAATAAACTATAAACATATTCTTACGCATTTAAATGAATAAAGTGGTGCACATAATGAGTTGTTCCTTTTATTTATCCGATATAACGCAACTGTTTAATGCTGAAATCAATATATCCTGTGGCTTTTTTTTCAAATAATGTATTGCTTAACCATACGCATGTTACAATTTATTGCGCAACACACGTAAAATATACTGTTACGGCCATTTATGGCTTCCCCATGCAGCGCTTGGGCCATGGGCGCTTTATGATTTAAAGTTCCGGTCACGTGACACAAGGCACAAGTCACAGGGAAAACACACTGTTGCATATAACTGGACACGTTTCTCACGTGTTCTTTTTCATTTATATGCAACCCAGACGCCCAGCGTTGTATTATTTCCCAATTTTTGTCAGAGCTATAGACAATGTTTTGATGATATAGTTAGACTCGTCGACCTGTAATAACTAAACCTTTTGGTCATTTAACTTTTCTTAAGGTGTCTTATGTACGTATCTCCGCTTCTGTTTTGGTATGTACAGGCTACCCGTTTTGTGACATGTGTACATCTCTATTTCAGATTAAACCTTCTCGCACTCTGTTGTCCGTGGCCAATGTTGACACCAGTTCCGGGAAAAACCCATTCCGGTATACGTGTCAGAAATTGAGATTTGATCATATTATGTTAGAGTTTGACAAATTAGTTTATGTGGCGAAGTTTGGAGGCTCAAAAGCTGAAACTTACTGTGTAAGATCAATTTTAGTTTTCCAATAGTGCGTTGTTTTGCTGCCGCCATTCACGTTATAGATCTTGTCACTTAGTGGTTACCGCGGTGTCAGTGCACTGATATTTACATAAATAGTTCCAACAAACCAACCGAACATAATAGCTATAGACCTGAATCATATGAACTCCAACTATAGAAATACAGCCACAATTTACGAAAACAAAAGGTTCATTTAACTAATAGATACCATTTTGCCTAAAACAATATGTTTCCTAGACCTATCTCCGCCGCAGAGGCGTAATCACTTTGACGACGTCATATCTCCAAGGAAGCACGTCGCGCGCAACACTTAGTTACAGGTGCTATTGAGCGCCACTGTTATGATTTCGACCAAATATTTTAGGTGCAGTTGTGAGTATCATTGTCATCGTTAGATCTCCGTGTTGACTTGATGGCGACGTTTGAAGTTCTATTCGAGCGAGAAAATACATATGGCATTGCTTCTCGTGCGGGATGGGTTTATCTCAGCACGCATCTCCGAAATCCTGCCTTCGCCTAAAGGCTCAGGTAGGATTTTGGAGACTTGTGCTGAGAAAAAACCCATGTCGCACTCGACGCAATGCCATATGCATATCGTGCTTCGTGCTATAATAAAGCCACAATGATCCACCGTCTCGCATGAGTGCCGACAGAAGTTAATTTCAATTAGTTCTCGAGCGCGCGTATGATACGTGAGTCGAGCTGGGGTATAACCTACAATAGACACGGTGGACACGGTAATAAATGCATAGCCCGTCTGCTAACGTAACTGCAAACCAAATCAGAGGATGTAGTCATGAAGAGATCCATGGTATGGGGCGCCAAGTGTTACCCCTCTCATTTCGTCGACCAAAGAAGCTTCTGTCTCCACAAAAGTGCAGTTTGTCTACGAAAAACACTTTTGTAGAGACAAAAGTTCCTTTTGTAGACAAAATCTACTTTTGTAGAGAAAATATGTAATTTCGTCGACAGAATCAACTTTTATCTCTACAAAAGGGCGTTTTTTCTACAAAAGCAACTTCTGTCATTACAAAAGTTCATTTTGTAGACAGAATCAACTTTTGTCGAGACAAAATTTACATTTCGTCGACAGAATGAACTTTTGTAGAGACAAAAGTGTATTCTGTCTACAAAAACAACTTGTCTTTACAAAAGTTTATTTTGTAGACAGAATTAACTTTTGTAAAGACAAGTTGTTTTTGTAGACAGAATACACTTTTGTCTCTACAAAAGTGCATTTTGTCTACAAAAGGAACTTTTGTCTTTTCAAAAGGAACTTGTGTCTTTTCAAAAGGAACTTGTGTCTTTTCAAAAGTTCCTTTTGTCTACGAAAAACGCTTTTGTAGAGACGAAATGTAAGTTTCGTCGACAGAATCAACTTTTGTTCCTACAGGTCACGCTGTATGGGGCGCCAAGTGTTACACCTCTCATTTCGTCGACCAAAGAGGCTTCTGTCTCCACAAAAGTGCATTTTATCTACCAAAAACCCCTTTGTAGAGACAAATTCAAAGGTTACTATGTAAGCTGTTTTATTGTTGGCAGTCGGTGTAGCCAACTTGTCGGTTGTGATCGGTTGTTTCGTTTATTACATAGGAATGTATTGTCCAATCACAGCTGAGAGCTCCTCCATATATCTGTCCAAACGGAGACGCCGCTCCTTCTCTCTGCTATGGACGTTGGCGACGCTAGCGTGCGACAACAACTTGGTTTAGCCGGCTTTTATCTGTTTGTGGTTTGAAACACTGGATTATATTGGTTTTCACATTAATTTATGTGACAATAACTTAGTTTCTATCTGAGTGTTACTTGTGGTTGCATGACAATGTCTACTTTTTTACTAATTGGTCATTCCTTCATGAGCCGGCTGAAGGCTGACCGGGCACGTGTCGGTGACAGGCGGTTGACTTTTGATATTCAGTCTTTCCCACCTGTGGTGATTCACGGCATTGGAGGTGCAATTGTTGCACGGCACAGCACCGAATTCATTACCATGGCTAAAACTGTGGAACCCTCCCATGTCGTTTTAGACATTGGAACAAATGATTGGTCACCCCAACACATGTGTCCTGTAAATGTCGCTGTGCTTATATTTGACCTGGCTATTGAGCTATCAAAATTGCCGTCAGTTGAACAGTTGTGGTTGCTGCCAATCATCGGCAGAACTGCTCCTGTACGGCCAACTCGCTGGCAGACAAGACGACGCCATTGTTACGGGGGCCATGGCGGCAATAGTAGTATTGGTATGTACCAGTTTTGCGACCAACAAAAAATGCTGTACTGATATAATGGCACATCTAAATATGGTCCTTTGAACTTCTTGAACCATTATACTATTTTCCTTTGCTACCGTATATCATCCTTTGGGAATCGGAAAGGTGTAGTTTGCTCTTGCATGTCGGGGCCCAGCCAACTTTTTCGCGTTGCCAAGATACGATGGTCACTGTTCGAGGTACAACCGAATACTTCAGAGTTGCTTCCTGACACTGGTTTAACACCGGATAATGGCTGCGGGTCATCCGGTATATGTTTTTTTTAATTTCTGTTAAGGCGAAATCACTGACATTAATGACGGTGTAACATGACCAGCCGTCCCTCAATGACAGCCTGTCCCGCCTGCAGTTCGAGTATACGCGCGGAGGAAGATACTAGTTATGGAGGCACACATTGTCATGGGCTGAATATATATATGGCCACGTGTCCACTTAGATAGGAAGCACGGGATTACAGATCCAGGTGGGCTAAGGGACACGGGGAGGGGCGGGGGACATGTCATGGGCTGAATATGGCTATGACCAGATGTCCCGTTAGCCTAGCACGACATTACCGACCTATGTGGGTTAAGGGACATTTGGAGAGATATGCGGCCAAGGTTTAAAATACAGCAATGACCAAGTGTCCCCTTAGTTTAGCATTGGATTACAGATCCAGATGGGTTAAGGAACATGCGGAGGTGGCGGGGGGGGGGGCGACATGTTGTCATGGGCTGAATATAGCTATGGCCAGATGTCCCGTTAGTCTAGCACGAGATTAGCGATCTATGTGGGTGTTAAGGGACCTGGGGGGGGGGGGGGGAGGGGGCTGAGATGCTGTCACGGGTTAAATACAGCCATGACCAGGTATCCCCTTAGTCTAGCATTGGATGGCAGATCCAGGTGGGTTAAGGCACATGGGGAGCGGGCGGGGGACATGTTGTCATTGGCTGAATTTAGCAATGGCCAGATATCCCGTTAGTCTAGCACGAGATTAACGATATATGTGGGTTAAGGGACATGGGCAGGGGGGCGGGACATGCTGTCACCGGTTAAAATACAACCATGACCATGTGTCCCCTTAGTTTAGCATTGGAGTACATATCCAGGTGAGTTAAGGTACATGGGGACGGGCGGGGGACATGTTGTCATGGGCTGAATATTGGTATGACCAGATGTCCGCTTAGTCTAGCCCGAGATTACAGATATATGTGGGGGTTGCGGGACCTGGGGAGGGGGCGGACATGCTGTCACGGGTTAAATACAGACAAGACCAGGTATCCCCTTAGTCTAGCACGAGATTACCGATCTATGCGTGTTAAGTGGCATGGGGAAAGAGGGCCGGAGACGTGTTATCATGGGATGAATATAGCTAGGACCAGATGTCCCCTTAGTCTAGCACGATATTACCAATATATGTGGGTTAAGGGATATGGGGAGGGTCGGGCGGGGACATGCTGTCACGGGTTAAAATAGAGCCATGCCCAAGTGTCCTTAGTTTAGCATTGGATTACAGATACAGGTGGCTCAAGGGACATGGGGAGGGAGGGGGGGGGCATGTTGTCATGGGCTGAATATAGCCATGACCAGATGTCCCCTTGGTTTAGCACGGAAGTACCGATCTATGTGGGTTAAGGGACATGGGGGGCGGTGAGTGGGGGGGGGGGGGGCACGCTGTCACCGGTTAAAATACAACCATGACCAAGTGTCCCCTTAGTTCAGCACTGGATCACTGATTCAGGTGGTTTAAGGGGCACGGGGAGCGAGGAGGACATGTTGTCATGGGCTGAATATAGCTAAGACCAGATGTCCGCTTAGTCTAGCACGAGATTGCCGATGTATGTGGGGGCTAAGGGACCTGGGGCGGGGGGGGGGGGGAGGGGGTGCGGACATGCTGTCAAGGGTTAAATACAGCCATGACCAGGTATCCCCTTAGTCTAGCATTGGATTACAGATCCAGGGGCGGTAAGCGACTTGGGGAGGGGGGGGGGAGGGACATGTTGTGATGGACTGAATATATCTATGGCCAGATGTCCCGTTAGTCTAGCACGAGATTACCGATCTAAGTGGGTTAAGGGGCATGGTGAATGGGGGTTGGGGGGGGGGGGGAGTGGCATGCGGTCATAGGTTAAAATACAGTCGTGACCAAGTGTTCCCTTAGTTTAGCATTGGATTACATATCCAGGTGCGTTAAGGGACATGTGGAGGGGGAGGGGATATGTTGTCATGGGCTCAATATAGCTATGACCAAATGTCCCCTTAGTCTAGAACGAGATTACCGATCTATGTGGGTTAAGGGAAATGGGGAGGGGGAGGGTACATGTTGCCACGGGTACAATACAGCCATGACCAAGTGAACCCTTAGTTTAGCATTGGATTACAGATCCAGGTGGGTTAAGGGACATGCGGAGTGCGGAGGTGGGGGGCTGGGGGGAGGGGGCGACATGTTGTCATGGGCTGAGTATAGCTATAGCCAAATGACCCGTTAGTCTAGCCCGAGATAACCGATCTATGTGGGTTAAGGGACATGAGGATGGCGGGCGGGTGACATGTTGTCATGGGCTGAATATAACTATGACCAGAGGTCCCCTTAGTCCAGCATGAAATTACAAATATATGTAGGTTAAGGGTATGGAGAGGGCGGGGGAGGCATGCTGTCACGGGTTAAAATACAGCCAGGACCAAGTGCCCTTAGTTTGGCATTGGATTGCAGATATAGGTGGGTTAAGCGACTTGGTGAGGTGGCGGGGGGGTTGGGGAGCGGACATGTTGTCATGGGCTGAATATAGCTATGGCCAGATGTACCGTTAGTCTAGCACGAGATTAGCGATCTATGTGGGTGTTGAGGGACCTGGGGGAGGGGGGGGGGGTAACATGCTATCAGGGGTTAAACACAGCCATGACCAGGTATCCCTTTAGTCTAGCATTGGATTACAGATCCAGGCGTGGTAAGCGACTTGGGGAGGGGGGTGGGGGGCAGCGGAGATGTTGGCATGGGCTGAATATAGCTACGACCAGATGTCCCCTTAGTCTAGCACGAGATTACCGATCTATGTGGTTTAAGGGATATGGGGAGGGGCGGGGGACATGCTGTCACGGGTTAAAATACGGCCATGACCAATTGTCCCCTTAGTTTAGCATTGGATCATTGATCCATGTGGGTTAAGCGACATGAGAGGGGGGAGGGGACATGTTGTCACGGGTTAAAATACAGCCATGACCTAGTGTCTCCTTGGCTTAGCATTGGATTACATATCCAGGTGGGTTAGGGGACATGGCTAGGCATCTTGTCATGAGCTGTATATAACTATGACCCGATGTCCCCTTTGTCTGGCACAAGATTACCGATCTATGTGAGTTAAGGGGCATGGGAAGAGAGGCTGGGGGGCATGTTGTCAAGGTCTGAATATAGCTGTGATCAGATGTCCCATTAGTCCAGCGCGAGATTACTGATCTATGTGGGATAAGGGACATGAGAAGGCGGGGGGGGGGGGTGACATGCTGGCACGGGTTAAACTACAGCGTGAACCAAGTGTCCTCAGCTTCGCATTGGATTACAGATCCAGGTGGGTTAGTGGCCATGGGCAGTGGGGGGAGGGGCATGTTGTCATGGGCTGAATATAGCTATGACCAGATTTCCCCTTAGTCTAGCATGAGATTACGGATCCATGTGGATTAAGCGATATGGGATGGGGGGGGGGGGGTGCATGCTGTCACGGGTAAATTACAGCCATGACCAAGTGTTCCCTTAGTTTAGCATTGGATTACAGATCCAGGTGGGTTAAGGGACATGAGGACGGGGGTGGGACATGTCATGGGCTGAATACGACTGTGACCAGATGTCCCCTTAGTTTAGCCTTGGATTACAGATCCAGGTGGGTTAAGCGACATGGGTAGAGGGGAAGGGGGGGGGGGTGGGAGGTCATGCTGTCACGGGTTAAAATACAGCCATGACAAAGTGTCCCCTTAGTTTAGCATTGAATCACTGATCCAGGTCAATTATTATGTTAGCACGGGATTGTCGATCTGTATAGGTTAAGGGAAAAGGTGAGGGTGGGGGGACATGCTGTCACGGGTTAAATACAGTCATGACCAAGTGTCCTCATAGCGTATCATGGGATTACCGATGCTTGCATCTGTTGATAGGTGAATATATAACTCGTGTAATACGTCTAACGTGTATGTTTTGTGCTTTTGATATGTTTGATAGAGTTCAAGCTTAAAACCCTCTGTACGCAGGTCAACCCATAAGCAGCACTGAAGACTTGCTTGGCTGCTTGCTGGCTTGGCTTCTCTACCGGAAATGCGTACAGCAACTGTATTACATGACTAACACGCTCACGTCCAAGTTCACCACCAGCAGAGAGACTTATCTTACAATAAGGGCAGATCCAGGAGTTTGAAAGGGGCGTGGGGCGAGGTCCATTGAACCTAACGACCGGGTGGCGGGGTGGTATATGCCTCAGATAGCGTTCGAACGATTTGCCTTAAAAATGGGGTGGGGCGGTTGGGGGGGGGGGGTCTACTGAAAACTTGCGATTGGGGGCGGCTCATAAAAATCTGCGACCTAATAAACATCGCCGTTTCGGCTGAGATATGAAAAACGTGTCTATCCTGACACACCGCAGACATGTCGCGGCACTGCTATTTATAACGAATCATCGCACCAACACTTATCACGCTTACAGCGAAGTTGAAACCTGTTGTAGATTGATATCACGGGCAGGGGCTGGTTAAGGGACAGGGAGGGTGAGGGGGGCATGCGTGCAATATAGTCATTGCAAGGACTGATTCTTATTTGTCTTTTGACCTCTTTAGGTTTGGCGGGAAATAGCTCGATATGCAACTTTAGCCAAAAATAATTACATTTTGCAATTTGCTTCCTTATTGTGTTTTCTAAATTTAAGTGACGTTATGAAACGTAGCCACGACCACGACTCAAATAGGTTTCAATCCTTAGGCACATCCTCTGCCAACCCATGACGACATGTCCCCCCACCTGCCCATGTCCCCTAACCCACCTGGATCTGTAATCCAATGCTAAGGTAAGGGGACACGTGGTTATGACTGTATTTTTATCCGTGTCCGCATGTCCGACCCCGCCCACCCCTCCACATGTCCCTTAGCCCACCTGGATCGGTCATTCCGTCCTAAGCTAAGGGGACACCCGGTCATAGGTATATTCAGCCCATGACAATGTGTCCCCCCCCCCCATAACTAGTGCCCTCCGCGCGTAACCCGAACTGCAGGGGGGACACGCTGTCATGAGGGGACGGCTGGTCATCTTACAACGGACCAAATCAATCTTGAACAGCCACCTTGTCATAGACAATATGAAACGCTTTAAATTTCGCCGAAGCTTGTGCATCCTTTACAGGTGACTCTTTGTACACAGGGTGATAGCATTTGCTCTGCGATACATTATTACTAGGTGGCGTCACTGCTTGTAGTTAAATCGATTACGAATATCTAAACCTCGGACAATCAGCCGCCTGCAGCGTAAGGGTGTGTTAGGGGAGAGGGGGCTCAAGCCTGATACATGCAGCTATACTGCAACCGCCCTTCTTTTAAATCGTGCGTTGCCATGACTACAACATTTCAGTCGGTGAGTGGAATGACGGGCCAAGGGAGCAGGCTTCCTGCCGTACGTAGGCCTACAATGATAATAAGTATATTTCTATAAGGAACCTATTTAGATGAGGCAGGGAAAACTGCTTCATTTAAAGCTGTGTGACATGTTATAAACATAGTCGCTCGCTTGGTACCATGCGGTGGCCGTTGCTATGACCCAATTATGACATACGGTGCTGGTCAGTACGTCAGGCATATATGCACAATTTAGTAAAATTTCTTTGGCATATTCAGAACTTTTGCGGCGTTTGCTCCCGGAGGATATTGGCGCATTGACCTGTCAACCACACGGCCTAATAATGAAGCCGTTAAAAATGTTAAACG